>JAODJU010000108.1:2708544-2738975 GCA_026776725.1 Gnathonemus echidnorhynchus | reverse complement strand
GGGGGGGTGGCTTGGGGGGCTTTTAACGGTGGCCTGTGGTGACCTGGTGGAGCTGGGAAAGCAGTGACCCTGTAAGCAGAAGGGCTGGTGACACTGGTGATCAGTGCAGATGATGCTAAGATTTACTGTGAAAACCCGTCGTTCTCAATTATAAGATGTATAAGAAATATTATTACATTACCTGAACTGTTGTTTTTTACATACTACCTTGTAGTTCAATACTCTTTCATGCAGCTAAATTTTTTACTGGGCCAATTTCCATTCTTATTTATTACATTTTTATTATATTGTTATTTTTTGTTTTATTCATTTATTGCTATTCTTTTTTAAAATTAATTTCAGAGTTGGCTGCCTTTCCTTTCACTGCAGGTTATAGTCTGACTGTATACCTTGCACATGACAAATAAAAATCCTTGAATCCTAATTCAGGTGAAGTGCGCAAAGGTGCTATGTCAAGACCCGTCCAAGACCCTGAGACAGGAACTTTCAGCCAATAAGAATCATAACAACCAAATGCACTGAATAAGCTTCCCGGGATGGGTCAGCAGGGGGAGCCCTGGAGCAGTGAAAGACAGGATTACTAAGCAAAAGGTTTTCAGCTTCAGGGATACTGGAGTTTGAGCAGGGATGCATCTGACGCAGCAAAACAAATAAACATGAAAAATATACATGGAATTTCAGCAGGGAAGCAAGCTTATGATTTAGCCGGAGCAACTGCTTCATAATAATTGCAATAGTAATAGTCAGTTTATAAGTATAATACTCATAAAAATAACAGTAAATGTGATAATAATAAAAAACATGCAGTGATCTCAAGCACCTGCTGGGGTCACAGCTTCCTTAACCCTGTGAACGTGGGAGCTGCTACGATGAAGGGGTTCCCACACACAGCCATCGGGGGGGGGTGACATGACAGGAGCATGCTCGGCCATACAAAACAGCACTGACGTTAACTACCCCCCCAAACACCCGACCCCCACCACCCAAAAACAACCCCAAAGTGTCACGCAGCACAAGTGAAGGAGCGAGAGGTGCCTTTGTCCTGGTCAGGCCATCTAGGCTGAACCACCGGCCCTCGTAGGAAATAGTCACATTTTCTTATAATATAATATAATATAATTTAATATAATATACCATGTTTCCCTAAAAATAAGACATACCCCAAAAATAAGTCCTAGCATGATTTTTCAGGATGCTCGTAATATAAACCCTACTCCAAAAATAAGCCCTAGTTACTATCCCATGGATTGTACCGTAACTAGAATGAGATGTGATTATATGTAAACAGGAAACAGGAAATCATATTTTGACCCCCAGACAAGAAGAGTGCAAAAAGAAAAGGCTGAGTTGCGAGATATTCAGGATGGAATTTGGAGCTTGGAGATTTACGATGATGTTCCAGAAGAACATGTTCTGGAACATCAAGAACCGTATCTTTCCATACGTGGAAAGATACAGTTAGAAGATGACATGATGTTTGTATTTGAATAAATGTGGATTTTTGTTCATGAATACTGGTAAATGTACTGTAGTTTGTTGTACATGGGAAAATAAGACATCCCCTGAAAATAAGCCCTAATGCGTCTTTTGGAGAAAAAATTACTATAAGACCCTGTCTTATTTTTGGGGAAACACAGTAATATAATATAATATAACAAACAAAACAACAACAACAACAATAATAATAATAAATATGTGCGTGATGGACTGGAATCCTGTCCAGGATGTCCCACAAACCTGTGAATAGACACCAGTATTCAAATAGAATATATAGTATTCACAAGTAAGAGGGAGCACTCTCAGCAGAGAACATTCACAAGTGAGAGGGAGCACTCTCAGCAGAGAACATTCACAAGTGAGAGAGAGCACTCTCAGCAGAGAACATTCAGAAGTGAGACGGAGCACTCTCAGCAGAGAACATTCAGAAGTGAGAGGGAGCACTCTCAGCAGAGAACATTCACAAGTGAGACGGAGCACTCTCAGCAGAGAACATTCACAAGTGAGTGCACAGCATGAAAGAACAAGTCATGACATCTGAGCGTGATACAGAATCCCAGGCAGAATTTCCCGACACAATAGCCAGCTGGCACTGGGCAGTTCTGGGGGGGGGGGGGGTCCTTTATTTCCGTCGACATTTCACTTTCCCACCCTCCAACAAGTCACTCGATTGACAGGGAACATTAAATGGACACCCTAGCACCTGTTTGCATGGGTCTGAGCCATTGTTCCTTTTCTTCTACACAATTGTGGGTTTTATGGAGTGATCTGATTGGTTCCTGACTGTGAGAAAGCGCCATCACACCAAACAGACCCAGTATAAATGCAGCTGGGATATGAACGCCTTCAGGAATATCGGGGCTTTTCAGTAAATGCATTGCTGACTATCTGCATGTCAGTCTGTACAACACCATGAAGGATCAGCAAATTGGGTAAGTCAAGGCTGAACTAAACTTAACAGTGATTAAAAAAACAGTAATTGTTGTGTTTTATTGTGTTAAGAAAAGAATAATATAGAAATATATCAGATTCTTCCCTGATTTAATGATACAATTTCTTTCTGCCCTTGTAGTTGCAAAATCTTGAGCCTTGAGAGGAAGTGTACCAAAGGCGTGGGCCGACTGAAGACAGCGATTGGTGAACATTTCCAGAACGGCCTTCCCAACCCAGACATGTGGGAGAAGACCCTCTCTCTCCTCTCAGTGAAGAGAGCCCCACTCTTCAGTAACGGCTACTCCAGGTGCTCCCGCGAGGTCCTGCAGCTCTTTCCGGACTCTGCGGACGATGTCGCACCCCTGTGCTGTCAGCAGTGACCCAAACTCCGCTATGGGGTCAAAGGGTCAAGGGTCAGAGGTGACGTGAGCCACACCATAAGGGCCCAAGGCTAATGTGCACTCCATGTCAGTGGAGGAGTTTGTATACTTCCAAGAGAAGCGGCAATATATTAGATTTTTTTTTTCCTTGTCATTCTTTTCTTTTTCTTTGATTGAAGAAAAAAAACATTTATCGGTCGTTTCAGCAGAAAAAAAGTCTTTTGTAAAGACTGATTTATGCTTGTCCAGAATGTTATTTTGCATGTGACTGATGAGTCCAGTCAATGTATCATTGCACTGTACATTTCATGAAAGTGTAGCTCTCTCCAGACAAACTGGAAGATGGTCAAGAAATGTAGATGTGAGCAAGATTGTGGGCTAAACAGCGCTGCTAACGGGAGAAACTATTCCTTTATACAAAGGAACAATGTAATGATGTCTATGCTAATGCATACCCGTTTTTTTAACCAGACGTATAGCTTAAATTTAATATTTTGTTTTGTTATTTTCTGTTAAATGTTGTGTGCAAATAAAAACGTATAGTTTAATCAACAAAAAAAAATCAATAAAGTCTCCTAAAACTTTCATGCTAGTTCCTCCTTTACTCATTTTACATTTTCAATATATTTTAGAAATGACGCTAAACTATATCCATCCATCCAGCCATCTTCTGTAAGCGCGTGTCATGTTTAGGGTCGCGGGGGGTCCGGAGCCCATCCAGGAGTGCTAAATTATATATGATTCTAAAAGCAAAGATATGGGGACATTTGCGACACCGAAAGCAAAAGCAGTGTGCAAGTACGAAATACAATCATAGTGATAAACTTTCCAGATTACATTTCGTCGCTGTTCAATGTACAGTATCTAAACTAAAACTGCATTATTTCAGAAGCAAGAAAAAACTGATTTTCTCCAAAACTACTTTAAAAAACATACCTAAAGCAACGGAATGAGGCGCCATCAGCCACACAAATAGAAACCCCATCTCGAAACAGACGTCGGAGGACGGTTTAACGTTTTGAATGAACTTTAGTCGATTGCTGTCAGCGAGGAAAACATTCGGAACGAAAACGAAGTGTCCGATCACGTGTGCTTGCCCCCCTAATTTTAATAACTAACGATCCACCCCCTCGCCTACCTCTCTTGCTTGTTAAGATAAGAGAGTCGGAGAAGTCACCAGAAAGAGAACTGAACCCCGCCAGATATCAAACTTCAGACAGGCCATAAAGCCGACATGCAGTCTGAATTGGTAAGAATGTTATGTGTGTGTTTGGTAAGATATATGCAGGCTCTCCTTTTCTTTGTATAACTTTATCAATCCATTCATCTCCTCTACCCTGTTATATATCTAAATTCGTTTGGCCTACATGCAATCTGAAACGCCAATCATTTTGATTAGCATTTAAATGAAACAGTGCACTTTAAAACATATTTAAATCACTTGAGAATAATTGTAACTTTGCAAGTGCAAGAAATAATAATTTTAATCCGTAATTATACATCATCAGGGTTGCCAACTCTGCGGCATCTGGCGTGACACTCACGCTTTCTTACTTCAATCTTTACGGCGAATCTGTATTATTCTATTATAAATCTAAAATTAGCTACATCAAAAGCGTCGGGGTAGTTTGCAAACCTTACAGACTATTTACGAGGTAATATGACTGCTTAATACATGTAAATGCGTGTGCAGTGTGCAGACTTGTCAGCGAGCTGAACAAAGTTGGCAGCCCTGAATTATCATACTCTGAAGTTATAAACTTCTATCAGTTTTCAGGGCACATTCAGATATCTTTGAAATCATAAACGCTGCGATCATAACGAAACCCTTATTTGCAGAAGGGATTTCTGTTACATAGACTGACCGTGTAAATGTCTTTATCGTCTCAAAAAGAATCCGAGTGCTCCGGGAGGAAGACCTGACGGGTCCGCACCCAGCGAATATACCTTAATTTTCTTTGACCTGGAAACTACTGGCTTGGGTAATGCACCAATACTCTGTCACCAGTAACAACACCTTAAATGTTGTAGAATATTTTTAAATTAATTTTTAAAAAAATATTTCTAATTAATATACATTTAATTTTTGTAATTATTTTTTGTAGAAGTAGCTCCCAGGCCAGTATTAAGCCAAACTGGGGTATGACTGGTTCTGTAGTGGTATGTGGAGCCTCCCATTTGCACTGCCCGAATTTACCTTTGTGTGTTCATATTGGAATTGTAAGTGATTAATATTATGGTAGAATTTCTTATTTAAATCGGCTTTAAAGATCTGATCTAGATTGGGTTAGAATAAAAAGCAGCAATGCAGTTGTGATGACCTCTCATCTAGTCTGCTGGTGGATCATGTCACCCACTGATAAGACTGCCTGGGTTTGCTAAGGCAGAGTACAGATCTCCTGAGCTAATGGCATTTCCTCCAGATGTCTCGGGGTGTGACATTGTCCAGCTGTCTGCGGTCTGCGGTGAGAGGACCTTCAACGCCTACATGGTGCCTCGCTGCAGCATGGGCTACGGCGCCTCCTTCCTGACGGGTTTCACGGTGGAGGGCGACAGCCTGCTGCAGTATGGTCGCCCCATGCTGACCGTCACCCTCCAGGACGCACTCGCCGATTTCCTCACCTTCCTGCGTGGCTTCCGCAGCCCCGTCCTCGTGGCCCACAACGTGCTCAGGTTCGACGCCCCCATCCTCCTCCGCTCCCTGAGAGGTTTCTCCCTCCAAAATGAGCTAGAGAGGGTCATCCCAGGCTTCCTGGACACTTTGTTGCTCAGCAAAGACCTCCCGGCCTGTTCCGGGGTCAGGAAGTTCTCGCTGCAATACCTCGTCGAATACTTCCTGGGCAAGTCGTTTGAGGCTCATGATGCTCTAGAAGATTCCAAGGCCCTAGAGCAGTTGTGCCATGTCTGGAACCCAAGTCCAATGCTCATACGCAGACACCTGTACACAGTGCAGCAGATACAATTCTAACTTCCAGTTTTCAACGCCAGAGGGCGCCAAGGAGAATGTTTAGTTCTGACGGTTGTGAGGCCTGTATCAGTTGAACATGCCTCTCTAAAATTATGTTTTTCATTTAAAATTGGGCATTTCACAGTTTAGTCATAAGGATGTTAAAATGACCTGTGCTTACTTCAACTGCCTACATTAAATCTTTTTGGCATAATTACATATAATTGCATCATCACCAAATTTTAGACAAAATTACTTCCACATCATTTTCCATAGTAGTGACAAATAAAATCATGCTTATTGCATTGCCTTTGCTTTTCCCTAACCTACATGGACTGTGGACCAAACTGTTAAATATATTCTGGTTAAGTATTCCCTCTACACTTGTGTTTTCATAATAAAACTTTTACAAACAATAAGCTTATTTATTTCACACTTTAAATACTTTAAAATGTAAATACTTTAAAAATACTTTAAAAAATGTAACTGAGTGGTTCTGAAGTGTAATTTAACAGTTTACTCTGCATTGTAAGTGCATTTTAATGAATGTCTAAACAAATCCAGTTTGCACCCTTTTCCAGCACCTGTGAGTGGTGCACTGTTTGGGTAGCTTAAGGGACGTTACAGAACTCCGGTGGTGCAAAAAAGTGAATGAAACAATACTGATTTGCAAACAAAGTCGTTTTGGGGCATATTTAATGGTGGTCTGCATGGGGAGATGCGGACAAACAGATCACTGTTTATACGGGATGTGAGTGGCTTTTCCCAGACAAAAAGAGCACATCTCCATAGAGGCCACCTGGGAATCTTTGACTTGGAAACACTTCAGGAGACCAGCCAGATTAAGGATCCCATGTCAGGCAAGTTAAATGAAGGCAAAACAAACAGAGTAATAGCCGAATTATTCTGTTTATCGTTTGGCTCATTTTCTCGGTAAGTAGCAAGTTAATAATGAGATCATCATATTTGTTAACAGCTCAGAATAAGTTTGAGATATATGAGACCAAATCAGCTTAAATCTGACAAAAAATTGGTCCAAAAACAATTATGCTTCAGTTTTTAAGTAATTAAAAAAAATGACTAGCAGGGCAGTACCAAAACATCCGGGGCCCCCTGACAAAATGCCACCCCCCACCCCATCCAATCATACTCATCATTTTACATATTCAAGGGCCCCCATCAAGTGTTGGGCCCCCTGAATCTGCCAGGGTCTCCATGCCCCTCCGACACCCCTGAAGACCAAACTGCACTTATATAATTCTTCCCAACGATATTTATGGTGCGTTTTCTCAGGGTCATGGTCAGAAGCAGAAAAAAGCAGGTTGCCTTCTGTCATTTGTAATGCAGTTACAGGTTGATGGTTTACCTGCGAAGCATTGCTGCCTGTCGCACCTCCACCAGTGCCTTTTCATATGTCCTCTATCAAAATAAATAATCACACTCCATATCAACATTTATTCAAGCAGCAATTTTAATCTGATTTGGAATCAGGAGCGTGATACACAAACATGATACATAATATTCCAATTTTTATCAGAACTATTATATTAACTAACCATTATTCCATTTTTGTCAGAAATACTATATTTGTATACATTTGGATATTATATTTTTAGACATTCAGTAATAGTTTCAAATGCTTTCTCAGTATAACTAACATACATTACTAACACAGCGTTTATTTGCACAATTTTAGGAAAAGACTCATGCTGTTTGTTGTGTACAGAACAATGTTTTTACTGCATAGCTAATGGGACCAATGCACATCGGACAGGAAAAGTGCTACTCCTGTTTGTCCTCTAGGTGTCACTATGGCTCTACCGAAAACTATTTTCTTCAACTGATTTATTTGTGTTTGTATGTTTATTTAAATTATCACATTTTAAATGCTTTTGGGTTCTAGTATCTTTCATTGATCGTAAACTCATCCAATTACTCAGAATTAAACGTTGCTTGTTCAGACAGGCCTACATTTTCCACACATTGTGTCAGGAACCGTGTCTATAAGGGAGCAAGGAGAAATGATTTTTAAAATTGAACAGATGAGATTCACGTCTGATTATGTAACTTAATCTACCCTTACGTGAGGTAAAGGAAGGCGGTGAGATGAGTACAATTTGAATCTTAATTGAACTGAGTACTGGTCTAATTATTGTGCTGTCATTCGAGCTCGTGAAAGACACCTACAGAAAAGTTAAAAAATGTTTTTTTTTCTTTAAATTTCCCCAGTAAATATCTTAAACGTTAAAATGTTTGCTTTTAAAACGACATTTACTGGGGCTGAGGGGGATCTATTGTCAACACGATTTTAAGTTCAGGAGAAGAATTTTAAGTGTTTCTACTAATCTCTCAGGTTTTCCTATTGTCTTACCGGGTGAGGTCTGATTTAATAGCATTTCTAATGTGAATGTGCAGACGCTTTCATAATGTCGGCCGATTATTACATTTCACATTTTCAGGTCGGATCCTAATGCAAAGGAAATTACATTATAAAACGGGTGATGTGTGAGTGTACTCAGATTTAAATATATTTTGCGCCCCACACTAGTCCAGATAAAAATAATACAAGTCTGCTCTCAAAAAAAAGAAAAAAGAAAAAAACAAGTCCCAACCATGTAGGCCTATTGTCCAAACCTTTTTTCCTGGATGCAATATGAGACGTATCCAAGATTAGCCCGCGAGAACTCATTTTGGGAATCTGTTTATAGTAATGAGACTCTGTCGTTGTAGAAAAATGGTCAAACCCCAGTGGTAAGAAATTTTAACAAGAAGGAGGAGCTGCGGGCCCATCCGCGTGTTCCCCTGCAGTGTTCAAAGGATAATAATGCTGAGATATGCTGTGTGTGTAATGAGTAATGCTTGACCCATGCATGTAATTAAAGTATGATTCTCACAGTAAAAAGAACGTAACCTCGCCGGGTTTTTACAAAAGCACTGAGGTAAGGCCTAGTCGATGGGCCAATGTGATCGTTCTTCGATAAAGAACAATTTGTATGTTATTAAAAAGGCAATCCCATACCGCTCATAACTTAACACTTACCTGCACAGGGGACGTGAACACTTGAAAAGTGCATTAATTGTGTGTGTGCTCCTTGAGCTTCCACCTATTTTTAGACCAAATGCGTCTCCCCATATTAAACCTTAAAGGAATTCCAGTTATTAAAAGTTAAAGAAGCATTTTTTTTAGTTTTGGTGTTGTGGTGATTCAGGGTATAGCACTGAAGCCTCGTGCCACCGGGATAAAAACACGCTAACGCGAAATAGCGCTTGTTGGAAATGCCATCAGTGTCCGCCCTTTGACGGACCGGCATCCCGTCCCGTTATTCCCCTGAGTTGCAGGTTCTTGTTCCCAGTGCCTATGTGGCGCCCTAAGGGCGCATGATTGTGAGTGGTGTAACTGTTCGCCATGCGGACGTTATATAGCCTATCTGAAAGTAAGTAAAAGCTGCAATGAATTGCACTTCAATTAAGCCGTTTATTGTTTATTCACAAGCGTCGCGTGTGTAGCCTATCAGTCAAGAATGACAGCAACGTACGTAGATTTATTCTCATCAGATTTATACATATATCAAGCCTAAGCGGTTAATCATGTTCACTTAGGGATCTTTGCTATCATTTTAAATCTAGAACGAGTCTACGAAGATAAGCCCCATTGTTCAGAGTAATGAGAACAATTAAAATGGCAAAGACAATTAAGGTCCGCCTGAGTAGTGCAGGCAGTCACTAGCATTACAAGGACTTGATTTATTGCTGCTGCCCCCCCCGTGGGAGTTTGTAAGAGGCTGCTAGGGCGGACGCCCCAAATCTGCTGAGGGTGGGGGGTGCGGACACAAATGCAATACTAGAGACTCGACTTATAAGGTTTCGTCAGGGCAGGGAGCTGCCCCGTGTGTCTCAACACATAAATCAGTGCCCGACAGAGTCCATTGCCGTGCATGCGGGCAAGATCAAGGTGGCGCTCATTTCTCTCATTCAGATTACAAGCTGTTATTAAATTGTATTGACCTATTTTGTTGTTATTTGTCTCCATCGCATTTATTTGGGGTTCCATACATTATGATTTTGAGTTCTCCCAAATCACAGTTGTTCGCGTTTTCTCCCTCAGCCCATGTTCTGTAGTTATGTCAATAACTTAACGTCTCGAAACGTCCAGTATCACTGTGTGCTTGAACGCGCATGCATGTGCCCTATCCGATGTTGTACTTGGCGTTCTGCTGACAGTATATTTCGACAAGAGCGGGTTTTCTTTAATATTTATGATGACTCGTTGATTATGCATTCATATATTCTTAAAAAGCCCTTCAATTTGTCTATTTTATTCGGCTGCGATTCTGGAAAGAGTACGTACCCTCAGGCAGAGCTGTGTATGCTGAGGAAAATGTGTATATCTCTGACGCTGTTTGTTTTTCTGTCTATCTAGCAGCAATTATGCGATTGTTCCTTTTTGTTTCTCCTCTTTTGTTTAGCTGGTATTTTTCCCACATTTTTTCTTTTCATCGGCAAAGTTTAGACGTGTGCCAAGGAAATCAAGCCATATAAAGCATGACATATCCCATAAGAGGTTTTTTGAACACTGTATTTATCACTCCGCGCACACGGTCCGTGATAGTAATGCATGCTTTATTTTCTTGCAGTACTTAAATTTGTCTCTTTTGTTCACTGTCCCGAAACGCTCGCTGTCCGGAGCTGTCCCCCTCTCGAGGGGCACACCCCCCCTCAGGTACACCCAGGACGCGCATTGACATCAGCGCACATCGAGGACGCGCTTCGGAGTTGCGCGCCAGTGGTTGGCTCCTTTGATAAATTAGTTAATACTGCGCGATCAGTAACCAAATCACCTGGACACCCTCTGCTTTATCGCTCTGTAGATCTGGAACTAAAGTCCCTTCCAGTTTGGCAACTGACGACAACGACACCAGACCAGGCAACAAGGGTAAGCTGGTTTTCCTTCGGTTTTTTAAAATGTCATTGCAATGCGGACGCCTTTAAAAACAAATAAAAGTCGGTTCAGTCGTTGGTTACGCCACTACATCACAACTTCCCAGGTCCAGGTTATCTAACTCATCATCTCATTATTCATAGTTATATGGAATAAGATCGAATAACTGCCAAAGAATGCGAGGAGGTAAATGATACGAAGTCCGTAACATCACCTTTATAAACAGCCGTAACAGGTAGCTGTGATAACTGCTAATATTTCGTCAATGACACAGTTGTTTTCATTTTGTTTATAATTTCTTTACCATGTCTTTATAGTACATGTGGTATTTTGTTCATTTTAAAATGTATTTTTCGCGCAGCCGAAGTAGGATCTTTTGTAAGATTTGCCTGGTTACTGCTTGACGGGAAACCAGGGACCATCCAGTCGCCGCTGAGGTCCCCCTCTTTACTGTAAGGACCATACAGTCCAGGAATCTCCATTAACGATAAAAAATGAGGATGTCGTTTTATTGGTCATATGACAACCCAAGCAACGTGTCTCATGCAGGCAGAGTATTTAGTAGGCTAATGTAGTCTTAAGATGATGGTGGTTTCAATTATATTAGCGCGGCCAATATATTTAAGATAACAAGACGAACGAATATAGTCAAAGTAATAAACACAAAGAGAAACGGCAATAGTCGAATCTCCGCATGTGTCTGACATTGTTGCTACACAAACGTTGGGATCCCACTTAAATTTTGTCTTTGATATCTCGCGAGTGTTCACAATGTTCTTAGAGTTGTATGATCTGAGTCTTGTTCATTATTGTGTATTAAAAGTACACGCTAGTTAACATCTAGTGCGTTTGTGGGACGTTTTCTTGTTTTCGGTTGCTTGCAGGTTCGATTACAAATAATTGCTGTACCGTTTAGTAGGATTGCGCAGTCTTATATACTGTCTATACTCACTATTATATATTAATAGTATGAGATTGTGGTAGGAGTGTTTTGTGCAAAATGGTGGGTTAGAAGAAACTATTTTGTTTTAATGTTTTACTGTTAACCGAAATTTTAGCAACAAGAGATGGATTTCGTATGGAATTACGTTTTTTTTTTTTTTTCGCCTGACGTCGGAAAATGAGAATCATTTGTACACAAAACGTTGATGACACTGATCTGTCACCCTGGCTTGCAGTTACGTAACTCGATTTACAACAAATTTCCTTGACAGGACGCATTTATGCTACAGCAACCTTAATTATAGGGAACGACCCTGTGTGTAAATAGCGCGTACACAGAATGATTTATTTCTCTCCAATGGACAGGGTATAATGCACCTAATCATGTTCTCCATGTATCAGATTGATTATAGTAGCTATAACAAACAATTATGAATTAAATGAATAAAATGTATTAATTTACGTATCAGCAAATAATCGCATATATGCTGACCAAAAGTGTGAATTTGGGGTAGTCAAAAAGTAATAAATGTCTTAATTGTTCCCATCGTAAATATTCGTTAAGATGGTTTATTTCAACAATAGCAATTATTAGTGTTCTGGCACTAATATCCCACATATCTCATACATTCCTGCTACTGGTATTACAGAGTACCTAAAATTATTTTTAAATCAATATAAATGTTCCTTTCTTTGTAAAATATATTCATCATGTTAATGGGCGTATCATGTTAACAAGGAAGAAAACCTTTTGTAATTCAAATTTCTGCTTAATTTAGACGGAGCTCGCTTGAGGGGAGCCAGTTTTCTGGGGATACGCAGTAAGAGATCACACAATTAAAAGTGAATATAAAAGAGGCAATTTTTTTGTCGGCTTTTCCTTACCGGTCATGTGTTGATTCAGTGTAAAACAGATTCTTCTGCCGCATGGTGCGAGTTTTAGCGAAGGTGTCAGCAGCCATGTGTGGTAAAGCCGAAGCAGCTCAGCTGGAAAGGTTCATAATTAACAACCTTTATATCGTTACATCAGCCGTGATCATGGATGTGTGCTTATAGATGGATGGATGGATGGATGGATGGTCTCTAATGGCCACACAGGAGCTCATTTCCTTGCACTGTGGGCTCATTATGATTAGATATCTTGCTCATGTTTGTGTTTCCCAAGTTTCCTTCTGCAGTGCAAAACCATGCAGTTAGGCTATTTGTCCTTCTGCAGTGCAAAACCATGCAGTTAGGCTATTTGTCCTTCTGCAGTGCCAAACCATGCAGTTAGGCTATTTGTCCTTCTGCAGTGCAAAACCATACAGTTAGGCTATTTGTCCTTCTGCAGTGCCAAACCATGCAGTTAGGCTATTTGTCCTTCTGCAGTGCAGAACCATGCAGTGAGGCTATTTGTCCTTCTGCAGTGCAAAACCATGCAGTTAGGCTATTTGTCCTTCTGCAGTGCAAAACCATGCAGTGAGGCTATTTGTCATTCTGCAGTGCAAAACCATGCAGTTAGGCTATTTGTCGTCTCAGAAACATCTCCGTCTGGTCCTCCTCCCAGTCTTGGCTTTCAGCCTCAGTGCGCCTAAGATCCTTGTGTGTTTGCCTTGTTTTCCGGTCTGCCACATGGCTCAACGGGTCAAGCAAATGGCACAAAGACTAACCCACAGGTGATGGGTTCATGGGCAGTCTTACCCATCTGTATTTATTGGTTTTCTGTTCCCTAGTGATTGTTATTAGTTATTTTGTTTCCGTTTGGTTTGCCCCGCTTGTGTCCTGTTTGATTTTGGGTGTTGTGTAGTGTAGTGTATTCAACCCCTAGTTTCTAGTTTTGGTGTATGTTAAGGTTCCTTAGTTTCATGCTCGTTTAATTGTAGTCTGCCCCACCTGTTCCTTGTTTGCCCTGGTGTTCCTGTGTATTTAAGTGCCTATCTGTGTTCTGTTCATTTGTCAGTCATCGTGATATCTTCCTGCCTGTTCCTTTGCCTGTTCCCGCTACTGGTGTTGCTTTGTTCCTTGACCTTATTTCCTTGTGGTTATTGCTGTTTCCCTGGCTGTTTTATCATTGTTTTATTAGGTTGCTCTGTTATTTTTTCCCCTATTTTGATCTTTCACAGCCCTTTATTTTGTGCATTCCCTGTTCTGTTCCATTTTGTTAATAAACCCCTTTGTTTTGGAGTCGCAAGTGAATTGTCACTCTTCCTGCCGGCACCATGCCCTGTGTCCGTAACACCCAGGTTTTCAGGAGGATGAGCATAGACGCATGCTATGGTAATGACCTCAGTGATGCTAACAAAGCATAATGGGTAAGCAACTTGTTTATCACCTAACAAGTACCAGGAGAGAGAGACATCCTGCGTCAACCTGGGTGAACAAGGGAGGAGACTATATTTCACTACTTTGACCAATCACAGTCTTCATCAAATTGGTCCATTGTTTTCCTCATTTTCAAAATCAAGGCTTCTAGCCATCCAGTCCCCTGGCCTAGAATGTTGTGTGGGTCAGCAAGCTAATACTATCTGTTTGTGATTGGAAGATGGCTGGTTCAAGCCCTGCTGTTGTCATCATCATGACATGAAGATACACTCTTACATTGCTCTGTACAGCTTTTGCAGGTAAGAGTATTCCTGTTTTATCAATGACGTGTCCCTTAACAAAAGGCACACACAATAAAACAGGTACTTCACAAATCTGTGCGCTTTGCTGCTTAACAGAAAACACTAGTTTTACTGTTTAGTGCAGTGATGTCATACGATGAAGACTGTGATTGGTTAAAGTGAAACACAAGCCCCTCCCTTGTTGACCCAGGGACAAAATCAGACACTGTGGTTGTAACCAACTCGTTTAGTGAACTAGCCGTATGGACGGGTAACGATGAACGTTACGAAAGGCAGAGAAGATGACGCCTTCAGTAATTCAACACAACACGCAATTCAGGCAGAGCGTGTGACAGGGAGGATGGAATGGGGTGAACTGTGTATTAAGACAGGAAAATTGATGTTGGGATTTGGGAAGGGCAGCAATGTGGATTGGGGAACCAGTCTCTGGTCTTGCATCAGAATTCTAATTTATATTAGTGATTATGGCAGGTGGCTGAGGGACTGAATGAACTTTTGCTCCAGCCCAGTATGTCCATGAGCTTGGTGAATCCCTCTGTCCATAGTTTTACACTAATTACTTTCGGTACAATGTGTATGATTCTGGTGTAGCTTTTATGCCATATTTATTCTCCATTATCAGTGAATTTAGTGATATTTGTGTCCCCAAATCATCATCTCCCGTTTCTTTTTTGGTCTTACTTAAATCTTTTCCAATCCATCCCATCTTCCTCTAACCACTTATTGAGCAGAGGGTGGCCAGGGACCTGAGTATTTGCCGGGGAACATCAAGTGGCACCTTGGATAAGATGCCAGTCCATCACAGGGCATTTAAAGGTTTTATTTTAACTCAGCATCTTTGACTGGAAGAAATGTTGGGAGAAGGAATTGTTGGCAGTTTAAATGGGCTCCAGAAGAAAAAGGAATAAAATGTTGTGCTGTACGACTACAAATATGAAAACAGCATTATATATATTGCTGTAGGACACTGTTATGATTTATGAATGAAGGAAGCTTTAGAAAGAGTGGACTGATTCTGCCCAATGAGGTCTCAGGTCTATCTGGTGTAGGGTGGGGCTCGCTGTCTCACCAACCTAGTCATGGATGGATGGATGGATGGATGGAAGGTAGACTTTATTGATCCCTCACTGGAGAAATTTACTTGTTACGACAGCCAATGGAAATAAATAGTGATAGAAAACAAAAAAACTATTACAATAGAAATATTAATGTTATTACTGTCTCTCTGATGATGAAGGGGACCCCCCCTGCACCTCAAGAACTCATTGTGGATTGTTAATAAAGCGATCATGATTGCTCTGCGTCCCTCAGCAATTAATTATAACAGGGGGATGACAGAGTGGGTACGCGTTCTCCTTCTCGCCCTCCGCAGAGGAGTGACACACGCCGATCAGCCAAACCCGCCTTCTGTCAGCCCTGCTATCTGAATTCATCCGCAGCTCATGAATGTTACTCCAGAAATTCCGTAATAGAACTGAAGCTCTCCTAGGAGCGTTCCAAGCAGCCAAATGACAGGGGAATCGGCGAAAATGGCAGACAGAAACAAACGTGGCTGTGGAATCAGGAATGTTTTTATTAACAGCTTCAGCTTGTGTTTATGAACCACTTAAACAAACTCCAAATTGATGACGTTCAAGTAATAATCAGAAATCATTCATTTCAGTCTTTATTCACATAAACACCTTCACTTCACAAATATCCATTTTCCAGAAGGTAGGATAATTTTGCTAAAGTTTTTTCGGCACTTTAAGAGTAAGTGGATTGGTACTCACACTCCAAAGTATTAAAAGGTCAAGTAATAAAATTAGTACTTAGTGTCATAATTGCCTTAATGAGTCTAATCTGTTTATTTTCTTTTTATGTTTTAATATCTGACCTGCACAGATGAGACTGACAGTCTGCCACACACACGCTACTCGGGATCTGACATTATAACGATTTGACAAAACGAAACTGACTGCCGGATTTCATGATTCTTCCTAGACGTACGTGTCTGCTGTGGACTCCCAGAATGCTATTTTTATTTGCATATTTGAAGATTATTCCTTTTATATGCCAGTTAACCTGCTAATCCCCGCTTTACCATTTATCGTATTAAGGGGTGACAGGGATGTGTTCTAATCCGTACTGGTGCTATGCTGTGATTTTTGCCTTCTTGCTATAGTCGATAACATTTCGTAGAGTTATTATCCATAGACACTCAAAGATGTGGAGCTTTCTGGGTTTTTTTTTTTTGCTGATGCGTATCTTCAAAGCTTTAGTTGTGGTTACACCGAGTCCTTAATTCGATTCTGCGATTTGAAAGCGTGCCGGCTGCACCGAGATGCAAAGCTTGCTCCGTGAATTAGACACGGCCGTCTCATCGGTGTCTCTGATTCGCTGGGTGTGAAATCTCCTTCTGCTGAGCTTAGTGAAGCCCCGGTGCCTTCGCGGAAACCTGGGAAGCCAGGCGCCCTAATCGTAAACACTGCCCACCTGTACGTCTCCACCATGCCAATCACAGCACGCCATGTCATCTTTCTGGGTTTATTTATTTCTTGTCCTGGGCCCCCTCGGTTAGGGTACCAACAAAGCCGCACGCCCAGAGTGAGCAAATGCATCGTTGCTATTAGCGTTTCCAGACCAGATGGCTCCTCCTAGAATGGGCCCAGCAGGCGGCTCAACAAATGCGCCGCAGCGACCAACGGCCAGGGCGCTCTTACGTCCCGCGCTCTTCACCTGTCCCGTCTGCTGCGGCGGGTGGGCAGCCGGCCGACCCACGGAGTCTCCTGAAGCAATCAGAAAAGAAATTTAAAAAAAACACTTTACCAGAATAGATTTGTGTAAGACTTGCTTCCACTGAGACGGCGAATCGCAATTACACTGGGATTGAAGCAGAGAATGCGGACATCGTGTGGGGGGGGGGTGGGCTTTACGACACCGAGGGGGGAAAATAAAACAAAAGCAAGGGGGAAACAAGCAGGGGGAATGAGATGGAAGTTGGGCCCGAGGAAGTTTAATAAAGTCTGAGCTGCCTGAACGCAGGGACTAAATAAGTGGTCAGTAGGACGACAAGAGAGAACACAAGTACTGTATACTGCAGGTTGTAGGTGAAAGAGGAAGGAAGTACAGAAGGCAATAGGATCTATACACACTCTTGGAAAATAATGTCAGCAAAGTTTAAATCACAGATCAATGATACACAACCATAAAATATACATGAGAGGCTCCTAATTCTGTGCGACACTAATTGGGAGTTTGTCAGACGGTGTGAGTGCTGGAAGCAGGACACTGCAAAGGCAGTTGATGCAGATTCCTCTAGTTTTTTTTAGCATCTCTCTAACCAAACCGCAGAAACGGGAATGTCGCCATTGTGCTGCACACAGTTCCCTGTAGAGAAAACGTCTTGTACCAGCAATCCCCCTGTGACACAATGTCAGCTATTTAAGTGTGATCACGGCCATATTCAGGAACCGCATTGTAATTAATTATTTTAGTTAATTTATTTCATCCTCAGGGGACTTGTCAGTTTAATGTAGGAGTCTAATCGCAGCCTTTTCTTTGAGCCGTGCTTGAAGAAGACCTTGAGAAAATCGTCTCTGTCAGGTGTGGCCTGTCTCATCGCCAAGTCCACCTGTAAATTGTCCACTCTCTCATAGATCTCGGGGTCCTTGGCTCCACTTGCCCTGTTCGCTGAGCTGTCCGTCTAAGTGCCTGAGCCGGGGCATCGCACTCCCTATTCGGGGTACCAGATGTCCCCCTCCGCCCCCAAGGTCCAAGGCCTCTTTGCCGGGCCGATCTGCGCCCTGTGTGATGGGCACGTCCCGCAGAGAGCTGCAGGGGGACTCCTGGAGGATTGTCTGATTCCAAAGACTGTTTCATTATTGCTGTCATCTCTCATCACCTCAAATGTGACCACCCATTAGAGATATTACTCACGCTGAAGGTAACCTACCTGGCTGTGAATGCCATTCCCTGGTGCAGTATCATAAGTGAATATCAGCTACTTGCAGTTCCTTTCAGTTATTTATAATGAACCCCGGAAAAGAGAATATTTGCAGCGGCCTCTGAGATTCTTTCTTAAAATGGGTAAATAGGTAATTGACTCATTCCACCCTTCTTTGTGAGAAAAAATCCGTTAGAAAGTAATTAGAAGGGAGGAATAAACGATGTCCTCGATCCTCAAATTCAGAAAAAATGTTATTGTTTTTGTTATTGTAGCGTGGTCAGAATCATTTTCAGGCTGTTTAATATCCTCATAATGACCATTGAGCTCTGTTGGTATGTGAAATATTCCAGTCATGATCATTAATGGAAATTACAGAAGATGGGAAAGATATTAGGAAAGGCTAAATTATATTAATACGTTTCCACAGTCAATACTCAATACTAGAAGAAGATTTGGACCTGTTTTATGCATTCTTTCTTCACAACCGGCTATAATTTGCAGTGGACAAACAAGATCATGCGATCTTTGCTGTAAGTCGTTAGTAATTCCTCGCTATAATGAAGACTTTCCAGGGCCGTGGCCTTATGAATGCTGCTTACGGGAGCCGCACATCAGACTGCTGTAAGCCCGTTCCGGAGATGAATCGTTGCCGGTTGGCAGCTCAGCAGAAAATCCCTTTCGATCTCAAATACAGCTGGTATCTTCCCAGCGAAACCTCATGTGTCAAAGTGACACAGTATTACAATAAACTGAGACGTCTGTGATACGGTAGAAATCAAAATAGTTGGTTTATTACAATAAATAAACAGCAAACAAGGACACTATATGCCCCAACATCTATCGATATCCTGAGAAATAACCTCTAGGTAGAATTTAATTATTTCTGTTTTTTCTCTGGTGAGTACCGCAATATTATATATTATATACCTGAACTAGCTGACAAACTATTGCCAGGAGCCTTCCACACCTGTTTTTAGTCAAATCCTAAAACACATTATGCTTTATGCTAATCTGTCATAAGAATATAGAATATATTTTTATCGATATAGAGTACAGACCACATCTATTAAGTTATCCTGGTAAAGACAAAGAAGCTTCTGTCTGAGATCTGCTACATCTTGAGCTCCCAATCTGCTGAGATATGCACCACCCTCAGGCTTCATTAAATGCATCTCTTGTCTTCAAATGCATAAGCTGTTTGAAGGATAAAGAGCTTATCGATGTTTGGTGATGACTGTGCAGAGTCACCAGCAGCCTTCTTGAACGTACTTGTATCTGTTGTCTGTCTTTGGTTATACAAAGGTAGTGTCATGAAGATGAATTATGGGGTGGTCCATATGTTTAAATCACTGTTTCCCAATCTATTCCTCAGGGGCCCACAGACAGTCCATGTTTTTGCTAAGGAGCTGGGAGGGAACAAAAACGTGGATCAGCTGTGGGTCCCTGAGGACCAGGTTGGGAAACACCGGTTTAAATGAATGAGAAGAGCGACTTCTCCAGCTGTTAGCTCATCAAAGCAAGAGGCATCCTGCAGGAATGTGAGTCCCACTCACTCTTATAACTCTACTATGATGTCTACAGTTGTCTACAGCCACAGCTGTGGTTGGAATCCGGCGAAATATTGACCTTCTTCTGTTGTGTTATAAGGCCTGATTTCAAAGCCTGCAGCCTATAGGGTAACAAGGAGTGAGTTCCTTTTAGAGCACAAAGGATGTGTGTCCCGGTCTTTACCCCTCCCAAGCTGACAGGGGTGTTGGGTGTTTAGCAGGAGACCAATAGTGGCATCAACTGGCCATTCTAAACTGGTAGATGAAGGAATGGGAGAGAATGATGATACTACACTCATCTGGTCTTTTCTGTCTTGCTCTCCATGAGACACAATGACACATATATAAGTAAGAGCAAGTTTGGGTGAAATGGCACAGAGTTGGTCTGCATTCCTTGCCCTTGGACCAATTGGGCTAAGGGTCTTGCTTGAGGGCCCAACAGTGCAACGTTCCATCAGCTGCAGTATTCAAACCAGCATCCTTCTGATGACAAGTAAGAAGCACAGAGTTCCTCACTCACAGAGCCAGGCACTGCTCCAGCTATTGACTCATTGATATGATATCATGAATTATATAAAAAAGAAGCTGTTGTTCCTCTCAAACACCAGGGCGGGGTTTTGGGGGGTGGGGGGTCGTGCTTCTGCCAGTGGGATTCATGGCGGATTTTTGCCTCTTAAGATTCATCAGGCAGAAGTGATTTTCCCTGAAAGCAGCAGGGCAGCATGGAGAATTAATCTATAGGTTCTTGTTCCAAATCCCAGCAGTACTTCCACTGAGTGAGGTGCTTAACCTGAAGTGCCCCAGTGAAATATCCATTAAACAGTTTTAGGTAAGAATGCGAATGCTGTAGTTATACGGAATTCAATTTTGTTCTTCACAGGCATTCAGTCTGCGTGTGCGAGCAGAACCCCCCAGTAAGACCTCCATTCATCACTGTCTGCCTGGGGAGGTATCGGAGTGGCTACCGCCGCCTGCTGAACTCACACTAATGTTTCAAACATTTTAAAAGCAAACTTTAAAAACTGCTATTCCTGTTCTAAACATGTGAAAAAAAGAATCTTTCCTTTTTTCTTAGTATATGACATGGATATTCAAGATGCAGAAGCCTGTGGTGGGCAGCTTAGACCCGGGTTCCGCAATAGATGGTCAAATGTGTCAAATGATTTGTAGACCCCCCCCCCAACTGAATTTGAAACCTAACAAAGAAGCCCATCCCAGGTATAACAGGTCTGAGGACAAGGGACACCAGTTCCGTATGGCTCTAGACTCTGGGGGGAGACTCACGCAAATTCTAATAACCCGTAGCTGAAAGTACGGATCGAACCCCCAACCCTGCAGATTTGGTGCTGTCCATCCATCCTGCACACCGCCCCTGTCTGTCCATCCATCCTGCACACCGCCCCTGTCTGTCCATCCATCCTGCACACCGCCCCTGTCTGTCCATCCATCCAGCACACCGCCCCTGTCTGTCCATCCATCCTGCACACCGCCCCTGTCTGTCCATCCATCCAACACACTGCCCCTGTCTGCATGGATGTATATAACCATTCATTCATCTGTGACAAACCTTTCTCAGCACTCAGCTGATTGTAAATTTGCTTCACTGGCATTTCTGACATCCACGCAATTTAGGGCTTTTCCTTTTTTAATTGAATGCTGTGAATGCAACTTGCTAACTTTTCCCATTTCGGAAAGCAGCCACTTTTTCCTCACTCCTGAAGCAGGTTTTTCTCTAACTCTGCACTGCAGGCTGTTACTCATTAGTGTAATTCCCATGTGTTTTATTTTTTCACAGGTGAGGCTGCCTTGAGACATGGCGTTCTCAGTCTGGGGCCGGAGCTTAGCCATCATTCTTGCCGCGCTGGCTGTTTCACACGGCGCTCAGCCGGCATCTAGCACCGCCAAGGAGAGCACAGTGCCATCTACTGGCAACACCAATGCCCTGCAGGACATGAAGACTTGGGTACAGGAGGAGTGGCTCCGCTCCCGGCATGGCTGGCCCCACCCCTTCCAGCTGCTGGGGCCAATGGCAGATGCCGCTGATGATGGGGCGGGGCTAGAGGGCCTGGAGCCCGTAAAACTGGAGAGGGGCCCCCCGGAGACACCGGCTGAGACAGAGAGCGGGTTCCTTGGTGCTTGGGGCCACCTGGACAACCTCTCCCCAGGCAGTGAGGACTCTGTGAAGGGGTGGCGTCACAGACACCTCGCAGGACACAGAAGGCTGGCAGCTCGCAAGAGCAAGAGCCACCATGTAACAGGTGACGTGTCCTGATCTCAGGGTCCAGAAATGTACCGATCTTGGATTTGCCATTTGAACGAGTACATTGGAGTGCTTATTTTCTCCAGTCCCATCCTTTCAGACACACACACACACACACACACACACACACTTACGGGTGAGAGCAATGCTTTGGGTCCAAGCACAGGGTCAGACCATTTTTCAGGCTCCCCTGGAGCATTTTTTTGGGGGGGGGGGGGTTAAGGGTCTCACTCAAGGGCTCAGCAGAGATGTAATTATTCTGCCAAGGCCAGGGCTCAAACCAACAACCTTCCGGCACAGAGTCTTAACCCGCTGAGCCACACCTCGCTCTGAAATGGTTGTTCACAGAAAACCCTGGTTCTCTGTGTGTTTCACCATCATCCTGTGACCTTCTGCATGTCCTGCTCCACGATTGGTTAAAAACAACGTCATTCTGGTCAACGCTTCGATACTAATGGAATTAAGTTTCTATGGGATTAGCCTCACATGCCCCCCCATACCTCTTTTTGTCTTCCAGAACGTTCCAGAGACATCCTGCTGCCCTTAGAGCTAAAGGAGGTGGGGGCTTTGCAGGAGCAGCTTCCTTGGACGGCCCCCTCTGATGCTTCGAAGTCCCCCACGACACCCACTCCGACACCCACCATCGTCAGCTCCAGCATATCCCTGGTAACCACAGTGACGTGCGAGGAGCCCCTGGTACTGCCCCCAGCCTCTACCAGACCTCAGGTACCCCCCCGGGCGGGATTCCACGCAGCAGGATTTCCTGCTTAGCTGGGTAACTTAAGCCAAACATTATATCTGTCCAATAGTAAGAGATGTAAGAGACATTCCTACTGGACAATCCTGACGTCTGGCTTACATTGTGGATTTATTCTACGGATCGGCCATGGCACTGATTTAATTTTCAACCTGATGCCAAGTTTTCCCGAGGTTGGTATACCGATGCCAATACTGATTCCAGTATTCAGGTTTGATTAAATTTGCCGGGGGGGTTGGGTGCTGACGATTACGTTTAGCATACATGTGATCAAATGATAATATGTCTCTTGTGTGTTTTATTTATTTGTTTGTTTTTTTGGCTGGGTGTGCATGTTTGTTTACTGACTGTGGATGCTAACACACACGCACACACGGTTGTGTTCATATCTTTGTGGGGACTCTTCATTCATTTCTTTGGGGAAAACTCTAATCCCAACATGACGACCTTAACCTCTACCCAGCCATAACCTTAACCATAAGTAACCAAAAAAAATATGAGACTTTTTGCATTTTTAATTTTTAGTTTTTTGATTGCATTCACAGACCTTTGTGTGGAAAATGGTCTGAATAACTGGTTTTTATTACATGGTGGGGAACATTTGCAGCTGTTTTATGTTTTTTGGAAACAATCTGGGTTGGTACCCAAACATCCTTTCAGATGGTTTCCTCGTGTGTCCACGGTTACTCCTGTTGGATGTGGTCCGTCCGTCATGGTGGGATACTGTGGCTCTTGATGCACCACAAAGACCTGCTGTCCCGGTCACAGATGCACCAGCGAGACGCGAAACGCGCACCAACAATGCAATGTGTCCTCTTTTGAACTCTTACACGTCTCACATTATGTCGTGTGGATTGCAGTACGTTACGTGCAGCTGTGGCACTGGTCTGTTAATTCATCCTTCACACTTTGCTCTGACTGACGGGATGTGCAAAGCTTGGCCACCTGGCTACACATCTATAGGCGTGAAACCTCAGGCATTATCGGCCAGGTGGTTGATTCCGTGTCATTCCTTGATGCGTGCCGGAATGTATAAACACAGAGCGTCTGGTGGCACAGTGAGGAGACATGGCACATGGCGGTAATAATAATGTCAACAACAATCATAATAATGCCTCTTGAGTCCTGGTGTATGTGTGAGTATCTGCTGCTGATTGCTGTTGCAGAGTCTGGCTACTGCAGGAACCAAGGATCTGTGGGGGGGTCGCTCCGTAGCGCGGGTGGGACAGCCTGTGTCTGAATGAGCTGCCTAGGGCACACAGAGTCCCACGCAGGGGGTGGGAGGCGCCGTCCAAGATGGCCTGCAATTTGGCCATCGTCCTCTTCTCATTCCCCACCTCCAGGGGGCACCCTAGCACAGATCCAGCTATGCCACTCAGTTTGTTCAGTCTCTCCCTTTCCAACGCAGCAATGTTCCTGCCCCAGCAGACGGCCGCATAGAAGATGGCTGATGTCACCACTGAGTCACAGAACGACTTCGGAAGTGGTCTCTGTGTGCTGAAGGACCCAAGTCTCTTTGATCTGCTCTTACACAGTCACTATATAACAAAAGCACTTCTTAGCCATGATTCTGAGGTGATACATCGACATAGATAATGTTTACGTGGAGCTTATATCTGAGGGGATTATTTACAGGGCCGCAGGGCCTAAGTCCTACACAAATGCACGCATGTTCAGTGTCCTTGCAGGAGCTGCCGCAGACAGGTTGCATTAAGGCACCTGTTGTTCCTCCATTTTTACCGTCTGTCTATCAAACCCCCGCAGACTGGTTCTCATTAGCTTTCCCTCACACCTGTTGTGCAAAATTAGCTCACCTTCCCCAGTGAGGTGTTCATGGGGACTTGTTGTTGAGCAGGGGACAGGGACAGGGGACAGAGCAAAGGGGACAGGGGTGGAGGGAGTTCGGCGGGGCGGGTGGTCCTTCCCTCTGGCCACCGTTTGGCCAGGGGGCTTCCGTTCCGTCTGCGGCTGCACCGTCTGCGGCTGCGCCGTCTGCACGCGTGTCCTCTGTGCTCAGTGTGATGAGACCTCCTACTCACATAAGGATCATACAGTTTTTCATTTTGGATAAAATCATGTCTTATTGCCCTATTATTCAAATCACGGTCCTCGAGGTCTAAGCACTGCTGGTTTTCCAGCCTTCCTTTACCTGCCAGCCCGGTGTGAAGCCTCTGACCAATCAGAATCAGTAATTATTAAACTAACTACCTGGGAGAACTGAAAACAAGGCCTGGATTTGGAATTGAGGTCCAGATATGAAGAACCCTGTCTTATAGTTTAGCACAGGTTTCCCAACCCGGTCCCCTAGGACCCCTAACCGGTCCATGTTTTTGCTCCCTGCCAGCCCCCTGCCAGACAGACCACATTTTTGCTCCGGAGCTGGGAGGGACCAAAAACATGGACCGCTGGGGGTTCTTGAGGACCGGATTGTGAAATACTGGTTTAGCATATTGTTTTAAGTGTGGGGGGGGATACTTCAGAATTCTCACAGATGGATTAACTGGCAAATGACTTATTTTTAAATGCAAGTGCTGCTTACAGTGTTATACAATAGCATCAATGATACTGTAGAGAACTGATGTATGCTGTCAGGCTTAGATAAAGCTGTGGTTTTACTGCTCATTGTAGTTAATGGCATAGCAAATGTACAGTATCGGTCAAAAGTCTGAGCACACCTGCTTGAAATCATCATTATCTATGCTTAACAGGAGAAAAGGTCAGCCTTATGGAATTAATGAGTTAGAAATTTTTAATATTTGGCTCCAACTGCCAGGTTCTTATAAGAAGCAGAGAGGGTGCATGAGTGGTTCTGGTTCTGCATGGTTTGTACCCTCAAGCATGGAGGAGTCACTGCTATGGGCTGGGGCTGCTGGTGACCGAGTTGGAGATCTTTACCAAATCGTCTCAGCCTGCATGGTCATTACAGCACGCCTCACATCCATTCCATGCCATATTACGGCTGATAACAATTACTGTGCTGTAATGACTGAAGGAAAGTGAAGGACGACTCAAATTAATGACCTAAACTATCCAGTTGCCAGACTACAATCCCGAAGAGCAAAAAACCTACAGGGACTGGACAACGAAACTGAAACCTGGCCGATTCAGAGCTTGCAGTTTCACAGCGGCCATCTTCACTGTTCGCGAATTCTGTCAGTCAGAGAAGAGTGTGAAGGTTGAATCAGCAGGAGAATAGCACTGTTGTACATAAAGTATCACAATCCATACAACATCATGGGAGACACACCAGAGTTCAAAAGAGGACAAATTGTTGACGCTCAGGGGAAGCTAGGAAGTTGTCTGTAAGGGATGTTTGGGTACTAACCCTGATTGTATCCAGAAAACATACAACCACAGCTACCCAACTCACTGCAGAATTAAATGCACACTTGACTCTCCTGTTTCCATCAAGACTATTTGTCAGAAGCTCCACAGGGTCAATATTCAGCTGCATTGGCCAAACCTTTGGTCACTTGGGCTACTTCCAAATGTCAGTTTGTGCAAAAAGAGCAAATCTTGGGCTTTGGACAATGTGCAACATGTATTATTCTCTGATACACGCACCTTCACTGTCTTTCCCACATCTGGGAGAGTTACGGTGTGGAGAAGCCCCAGAGAGACTTACCACCAGGACTGTTACATACCCAGAGTGCAGCACGAGACTGGATCAGTGATGGTTTGGGCTGCAATATCATGGCATTTCCTAGGTACACTACTTGTTCTAGATGGGCTCAGCCAAGGACTACTGAACCATTCTGGAGGAGCACGTTCACCCAATGGTCCAAACATTGTACCCTGAAGGTGGTGCCAGAGTGGTTTGATGAACATGAAAGTTAAGCTGGACATTTCCCATGGCCTGTGTATTCACCAGGTCGGAATATTATTGAGTCACTTAGGGAAGTTCTGGAGAAGAATATAAGGAAATGTTTTCTTCTACTAGCATCACATAGTGACCTGGCCACTGTTCTGCAAGAGGACTGGCTTACAATCCCTCTGGCCGCTGTGCAGGACCTTTACATTGTTCTTGTTTCTGTCATTCCCAAGATAGATTGATGCTGTATTGACGACAGAAGGAGGTTCCAGTTTCATTGCCTTACCCCTGTACATCTCTGAACTTTTTTGCAGGAAAGTTAGGAGTATATGGCTGCTGATTTCCTGCTGGACCATGTTAACTGAATTTCTTGTATATATGAAGCTGTTATCAAAGCAACTGGTGGCAAATTTTGAGGACATTTTCAATTTTCCCGAACACTGCTTTTGTTGCTCCTTATCTGCTGTTTATGTACGAGTAATATGTTTTTTTTTTCATTTTCAAGTATTTACAGAAAAATATGTAGTGGAAGCCAGTATGAAAAAGAAAACTTTGGAATGGTACTATCCAATTTAATATGCTGAAATATATTCCATAATATCTCACTGTATCCTGGACCTGTACTTCATGCAGAAGCCGTTTCCAGTGCATGGGGCCTGGAAGACCCAGGCTGAGGTGACACCCACCCTGGACATGGCTCTCTTTGACTGGACGGACTATGAGGACCTGAGGCCGGCTGACACCTGGAGGTCCCCCAAGAAGAAAGGTGAAGCATCCTTCCGAAGCACCACGGTGTGCCACACACACACACACACACACACACACTGAGGTTGTATCCCAACACCTCCATGCATAATTTCACATATCCAGAGTAATAATAATAATAGCATCGTTCCCTCCAGACCGCACGAACATTCCGCATCATCACTGTGCTATGAGCTGCCCGTAAATGGACTCCAGTAACAGAGCTTCCTCTTGTGCGTGCGTCACGCAGACAGGCAACGCAGCAAGAGCCTTGGCAGCGGGAATAAGACCACAGACATGGAGACGTGTGATCACCACCTGGACTGCAGGCCGGGTCAGACACCTCCCCCATGAACTTAGTGTCACATTTAGCTAGACGGCTGATGTGTTTATCCTGAATCACAGGATTTCATTTGTTTATTCGTTCATTTTGTTCCTTATACAGCAAAATGTACAGTACCAGTCAGAAGTCTGGACACGCCTACTTTTAATACATTTGTCTCTATATTAGCTTTGTTATTCAACTCATAGTAAAAGGCCTCAAAACAATGAAGTAATACATATCAAATATTGCAACGGGCAAATTTTAGACTCTTCAAAATAGCCCTCTTTTTCTTCGATGACAGCATTGCAGACTCCTGGCATACTTTTAACTAGCTTCCAGATGTAGCTGCCTGGAATGCTTTTCCAACAGGCCTGAAGGAGTTTCTGGGCACAAGATGGCTACCTTGCTGTTAGTCTGCGAACCAACTCACCCCAAACCAGCTCTACACAGTTTAGTTTGGGGAATTGTGGGGGCCCTGGTCATCTGTCGCAGCACTCAGATCGTCTCTTTCCTTGTTCACAAGATCATACTTAGTACATAACCTCGAGGTGTACTTAGCTGTACTGTGTTGTTATCTTGTTAATAGACAAATGATTTTCAGTCAGTGTGTCCAGACGTTTGATTGGTACTATGCAGCGGAAATACATTTTATGATAATCAATCTTCTGCCTTATCTACTGGCACATATGTATGTAGCTAGCGCGACCTTCACCGCGACGCGTGATAGTAACATTCCAGAGGGAGCGTGCGAACAGCGTTCCGGCTGCGCTGTGGGGCCTCACGTTGCGGTTTCTCTCGCCCCGTTCCAGGCTCCTGCTGTGATCTCAGGCGACATGTGTGCACGCAGCACAACCGCGGGCTTAACAACAAATGCTACGACGACTGCATGTGTGATGAAGGTGGGGGTCTGTTCCGCTCCTTCCGGGTTGGGGACGGACACATGGCAGCCATCGTCGAGCAGCATGATAGCATTGCTAGAAAATCATTATTTTACACTGCCAGTGTTAGTGCTGTTGATACTTCAATGGAGGTTTATTTTATTTATGTGATCATATGACCTGTCCTATAGTCCACATACCTCGAAACAGGCCCATAGCCAGAAATAGGGGCTGGAAATTTTTCAGCGGGAGGGGGGTTCATACCTGCTGTCTTACTACCTGGCTACCTGCCCGGAAGAGAACATTTTGGGCCAAAGCAAAGCACCAGTATGTCCCCATGGACAAGGTTCTCCTCCTGTGTTCTAGGGTTCCGCTGCTATGCGAAGTTCCACCGGAAACGGCGCGTCACACGGAGGAAAGGTCGCTGTGTGGACCCGGAGTCTGTGAACCAGGAGAAGGGGGCTTTTATCACCATCTGAGAGCTATGCAGGGGCGGGGGCACCTGCCATATCGCAGTGCTGACAGCGTCACGCAGGACTGTTAGTGATATATATGCATGTCTCTCTGAGTTCAAATCGAAATGTCATGTCTTAAACTTTTCAGAATTGTGGCATTGCTGTGCTCTTAGACAAATAGTTTTTTGTGTAATTTATTTAAATTTTATTTTAAAACAAATCCCAATTTACTTAATTTTCTTGTGTCATTTCTGAGGGGGGGGCTGTTTTCTGCTCTTTCATGGCTTGTTAAATGATCCATAACATCTTCCACACTGTACACAGCCGCCCCCCCCACCCCCCCCCCAACCTCTGGCCATTTTTTAAAAATTTGTTGATTTGCTTTTGTTGTTGTAAAATATAAGACTTATTTTCAAAAATGTTCTTTACATTAAAGTCATCATACTGGCCTTCATGACGACATTTATCATGCTTTATCACAGCTGCTCTTGAATTAAAGTGCGTCAGTGCAAGTTCCCCAAAACAGTCCTCTGCAGTCTTTTGTGAAATTTAGAGAATAAAACTGCACACCAGTTAATCACACCTGTTTCATGTCCTCTGGAGGCCGAAGCGGGCGCAATATGAGGTGAGAAGGAAATCCGGGAGGGTTTGTGGTGAACCAGGTGCCTATCCCAGGAATCACAGGCCAGCCCATCACAGGACGCATTCCCACTCACACGTTACAGGCAGCTTAGAGACTCCAGTTCACCCAGTGGCATGTTTTTTGGACAGCACCTGGAATAAACTCGTGTGAATACAGCGAAGACATGTAGAGTTTACACACGCACAGCCTGAGGTGGAACCTTGAAATTGCGAGGCTATGAAGTTGCTCACTGAGCCCCTGTGCAAGTTCAGGTTGATGATTCACCGGGAAGGAACCAGCCTGCAGAGCCACACAGGCAAGGGGGGGTAGGAAGCATACAGTGACACTCTTAGCTTCAACTCCGCCTAAGCTGTGCAACCATTAATCAATCCCTCATAAATTCATTTCACCTCTGTGCAAACAGCAGTGTGATGTATCTTTTCCTGGCTGCCGCTGACCTCATTACCCCATTTAATCTGCCGGATCCTTTAGACCCTGGAAGGGGTAATACCAGATTGTACAGCACAGCTCTCCCATCCAAGACAAATGGTGTAATATAAAATATATGGGACATAGGACAGAAATAAGATGACAAAATGAAACAAATATCTAAGTTTATAACAGTAATTGTTTATGCTGTGACCAAAGCCAATAGTACATGGACAAAATCCCAATAATACATGGCTGCAGTCGCTCAGGCCCAGCTGCTCTCAGGCCTGCCGTTCTCAGGCCCAGCTGCTCTCAGGCCTGCCGTTCTCAGGCCCAGCTGCTCTCAGGCCTGTCGTTCTCAGGCCCAGCTGCTCTCAGGCCTGCCGTTCTCAGGCCCAGCTGCTCTCAGGCCTGCCGTTCTCAGGCCCAGCTGC
>JAODJU010000108.1:2687595-2706967 GCA_026776725.1 Gnathonemus echidnorhynchus | reverse complement strand
CATACTGTCATGGGGACACTGGGGGGGCACGCATACTGTCATGGGGACACTGGGGGGGCATGCATACTGTCATGGGGACACTGGGGGGGCACGCATACTGTCATGGGGACACTGGGGGGGCATGCATACTATCATGGGGACACTGGGGGGGCATGCATACTATCATGGGGACACTGGTCCCCGAGGGGCATCACCACCACAGGACATGAAGAGAAAATCCTCGTTAAGAGGAGGCGGAGCTGAACACCCCAGCGGATGCAGGATGTGAGGAGGTACATTTAAAAACCCTGAGTGACTTCCGTAGGATCACAAAAATCACACATCATGTTGTGATTCACTGAGCCAATGAAACATCTTTTTGTCTTTGTTTCAGTTTTGACCCCCCTGACGTGGGATTTATGCAGTCCTGGGACAGCATTCCCGTTTTGGCATTCCCGTTTTGGCATTCCCGTTTTGTTTTCCATTGAACTATGAAATAGCAGACTCTCTCGCCTCTCTGTTACCTGAATGAATATATAGCTTCTTTGTGAAACGTTACGGTGTTCAAAGAAAATATTGATCGCTGCATATTTATCGATTATATCTCAGTATTTGATTAATTAACTACTGAACGGGAGATTAATGGTGAACCGTGCAAATTGGTCCCATTGAGAACACCTACCATTAATAAACAACCGCAAAAAATGACACGCTGAAAAATGATAAGCAAGAAGCTATAAATAATGCATGCGATAAAGGCACGTTATATCTAAAATCAGTCAAAATTAACGAGAAACAAATTGATGCACATGGCGCTTCGTAATGATGAACCACACGCATGTTGCATGGGTCTGCTTTAGGCTATTAGCTCATTTCGTATTAATGGACTTTCCCCACATGGACCCCTTTGCCTGTTAAAAGCAGTCATGGCCTATAGATTTATAAATATACGTTTATTTACATGGATCAACAGAGACTTTTGCGAAACCTTTTGCATTGAGCCTTGCATATAAACCTTCCTGAGTGGTCCACTTCTACTGGAAGAAGCTACATAAAATGAACCTCAATACAAAATAAATAACTGACGGGTATAGACTACATGGAAAAGATATTGGGACACTTTACCATTACACCTACTACACTTTTATGACATCCCATTCAAATCCATAGACATCAGTATGGAGTTGATCCCCCCTTTGCACCTATAACAGCTGCCACTCTTCTGGAAAGTTTCCCAAAAAATTTTGGAGTGTGTCTGTGCCCAGTCATCCAGAAGAACACTCGTGAGGTCAGGCCCTGATGTTGGACGTGAAGGTCTGACTCGCAATCTTCGTTCTAGTTAATCCTAAAGGTGTTCGATAAGGTTATGAACCTCGCTTTGTGCATTGGGGCACAGTCATGCTGGAACAGAAAAGGACCTTCCCCAAACTGTTCCCACAAAGTTGGAAGCATAGAATTGTCCAAAATGTCTTGGCATGCTGAAGCATTAAGAGTTCCCTTCACTGGAACTAAGGGCCCAAACCCAACCCTTGAAAAACACCCCCATACCATTATCCCTCCTCCACCAAACTTGCACAATGCAATCAGGCAGTTAACGTTCTCCTGGCATCCGCCAAACCCAGTCTCATCCATCAGACTGCCATACAGAGAAGCGTGATTCATCACTCCACAGAACACATTTCCACTGTTCCAGAGTCCAGTGGCGCCGTGCTTTACATCACTCCATCTGATGCTTGCCATTGTACTTGGTGATGTGAGGCTTGCATGCAGCTGCTCAGCCATGGAAGCCCATTCCATGAAGCTCCCAGTGCACAGAGGAAGTTTGGAATCTGGCAGTTATTGAGTCAACAGAGCGCTGGCGATTTTCATGCACTAAGTGCCTCAGCGCTCGGTGACCCCGTTCTGGTACTTTACATGGTCTGCCACTTCATGGCTGAGTTTCTGTTGTTCTGAAACGCTTCCACTTTGCAAAAATACCACTTACAGTTGACCCTGCAATATCTAGCAAGATAGAAATTTCACAAACTGACGGTGGCATCCTATGACAGCACCGCGCTTGAATTCACTGAGCTCTTCAGAATGACCCATTCTTTCACAAACCTGACTGCATGGCTAAGTGCTCGAATGGGTTTGAGTGAAACACCCAAATTCAACGAATAAGAGGTGTGTCAATACTCTTGTCCATATAGTACAACATTAAAAGACTTCACCACACGAAACTGAATACAGGGAGCAGAAGTAAGAGTGAGTAAATTCAAGTAACTCTCTGAGAAAGCAGGGAAGAGTGATATGTCTTAATGTTATGAGTTAAGACATGTTTTAACAACACAGTATATTTTTCTAAATATATTTTGACATTTAATCTCATTCAGTTACATTACAAAATATTCTAAATTCCTCAGGTGGAGAAAACATTTCAATGTATACGATAAATGTAAAGCTATACACTGGTTCATACAGTATGGTACATAATGTGTGCGGGAAATTTGGAATAAAACATAAAAAACTACATTCAATTTGTGTCTTTCATCATCAGGTCGTTTCACATTGCCTGGAAATTACAATATGTGCTGCTTGAATAGAGAACTGGTCTACTTTTTAAAGGAAAACCTCAGATAGACCTCACAAAGAGACAGTCAAAGGAAAAATATAATGCACACTATTGCAAAACACATTTACTTTGCTGTCAATCTATGAGACCAGAGTGAGGGTTTCATTGAAAAAAAAACTGTCCTTCTTCCTAATCGTGACTCTTTGGGACAGAGGAGCAGCACAGAGTCCTGTTACTTACATGGTTTCCACCAAGCGCTTTTGCTTCTGCAATTTATAAACCTTGTGCAGTTAGTTCACCATTGTGCAAACGAGCAGCACTGAGGATGTGAGCCTTCTAGGTCTGAGTATACATGGCCATCTTGGTAAAAAAAAAAGTTTCTTTATTATTAAAACTTAGATTTGACTATATGTAGGACCTCTAATTGTTAATGTGTTTCCTTTTTATGTTTGACTGAGTAATATTTAATTTTTTTTTATCAAATACAACATCATGCGTGTAATACAATTATATAGATGAATTACACACTTAAGGCAAATTCAAGTAATGTGGGTAAATGTAGCACTACTGTCTCTCTCTCTCTCTCTCTCACACACACACACATAAACACTTTGTTTTTCACCAAGATAGCAAATTAATTTGCCAAATCTAACTTCCTGGTTTTAGTTACCACTCATTTCCTCAATTTACCCTTAATGTGGGGTAGGGTAGGGTGGGGTGGGGGGGGGGTGTGGTCTTCTGTGTGTGTGTGTGTGTGTGTCCAGAAAATACATAGAGGAACGAATTCTGTATTGCAGTAACATTTGCAATAGTCATGTGAACTAAGAGAATGTAGGCGTAAACGATGGGAATAGTCAGTGACAATCTGAAAGGACTGAAAGCTGAAAGTGGATTATTTTTTAACTGAAGCCATACATTTCAACATATAAAACCAGAATCTGTCAAAAAATATGAACATTCCAGCCGTCGATTTGAAGGTGAACTGTTTTCATGATGTTACTTAATATTTTGTGGTTACTCTCGAGTGTTACTGGACTGTATTTACGGTAATTATAGTCGTTTTAAGCTCACGTTTGATTAGATGAATAAGCATGGATAAAATATGACATTATATTGTACTGTTGTGATATCCCAGACTACACCTCCGGTTTTTAAGCGCAAATCTTACCGGATTCATGTATGTTTCCGAAGAAATGCAGAAACATGAATTAAATTCAACCCACAGCCATAGATTGTGACAATGTTTAATGCGCATCATTAGACGTAGATTTAAGCTAGCGATAATGAGATGTGCTGCTTGACTGCTGACCTTATTAAGCCAGTAGGCAGACTTATAACTCCTGTGTGATCCTGCAGGTGATCGTTCTGCTCCATTGGATGCTGTCCATTTGGTGGGTACGCTGGTGCTGCTCTTTTATACAATTTTTATTTGCAGTGTATTTAATCTGTAGTCCAACAAGTTGAGAAGAACCTGTCTTGCTATGCTATGCTGAGACATGACCGAATATGCTAATATAGCAAATACTGAGAAACGTCACCATTGGCGATATTGATAAGTAGTATAGTGACTCACATTCATCAAGATGCAGGTAGACTCTCAGATTTTCTGTTAAGATTTGTTCTATGAGGAATCCATGCTGTTTTGTTCTGCAGCATGTGTTGTTGCATGTTCATTTCGGATGACAAGATCTTTGCCAGTGTCATGTGCTGTATGTCTTTGTTTGTCTTCCATAGGGTCATCACAGCTTGGTTCCTCTTGAACTACGCATGGGCGAACTGCACAATGCTGGCTCTGGGCGTATGGGCGGTCGCTCAGAAAGACTCTATTGATGCAGTGGTCATGGTAAGATTGGCGTTATGGCACGTAATCGCCCACTGTTACATGCGACACCTTGTGTCTGCAAATTAAAAATACTTTAGCTAATTACAATTACGTTTAATTATGTATACACCGTTTTATACTAAACTTTTGGAACTTTCAGCATGGTTTTCAACTTCAGTTAATGCTCTCTTTATACGGAACTGTAAAAATTACCTTATGGCTTGACACAAAAACTAGCAGAAACGAAAATCTGTAACGTAATAAATCATACTGAACCATAGATTTCACATAAGATTAAATGGATTTCACAACAACACAACGGTGATCCAGGCAATCGCATCCATCCTCACAGTCTGGCATTAGCAGAAAGGGAGGCAGCTGAGACAAAGATATAAACAAAAATGGCTGCTGCTGAGTCATTGACCCTTCCTATAGTCCCAGGTCCTTGTCCGGAAAAGGGATTGGTGGTGCTGTGTGACACAGATAGACTTGTATGCCCTACCACTCAGTCATGAGCAGGGTTGACCCTCAAGGCAAAGCCATAGACGGGCTTCACCGTCGGACAAGGGCTGTGGCAGTCCATAATCATGCCCTTTGCACTGTGTAATGCCCCCAGATTGAGCGCTGGCTGACATTCCTCACAAAAAGTGTGTAGCATATTGGATGACCTTCTGGTCCATACAGCCAGCTTAGAAGGAGAACTTACAAGAGCTCCTCTCTGCTGTGAGGAAGGCTGGACTGCGACTCAAAACACAAAAGTGTGGACTGCTGTGGAGGGATGGTAGAGGTTGATGGAGTTGCAACAGACCCAAAATGGTGCGATAAAATATTAGTCAGCATCAAAGGACATGAAGCTCCATATGCTTGGAATGATACTACAGCAGGATCATCAGGAATTTTGTCATCATTGTAAGTACCATTGCATATAGTAACAAAGGGCAGCATGTTCTTTAGAACAACATTGGTAAGCATTTGTAAGAGCTACTATATTTTCATGTTAGAGCCTCGGTCCAAGACTATCCCAACTGCAATGGTAACTTCAGTGTGGACACCAATGGCAGTAATGTGAAGACAGGGGCACTGTGGTCACAGAAAGGGCCAGAGAGAGGAAAAAGCATGGCGATAAATGGCATAATCCAAGGAGTGGCCTGTTGCAGAACTGATGCGAGAGAAAAAAAAAAACGATAACTGGATTCCATGCAGGAATCAAAATGACCTCCAACAGGACAATCTATATTTGGGCTGGAAAAGCACTACTGTGGCTGGTAGGGCAACCAATGAAGACTTTAGATTCTGTGAGTAGTTTGAGGAGAGTGGAGTCACTGAGATAAGGTGAGTATAAGCAGGAAACAAGGGGCAGCCTGAAGGTCGACACTGGGTTCCCTAGATGGAATTCATTTATCAGATGCTTGACTTACACAGAGGGAAGGGTCAGTGGTAACATTAAGGAGGAGCTTGGGGGTGCTCTAGCTCCTCCCACAATGACCATAGCACCCCCCAACCCAAAAAAAAGTTTTCTTTTTTTCTTTTAGAATGTCTGTAAAATCTGTAAATCCAATATTGCTTTATTTCAGTATCAGGTTGTTAACAGCTTGTCTTCAATTTGCATTGGCATAATGTGGTCATACGCCAGTGATGCATTGAAATATCCTTCCATTCTCTTCTCTTACTTCCATGCCACCTTTTTGCCAGTTTTGCCAGTTCCTCTAGACCAGCGTGTTGCTTCTTCCCTTCCCAGTTCCTGTTCGGGATGGCGCTGACCATTCTGACAGACTCGGTGCAGCTTGGATTGAACTACCCCGGTGACAACGCCGCACATCAGATTCAGTTCAGCTTCAGCATGGCCATCATTAGCCTGCTGCTGAAGCCAGTCTCCTGCTTCTGCATTTACCGGACGTACCGGGCCAGGGGTGGCAGCTGCAACATTGGTAAGAAGACAGTGAGTGGGCACCCAAAGCCAAAGAACCTGAAATTCCCTTACTGTACTCTAACACATTCATTTAGTATTACTACTACAAATGGTGAGGTAACTGAATATGAATATAATAATATACAGTCAAATGTTATATGACAGGGATACCTCCTGAGAAATGCATCATTTGGCAATTTCGTCATTGAGAACATGAAAGAGCAGGGCTCTTCAGTTCTGACCCTCGATTCCAAATCCAGGCCATGTTTTCAGTTCTCCCAGGTAATTAGTTTAATAATTACTGATTCTGATTGGTCAGAGGCTTCACACCTGACTCACAGGTAAAGGGAAGGCTGGGAAATCAGCAGTGCTCAGCCTTTGAGGACTGTGATTTGAACAGCCCTGCCATAGAGTATACTTACACAAACCTAGACGGTATAGCCTACTGCACACCTTCGCTATATGGTATAGCCTATTCTACACCAAGGCTATATGGTGTAGCCTATTATACACACAGGCTATATGGTATAGTCTATTATATACCAAAACTATATGGTATAGTCTGTTATGCACCACGGCTATATATTATAGCCTATTATTTTCCACAGCTATATGGTATAATCTATTATACACCACAGCTATATAGTATAGCCTATTATACACCACGGCTATATGGTATAGCCTAAATACAGTAAAAATACAGTATAGTAAATACATAAAACAGTAACATAGCTGTTTACTATCATTAACAAGTAATGTGTACTGTACATAATTATATGTGCTATACTTTTATATGACTGGCAGAGTAGTAGGTTTGTTTACACCAACATCACCACAAACACGTGACTAATGCATTGGGCTATGACGTTACGACATAACATCAAGCATTTAAGTATATATGTCCTAAAAATCTTGTGTATACCAATTCAACCAAATTCAAATGAACCAATTCAAACACACCGTCATGATGGTTGTCCCTGAATCAATACCATTTTGCCAGTTTCCAACAATAAACAAACAAGTTCAGTTCCTTTTCTAATACTTTCGCAGAACTTGGCTATTAAGATTTATGTGGCTACAACCCCAATTCATACTGGAGTGAATGGGGTGTGATCCACTGATATTGAAGGTGGCTGCTCTTAAATTACATATTAGCTACCATACTTTTACATGAATAAGGTAAATTATTTGCCTGGAAGCTGACAAACAGCATGTGACCTGTGGTTTAATGCGGATAGCCCACAGCTCTCTTCACTGGCTTATCTGTACATTAAAAATGTAGCTTATGATGAATAATTCCTGCAAGCTCAAATGTTATAAAACCAAGAGTAAGATTTGCTTTGGGCCATGAATGGAGCCACACGACACAGGGACTGGAGGAAAAGAAGGAGAGTGTGTTTGGGGGGTGGCAGGGGTGACACTGTTAAGGGAATGGCGGAGAGGAATGAAAACAGGATCCACTCAAGGTCGTCGAGGGGAACCGGATGGGTGGCAGTTCTGGGAAAGGGCTGGGGGGGGGGGTCTGCTTCCAACATCATGGCTGGGACCCACCTGGAACTAAGGCATCATTTGAAGGGCATTCATCAGACTTATCGCCTGACGGAACCCACCTTTTCATAAGCCAAGCTGGTTTAGTCACTTCCAAGAACTCAAAAATAACTTCCAGTTATTTCAATATGCTTATGTTTTGAGCTTAGCTTTCAGGTGCATCTTTTCCATATAATTTAACCTTTGTAATTGTTATTGTATCTTTAACTATGTTTTCTGGAAAAAAATGTCTGTGTGGTTTCTCTATATTGTTTTCTAATCTGGTTACTTGAACATCTCCTGGGTTCTATATCCGGGGAGAGGAACCTGCAGCTTGTGAGCAGCATGCGGTTCTTTGCAGTGATATCAGATGCTTTATACCTCTTTATCTGGACCGGTTGGCCATCCCTGTACTATATACAAAAAGCCTTAATAGCACCAGAGCTTCACTCCAATCTTCCATAAGATAATCTGGTTCCCTGTAAAACATCGTGTGGTTTTAAAAATGCTGCTACTAACCTATGATGTAAGGAAATGGCCTGGAGCTCAGGTGTGTGCGGGACCCCAGCCATGGCGCAGACCAACCTGTATGACTTCAGCCTTCTCTATGTATCATTAAAGATGAGCTAGACCACCCGCCGTATAATATTTGATATTGGCAGTGGCCGTGAACATTAGTTAAGCATTAAATGAGGAAATGGACAATGGGTATGACAGGCTAATCCCATCCCTGGGTTTGTTCTTCAGACATTTTGTGAATTCTGTTTGGTGCCAGTGTATTTGCAGCATTGCTACACATAACACAATACAAGGCCCGACAAGAAAATAATAGCATATTTTAATACAGCTAAATATTGACAAACTGACAAATAATTGTCAAAAGGAAACTTTTTCCAGGACAGAAATTGAGTTCTCTCATGCTTTCAGGTGGGAAAGTATAACATTTATAGAGGTGTTTAGGGAATTGTGTGATCTATATGCAGCCAAGCAATGAAGAGTAATAATATTAATTTAACAATGAAATACATTTAAAAACAAGTGACACAACATGTAAGCTATACCACAGGGTGACAGATCTGCATTGGTGCAGATGGAGATTCTCAATAAGCAGTGATTTTTAAATTAGCTTTTTGGCACATCGTTCGGAGCTACAGCTTCTAAGTTGATGTGACTAAACAGCTTTGTGGTCTGATTTTCTCCTGTCCCCTTGCAGGAATCACAATTAACTACCAGAACCAGCAAACCTACCAGTCCATCGACCCAGCTTCCACCCAGTGAGGAAGACTGAGGCAGGAGGGGGTCACAAAGGGCGTCTGTGGGCACATTCATATATTTTTTATTTGATTCTGCAGGATTGATGTAAATATTTTGATTGACACTTGTCTTAGATGAAGGGGTGTGTCTGAATCCTGCAGTCATAAGAAGTGTGAGTCTAGGTCTACGTAAAGGTGCCAAAATTACTCATTAGAAACACCGAATCCAAGCAGAATATATATTTAACTGTAGTAAATTGATTTATGGATACCACTGTGTACATTACCTGTCACTTTCAACATCTTTTCATTTTATCAGTACATGCCTGTCTTTGCCCGCAGAAGGTGATTTTTCATGCAAATTCTTTTGCAGTAATTTGTAAAAATGGTGTAAATTGAATGCTTGCAACAGGGTTGAATTCACTTTCAGGGAAACTTACCATATGAGTGAGGTAGGGTTAGGGGGAAACATGTTTGAGTCCGTGGTCTCCTGGTGTAGCTGCCGCAGGCTTCTGGACCATGAGTCTTCGGAGAATAACAGAAGGGTTATGCCCCCCCCCCCCCCAACAGGGGGTTCCTGACAGATCTACCACCACAGTAACTGACGCGTATTTGGGAGATATTTCTGCTGAACTTCATTTTGATGTGTTTTCCTCATGATTCCCCATTCATTGTTATAATCTTCATGATGTCCAGCTTATTCGTTTTTTGAGAGATCTTGTGATTTTGCCATGTTAATGACGGGGCAATGGTGGCCTAATGGTTAAGGAAGCCCACTTATGACTGAAAGGTTGCTGGTTTGAATCCCTGACCAGTGAGATACCCTGAGCAAGGTTCTCAAGCACTGTTCCCCTTTTTGATAAATAATAACTGTCCACTTCTATGTCACATATGGGCTAAACGCAGAGGACATTTCATTGTTGTGCACTGTGATGTGTCAGCAATGACAATTAATCACTTCATGGTATGTTAGTGCTCTCTTGAGTTATTCTGAATTAAGTATAAATTAGCTGGAAACTTAATGGTGTGTCCTAGACAAGGCTGTGACCTCCCCAATAAATTCTGTTATCTAGGCAGAATATTACGAGTTGGGCAACTTCCTATGTGCAAATGTTGTCTTTAAGATGTTCTCACAAGGACTGCAGCCAGATTCAAATTCCCGATTCACGGTGGAGTGCATGAACAGTTTGCTCCAATTCCTTGTTGTGGACTTCAAAGTTACGTTATTGTCATGATGCATGGGATTACAGATTACACACACCCTCAGCCCCGCACACAATGTGTATCTTATACAAAAGTTGGTATCATGTATAAAAAGAACCACTTATGATCATACACTGATGCAGTCAACTTACTTAAGCCCACTAGCTGGGGTGAGTGGATACGGGTGCCCCATTAACTAAAGCATTTGTTAATATTTCTTAATGATTACACTGCAACATTCTGTAAAAAGCAACATGCAGATACAACACAGCAAGCCATGTCTTCATATGTTGCAAAAGAGGAATTGTTTCTTGCAACAGATCCAATGTTTTTCATGCAGGAAGCAAGTAGTTTTGATGTTTAAGTAGTATTGATTACAGTAGACTTGCAAATTAATATACTTAGCAGTTTTGGAACTGAATATATTGAGTCACTCTGTGTTCCTGTGATTTATTTCTCCAGAACTTTTAACTGGTCATGGTTATTCCCTATTGGGACTGGAGAAGTTAAAGCAGAGTGGACAGTGAAGGTCAAGCCTGGACAGTTTATCTATACTAATTAATCCATTTTAAATCAAGAATCTTTACACCATTGTCAAAGAACCCTTTCTCAGACAATGTCCTCATCGGGGACTGGGAATTACTGAAACGGGTCAATACAGCTGCTGAATAATAATCATCTGGCATAGATTCCTGGCTTATTAATAAACACACTTAGTTACTGAGTAACCAAGGGTTTCAAATGAATGACCTTGCGTCCCAATTAGCAAGCATTGCATTCACTTTCCAGGACTTAAAGTTGACCTCAAGATAAAAATAGTCATGAGTGATTCTCCATTTCGTCTCAGAAGGCACAACAAAACTTAATCTTGCTCATTCGCATAAGGTACAACGAAAACTTCTTAAAGAAAAACTGGCAGTGTAATAAACACATTTGATATGTGATGTTAGGGTCAGACTTTCTTTGAACTTTTTCATGTTCACTTCCACACACTCAGAACTTCACTTGGAGACCCTGAAAATTAACTCCCCTGTGGTAACTTATTAATTCCCTTTTATTTATCTAAGCTTTGAAAATTGAGACAAAGAGAAGCAAGCAGAGTGTCTGAGGATACTGGGAACTTCCCCAATGCCCTTTAGCAAAACCCTTTAGTGCGGCATTAAACTGTCCTATAACTGCCGGCCTAATCATAGTGGCTTTTGAATCCAAAGAGATGGAATAATGGCTTTCATCAGCTTCCAGTTGGATAAAGTTAAGTGTCTGTATTTAAAGGGGGAAAAAAATTTAATCAGCTCAACTTGTACTTTGGTCCTCATCCTCTTAAATTGTTTTTCCTTTTCACACTCAGCAAGTGGCCGTCATGAATAGCAGGGCTGTGAGCGTCATCTTGGCCCTGCAGCTGTTCTGTCCGCTGCTACGGCTCGTATTGAGGGATGGGAGTGAATCGGCCATTTACACTGCGGGCCATTTTACAGAAAGATATAGCCTGAAATGTTTGCATTCCACATATCGGGAACATGTACCCTATTTCAGCAATCAGCAGAAAAATATTGCCTGAAATATTTTGCAGAAAAAAATCTACATAGCAATTGTTCTGTGAGATTATCAGTAAATTCCAGGCACATTCAAGTAAATTGCTGGCTGAATTAACCTAATAATTAAGTATTTATTTATTGTTATAGACCATCTGGAAAGTGACAAAGTGTCTTTCAATTACAGTGTTGATGCTGACACTTATATAAAACTAAATATATCTGTTTATACCAGTTTGAAGCGCCCATTGGATGATATCTAGTGCTGCACTGGCCTCCACTTCACTTTTGAAAACATCATGTTGTCTGAGTTGAAGGAGACAAAGGTGACCAAGTACTAAAGAATCATCTATGGGCCACATATGAGGAGGAGGATGTATTTCACAAAACCCTTATTTTTAAAAGTAGAATTTTAATGAGATCAAACATGCTGACCTTTAACACGACAGGGGCTGCTATTTTTAACAGCTGCAGTTTCTGAAAAGACACCCTCGAATTGTCTTGGCAACAGTATCCAGCTTGAAACATATAACATCAGTCTTCCACACTGTGGTGACATGACCTCACCATACCTTCAGACAGACTTTCTGGTCCTAAGATGCATTAAGAAGAGAGCCCAGAAAGGCCCTCATTTATCCACTGATCAGAATCCATTCCCGTTTATGGGTGAAGACAAACTTTATGGTAGCAGAGCATGGTATTCTTTTAAAAAAAGGTGAATAGTGAAGAAACAGAGCGAAGGGTTTGGGTAAACAAACTGAAGATATATACTCAACCTGGGAATGCTGTCAGCAGTGTATGACTCAGCAGGCTAAACCTCTGCACCTGTGATCAGAAGGTTGCTGGTTCAAGCCCATGAATAGTCACATGTCTGTGGGCCCATAAGCGAGGCTCTTAACCACCCCCCCCAGCTCCATGGTGATGCTGCCCTTTGCTGCTAATCTCACTCTCACCTACATCCATGTCATGGAGAGCAAGATGGGGCAGGTGAGAAGAGACTTTCCCCATGGGGATTAAGGAAGTATCACTAGAATTTAGAGATCATTGTTGACGCTGAATGTGTCCTCTGCATTTAACCCATATGTGACGTCGTGACATAGCAGGGGGCAGCTAATTCAGCTCCCGGGGGGCAGTGCTTGGGGGCGGTACCTTGCTCAGGGTACCTCAGTGGTGCCTTGCTGGTTGGGGATTTGAACCAGCAATCTTTCAATTACAAGTGCACTTCCCTAAGCATTAGGCCACCACTGCCCTCCAAATTAATACTTTTACTTTTGTTCAAGATAAATATTATCTTGTTTTATATATTTCTAATTGTTTTATCAGTCACCCAAAACAGCACATTCACATAATTGCTTGGTTTCAAACAAACGGAAATTGAAGTCTGGGTTGTTAATTGACACATTTGTATAAATATATAAAGTCAATGCTACAAGTGAGAGGGAAACTGACAGGAAGGTGGGAATGTCAAGGTGGGAAATGGGATCCGTGCAGCACTGAAACTAATAAATGTACAGTGGCTTTAAACAGAAGAAAGATACATCTCACAAGTGGATACAAGGGGGCAGTGATTTGACTTGGAATGTGTATGTGCTTTTTGGTAAAAATATATAACATTATGGTGAAACACTGCAAAATTGAGCAACATACTAGATGAATAACTTACATGCATTTCCCCTTTTACTGTAATAATAATAATAATAATAATAATAATAATAATAATAGCAACCCTGGAGAATCTTTTTTTCGGAACTCATATGCTCCATAGATACCTTTAGTCGAACGCAAAAAGGCTGAATTAAGGCAAGACTTCGTAAATTCATATTTCCACTCATATTTCCAACACAAAGCTTTAAAATTCCTTCTATGTAACAAAAGCTTTATAAAGCAACAGAATTATCCATCCGCAGCATGAAATCTCAAAGTGATGATACCAACTAATAATGTTTAAAATTGCTTTTCCCCCACATTTCATATACCCTACTGTAATCGGTAAGAGCTGCTAGGTTTACACGATCCTAATACATTTAAGAAATAAATCAAATCAATAACTTCCAGTAATTTATCACCTATTTCGACTAAAATCACCGTCAAGTTCTTCATCTGCTACATGGTTAATAGTTAAAATTGTAATCTTAGAGATAGATATACTGCCACCTATCGTGCAGCACAAGGCACAGGAACACTTCTGATGGAATGGCAGTTCGTTGTAGGGAACGCATACAACTGGGGGACAGGCAAGAAATCCTGAGAGGGAACCGAAGTGGAAAGAAAAATGTGCAACATGGGGAGAACAATCTAGGTGAGGGTCGGAACCATCGAGAGGCTACTCAACAGTTTTCTAAGTCAGAAATTACACAGATGACACGTCACAAAAAATAAATGATCGACAGCGACAGAAGTACAGTGGACCCTCAACTTACGACCGGCCTGACATACGAAACCAGTGTCCGCTTATGCGGTTGTGAACAAAGCTGAGGTGGCCGGACGTAATTTCGGTCATTGCGCGGTGCTTTATCCATCCATCCATTTTCCAAGCCGCTTATCCTACTGGGTCGCGGGGGGGCCGGAGCCTATCCCGGAAGCAACGGGCACGAGGCAGGGAACAACCCTGGACAGGGGGCCAGCCCATCGCAGGGCACACTCACACACCATTCACTCACACATGCACACCTACGGGCAATTTAGGAACTCCAATCAGCCTCAGCATGTCTTTGGACTGTGGGGGGAAACTGGAGAACATGCAAACTCCACACACATGTGACCCAGGCGGAGACTCAAACCCAGGTCCCAGAGGTGTGAGGCAACAGTGCTAACCACTGCACCACCATGCCGCCCGGTTTATAATCTGATTATTTATTATTTATAAGTGGTACCTCTTTTTGTTATGTCCAAGTATTGTTTACTACAATGAGCTGAGCTTCATGTTTTGGCTCTAAGAGTCAGTTTAGGGTAAGACTTTTATGTGCCTTGGAGCAACTCTGTTGTGAAAATAAAGTGATGTTTACACCCACTCTGATGCACTAGTGACCACCTGTCTGTTGTACTGTTACACACACTACCATTGGTTTCGACTTAAAACCTTAACCTTGAAGATTAAGATTAACAGTTAAATTAAGACATAAGTGAAGATGTAATTACAATTCTGTTGAGCTAAATGGGTCACTCTGCCTGACATCTATTAACTCTGCTCTCGCCCCTCTTTTCAGCCATGGGATGTTCAGGTCAAGACAAATTTCACTGAAAAAGAAGCGGTTCTGGACATGCGTCACAAAAAGAGTAACATGGCTTCTCTGATTATTATTATTATTATTATTGTTTTTTGAAAAAATGAAGCATAGCTGTGCAATGAATAAAAAATGCATTACAAAATTAGTAAGAATATGTTGTATTATTACAATTCAAGTATCAGAGCAATTTTAGTTTCAAAAGAACAGGTCACAGCAAAATAAACAAGGTAAATTATTATTCAAGGAAATTACAGAGTTATGGCATCTGCACATCAGGATGTGTTACACGGTGCAAACCTTCTCAGTGCAGCAGCTCACTGTGATGTGACCATGATGGGGCGTGAAGGTTTTGCTAAAGGACTCCGTTTTTGTTCTTTATCAGACGAGCCTTCCAACGGTTCTTGGTGTAATCTCTGGTGTGGTCTGGGTGAATATCAGCTCTTCTCTTGTCTGTACTATATTTGTATGTATAAATTGACTATAAACCCCATGACTAATCTCAGAATTTTCTTTAGGAAGACATTAATGCACAGAGCACAAGCATCTATACAACTTAATAGGGACACTTAGTCCTTATAGTCCGTATATAAAACAGAGAGTTACACATAATAAATACTTTTTTGTTGTTTTTGTAATGCTGAATATTGAGTCTTTCATTTCAGTGGCAGTCCTCTAACTATCTGCTCCTCAAGTGTGGGTCTTCAAACTCCAAACAATCAGGACTATTGGTATTTTAAGACTAATATTATTAGAAGGCCATACAGCACAAGTCACACCATCGCAACTTCAACCAGAACCTCTAAAAACTAAACAAAAATAACATGATTTTCTCTTTAAACCTTCTTTAATAACAGTCTATGTCAATTAATGTTAGACTTTTTGCAATATGAGAAGCTTCCCCATGAAATAACAGAGAGCTTCAGCACACGGCAGTCTCTTCGGGTCTTTGTTTCAAGTTTCGCTTTCAGACAATATAGTTTAAGGGAGCGGGTGCTGCAAGTTGGCCAGAACAAGGGAGTGACTGTTCTGAAACAGTCATTTTGCCATGCAGCAGAATCTTTATCGAAGGCTGGACTTGTGGCAGAAACAGGAAACCTGCTTTTGCTGTTACACTAACTTCAGAGAAAAGGAGCAGCTGCATTGCTTTAGTGCATCTCAAGCTCTTTAATTTTGTTTTAATAGATTTTAAAATAAACACAAAAAATAGACATTCAGTACTTCTTCCATTAAACCTAAAAATGAGCCCAGCCAAAACATCAATTTTTACTTCAATTTGTCCCAGGTTGGTCCACCTTTTTACAATTAAAAAACAACCTTGATTATTCAACATGTAGCTTTTCCAGTAAGCAAGCAAGAAACTGAAATTAAGCCGTATTTTTCCTGGCAGAGATCGCAGAAAAGGTCTTAGGCCAAAAAACAGCCAGCAATTAAGAAGGTCCACAGAAACAGTACACAAAAGTTGCCTACCTGTGCCAGAAAGCCGATGCCCAGGACGGTACCGTCGCTGACTGTTCAGGGCGGGAAGCGTCTGATGCTGATCCAGTTGAGGAGGCGGGAGATGGGAGCGAGGGCCAGCCGCCCCTGGGCGTCGTCGTCATGCTGGAGGCCTTATCTATGTAACCAGCAGCATGTAGAGGGTCAGGGACGCCACGTGCAGCCGCTTGATTACGTGATGAACAGGCGATGGCGCACAGCCCTGAATGGCAGGAAAATGCCACCCTGACACTAGCAGCACTTGGGTTCATGCTTCCATGGTGCCTCATTAAGTATTAAACCAATGAATCTCCTTGATTCAATAAACCACATTAGGGGTCCTTAATGTCTTCAAACCTCGGAAACAAAGAGGACAGGCCACAGTAAATATCCCCAGTTATGTTGTCTTCACATCATATGGTGATGCATGCTTGAAATATTCCCTCGTGACACAATGCTGTTCCCGGATCTCCTGACGCTCTCTGACTTCTGCTTTTTGCTTTGACTGCATGGCAGCTGCTAGGACCGTTGTCCTGAATGTAATCACAGAAACCCGGTGGTAACCTGGCACACATCAGTTAACCCTTATATAAATATTCTTCATCAAAGTGACATTTTCCCCCATTCGTAAATCTGAAGGCTAGTATTACAGCATCATTTTGTATTTTTGGAATCGTCTCTATAGTCATGGTGTCGGCTTCTGCTTTGCCCTGACGTTCCTCTCACTCTCCTTTCCTGTACTCTTTTCTTGCCTCACATTCTGACTTATATTTTCACCAGCTGTTTTCTCACTCTTTGAAGTCAATCCCATCAGAGGAGGATCTCCTTCATCACTGGATAGAGCAAGAATCAGAGAGAAAAGATAACTGAGCTACACTAAGCTTTCAGTCATTGATAATCAACACAGAGCAAGAAGCCAGCAGCAGCCTGTCACTGAGAAGAGCTTTTGTGATCGTTGTAGTCATCTTTTATGACTTCATATCATCTGATTATAAATGTTTACAAAAAGGCCGGTTCTGTGTTGGAGCAAAAAATAACTGAACTCAGGGATTGAACCCCTGTCAGCACAGATTGTACGGAATACGACACATAAACAGCGATATAAACAGTCACAATCGGATTGCGTTCCATTACGAAACATAGTGTTTTATTCGCAGAAACGTTGGACCGTCGCGGTGTTAAAAAGCGTTGCTCGTCAAAACATCGGATCACCGCATTTAAGTCAAAGGTCGCTTGTTGGCAGGGAAAACTGTGCTTCACATCGAATCTTGTTTTAAAAAGGGTTTGTTTGCATCTGGAAGTAGTAATATTACTATAATAATATTATTTAATATAGTAATATTACTTGTAATATAATAGGGTATGGTACGATCTAACATAGCTATTTTATATACTGGACATTGTTAAATGTTTCTTGTTATCGTCGATAATGTTTATTTGATATCCTGTTTATATGACAGTATTTTAAATAAGAGTGGGCACCTGTAGGGCAGCATGGTGGTGCAGTAGTTAGTGCTGTTGCCTCACACCTGTGGGACCCGGGTTCAAATCTCTGCCTGGGTTACGTGTGCGTGGAGTTTGCATGTTCTCCCTGTGTCGTTGTGGGGTTTTCTTTGGGTACTCCGGTTCCCACCCAAAGACACGCTGAGGCTGATTGGAGTTGCTAAAGTGCCCAGAGTGAATGTGTGCCCGGCGATGGGCTGGCCCCCTGCCCAGGGTTGTTCCCTGCCTCGTGCCCATAGGCTCCAGACCCCCGCGAGCCAGTAGGATAAGCTGGTGGGAAAATGGATGGGTGGTGGGCACCTGTGTGGGGATCTATTGAGAGATGTCCCACTGTGGGTGAAGACTTTGCAATGGCTATGGATGCAGCTGTTCTTAAAGTAGTGTGTGTTGTTAGGGAGACAGTTGTCTGTGTCCGTCATGTTTTCGCTGAAAGTACTCCAAAGGTTTCTGATAAGTTTTGGATGCTTTGTTTCGATATGCTTGAGTGTTGATGGTTTCAGAGCCTCGTTTGAAAGTGTTAATCCACACTCCACACTGCAGCTAATACATGGATACTAAGAAATATAATGTATACTTTTATCATTCATATATATATATGGCCAAATTAACACTTTGAAAGGGTTTAAGTCATCAGGTGCCCAGTTAGAAAAGTGACAATGAGTACAATAAATATGCATGTAATGAAATGGGCTAGTGTCACGATGGGACACAGTAAAGGATGTAAAGGATTTTATTACAGACTGAATACAAGAAAGGAAGCAGGAAACACAGGGACCACGAGGGGTCAAAACAAAGAAAAATAATGACAAACACTAGTGTGTTTGTTAGCCAATAGTATGTTTGTTAGCCTGTGTTTCTATGTTGCTTGCTATGCTAATACACATGAAGCGACAGAATTCTGTTTTTTGTCCAACTGGCTTACATAACATTGGATATAATCTCACACTTTCATCATGATAATGTGTGTAGCCTCCAGCAAAATGATTACAACCTAACTAGCACATTATTAATTTGGTTAAGCTTCAGGTCACATCATGAGGTGTGTGATTGTATTGACTAGGTCCTGAGCTCAGCAAGGGGAATTCCTGCTGTAATTTAACTTAAAATATGTCTATATTATAATACTATTTTGCATACAGTGGTACCTCGGTTCTCGAACTTAATCCTTTCCGGACTCCGGATCGAATCCTAAAAAGTTCGAATTCTGGTTGAATTTTTCCCATAAGAAATAATGGAAAACCAATTAATTGGTTCCCGGCCCCCCAAAATTACACCTAAATAGTTTTTTTTTTAGCATTTAAACACAAAATGAACACGGTAAAACAAGAAGAGCATTTTTTTCTTAATGGCTTCCAAAACGATAAAGATCTTATCCCAACATTACCCCTGTCCT
>JAODJU010000108.1:2666976-2687495 GCA_026776725.1 Gnathonemus echidnorhynchus | reverse complement strand
CCGGAGTACCCGGAGGAAACCCCACGACGACACGGGGAGAACATGCAAACTCCACACACATGTGACCCAGGCGGAGATTCGAACCCGGGTCCCAAAGGTGAGAGGCAACAGTGCTAACCACTGCACCACCATGCCGCCCCGCGCGGTGCTTTATATAGTTATAATTTCGATAATTACTATCAAAATGGCCCCCAAAAATCTAGGGAAAAGGCTAAGGAAGGAAGGAAGAGAAGGTAAAGAAAGCAATCACAATCGAAACAAATAAGGAAATTGTGCAGATTGATGGGAGTGGCGTTCGTGAGATTGATCGCGCTAATATGTACAGCATGTCGAAATCCACCATCTATATAAGGGGGGCGGCATGGTGGTGCAGTGGTTAGCACTGTTGCCTCACATCTCTGGGACCTAGGTTCGAGTCTCCGCCAGGATTACATGTGCTTGGAGTTTGTATGTTCTCCCCATGTCGTCGTGGGGTTCTCCGGTTGTGTGAGTGTGCCCTGCGATGGGCTGGCCCCCCGCCCAGCGTTGTTCCCTGCCTCGTGCCCATTGCTTCCGGGATAGGCTCCGACCCCCCCTGCGACCCAGTCGGATAAGCGGGTTGGACGATGGATGGATTTGTATAAGGAAGGTAGTGTTGCTAAAGGTGTATTTCAAATTAGTAAGTCACGATGAACAGAGTTAGACGAGCGAGAAAGGTTATTATTAGTGTGGATAAATGAAAGGCAGATGGTGCACACTAGTAAAATTATTGGTGTTTCTGGTAAATTACGCACGTTATACATCTGTTTTTATTATGAAAAGGTTAGGTAAGGGATGCTTTAGAAGGTTCGCAACGCATCATGGGTATTTCCGTTATTTCTTGTGGGGAAAATAGTCTTGACTTACGACCAGCCCTCGCGAATGAATTGAGTTAGTAAGTAAAGGGTCCAGTGTAACTAGAAGCATAGTTGGAGTACTGTTGCCCGGCAAGATTGGTTGTTTGAAGCCTTGAAACTGGGTGAAAGGAGGTCCCTATATTACTTACAGTGTGTGAGTGTATGTGAATGTGTCCTGCAATGAATTATATGCCGCTGCGAGATTCCCCTGGACATGCATCCCCTGTCGCCTGAGATAGGGTCCTCTTAATGACCTTGTACTAAACAACTGAATCATATCTATAGAAATCTAAGTTGTTATTTTTTATTATTCAAATAAATACGTGTTGGACAATATTTGAACTTTTACTATATTTAATTTAAAATTTTAATATTCCGTAAATAATTCACAGATCATTCACATCTAATCTGTACCAATTCGTTCCACGTATTTGTTAATTACACGGTTACTGGATATCAAATCAATACTATTATTATAACTCTCATAAATGTGCATGTTTCCCCAAAATGCTCTGCTCTTGACTAAGTCGTTCCTTTAGCCTTCAGATCCGAAAGGCCTCGGTTCGAGATTCAATTAATCCGACCCCTGGCGTCACTCCACATGGGCGACGCGCTTTGATGACGTCAGGGCGGCGGGCGGACGCCTGCGGCTGCCCAGCTTGCTGTACCTGCTTGATTCGGGTAAATTTAGAAAAGATCGCGATGCTTCAGCAGAGCGCTCGGTTACCATCATGGCAGGCAATAAGTTAGTCTTAGAAGGAAGAATAAGTATAATCAGCTTCTTTTTGGGAGTAGGTGTTGTATTGATTCCTCTAATTACGTCGCTAGGATCACACATCGGTTGGGTTTTCGAGTATTTCTCTGGAATAAGGGGAAAAATAGCAATTGCGGTATATATTGGGGTTGTACAAGGTTTATTGCTAATTATTTACAAAGGACCCCTGTATAAGGTAAGACTCTAAATCATTTATAATTGTTTTTCCACTTTAATCCTGTGTGGTTGCTTAGTCTGAAGCTTGAAAGATGCTTTAGATCTGTACTACTTGTCACATTTGCATTCTGTATAGCATCGAAAACTATTGACATTGTGCCTGTCTGCCTGGACATGCCCTTAATCTAGCTAGCCTGATCGCATTAGGATTTGGCTCATGTATAGTTAGGTAATCTTATTACAACTAATATAACCTGTTCGTTACAGTGATGCTGTACATGTGACCACTTAACCAGGGGATCCGGCGGAATTTCCCCCCTTTTAAGTAGCTGACAGCAATTCCCGGCATGACAGTTGACAGATGAATGCTTAGTTTCTTAATTACTGTGCACTTCTGCTTACAGTAGCCACATAAGCGTAGAAAGAGAAAGAGGCCGAGAGTTAGGCAAATGGTCCTGACCGGTATTTTTACTGAATTTTATAAAGATATTTTTGGGGTAAATATCGCGTTGTAAAACGAACGTGAACTGTTAGCGGTAAAGCAAAGTCAGCAGAAAGAAAAAGGTAACCCGAGCTGTACGGAACGGAATTTATCTTTATTAAAAATGGGATGAAAAAGTGTGGGGATGTTTTTACTTCCTGCATTCAATTTATTAGTTATTTCTGAATATAAAATCAAATACGGACAATATGATATTTTTTGCAGTCATTATGGACTGTTTTGAAACGCTTGCTACCCAGTGCAGTGACGTTTGAGAGCAGAAGCTGATCCCCCCACCTCCCTTACGGCCCCCAGGTCGCCGTGCGAGCCTGCTTCCTGGGCTGTGCTTTCGGGTGTGGCTTGTTGATCAGCTTCGCGGATACTACATGGACGCATTTTGGCTGGTAAGATACCCTCACAAACTACGTCAGACCCCTAGGATTTCCCAGGGCTGGGATGGAGTTGCATATTAAATCCATACGTTCTTCAGCTTTCTGGTGCGGGGAACAAGTCTAGTGCATATATTTTCCCACAACGAAACCCTCATTAAAATGAGAATTAACTACGAATGTTGTGATGGGACTAACAAGAAGATGACGTCGCATAGCTGTTATAAACTCCCTGGCCAAAAAGACGTTGCTGTTTGAATTTAAATAAGCTAATACATAAGAGCCAACGATTGGATCATTATTGCAGTGCATAATTATCCTGTGTTTCAGCTGGCAGTAATTCCTTTAATTTTAGCTGATGCAGTGTGTGCCTTCTTATTTCTAAACAACCATATCTGAAGACGTGTCTTGTGATCACATAAAAGATATCACAGTGTTTCAGAAGGGGGGGGGGGAATCATTGACTTGCATCGAGCAAAGAAAACTACTAAGGACTTTTTGGAAAGTATTGCAATTGGGTTAAGAACTGTCCAACAAATTACTGAAATTCTTTAGGACGTGTTGGTCAGGACTACAGAGCAGTTCGACTCTCGTAGTCAGTATAAATCTTTGTAAAAAATCTATGTAAATCTGGACAAAATTAATCTTGAGACATTGCATAAATAATGCTACGACGAATGCCATAATCAAAGCTAAAAGTGGTCCAACAAAATGTTAATATTAATGTGTGCAACTTTTTTTGGCCAGTATATGTTGCCTATTAGAAAGTTTTCCGCCTGGTGTTAAGTATAATGACAGTGCGGTATTTGCATTGATTGAAGAAGATTCTCTGTTTTGTTCTGTTTGCACTGACCCCCGTCAAGCTAATGGGTATCGTGGAACTTTTCTAAATCACAAGTCAGACAAGGCGATAAGCTCGGTAAATATGGAAGCCCTTTATTGCATGCAAGGTAGACAGTTTGTCTTACAAAAAACAGCACCATTCTACAGAGGTTCAACAGGAAGAAGGGCATGCTTAAAACAATTTCTAGGTTGCTAGGGGAAGGCTGTCTTTCTCTTCAACTATTAGCCAAGAGCTTGACCACAACCTTAACCTGGGTACACACCAAGCCGACGGCGAAAGACTAGTGCAGACCAACAACGACAAATAATCGGCTCCCATCAGCTGACATTGGCTGCCATCAGCTCCCACTGATTGTGAAAATTTGCGCTGGAACACACCGCCACGACTAGACGTGACAGTTGACATACAGCCCAATCAGAGAGCTCAGATTCGCCAGCTAGCTCTGAAGCCGATTCAGCATACTAAATTGGCCAAAACGGCACCGATGGTGACTAACCGTGTCTGACTGTGCCACACACACCGGCACGACAGCCAGTCACCAACTCTCACCGATGCTGCGACAGTTTCCAAAGGCCGAAAATTGGCTTGGCGTGTTCCGGGCTGTAGACGTAAGCTTTTCTGTAGAATTTCTTTTGGTTTCTTTTGCCTGTTTGGCTGCTAGGTCGCCAAAAGTCTTGATCTGTCTTTCTCAGTTCTGGCAGATGTTCGTTGTTGTTCTGAGGATGTGGTTCTCTTTCTTTGCGACAGTGATAAGGTTGTGGAAAGGTGTGAAAAGGCTATTAAAAGTGTCTGGAAATGTCTGTGAAGTTTGGAGACAGCATCTGCAAGATTTTATGCAGCTTGTCACGTATGCACCAGTAGTTAAGGTTAACCCAGTACTGTCTAAATTTCTTTCACCTGGGGTTCTGATAGCTGGACCACCTTAACAGTGACACCTCTCTCACAGGTACATGTGCTCCCTGTCCTTCTTCCACTACTCCGAGTACCTGGTAACGGCCATCATTAACCCTCGCAGCCTGTCCCTGGATTCCTTCCTGCTCAACCACAGCATGGAGTATACTGTAGCTGCTGTGTCCTCATGGGTGGAGTTCATGGTCGAGAAACTCCTCCTCCCAGGTGTTCCTATCACTCCTCGCACTCTCCTTGCTTAATATCATTGGGGATTTTTACACTTGGTGTTTTAATAGAAAACACCATTTTAGTCCCCAGTTGGCTTGATCATATACTATTTGTTTCATCTCAGAAGATTTGGTATACTGCAGTAATACCCAGAATTTTGCGGTGTACCCTATTATCATAATACTGCCAAAGCCTAGTTGCTACCCTACTGTACATTTGCTTCTTTCTGTTCCTGTTAGCCCCCTATTTTGCGAGCCAATGACTGAGGACCTGGGTGCATCACAGTATGATGTGGTGGCCGTGGGCTGATCCCCGCGCACCGTGGGCTGATCCCTGCTGCTCCTTTCTTCCCCCGCAGAGCTGAAGCAGCTGGGCTGGGTCAGCCTGCTGGGGCTGCTCATGGTGTTGTGTGGAGAGGGGCTGCGCAAGTCCGCCATGCTGACTGCCGGCTCTAACTTCAACCACGTTGTCCAGAACGAGAAGGCCCAGAGCCACGTGCTGGTGACCAGCGGGGTCTATGCCTACTGCCGGCACCCCTCATACGTTGGCTGGTTCTACTGGAGCATTGGCACGCAGGTGAATTTTAGAACAAGTAATACATTGGTTCTTAGTATAACTGCATATATTGGTAAAACTAACTTTTTCAACTCACGTCTCCTATTCTGAGCCCTGTTACTTAACTACGTCGTCAGAAGAGCCCAGATAGTCACATCATTTTTACAGTCTTATGCTGTCAATTTGGATGAAGAATTCTTACTTAAGTCAATTTTACGAATTTTTATACAAATGCTAAGATATAGATAGGAAAGGTGTTTGGATCTGTTCAGTATAAATATGAACATTTTACTTGTTTTTTTTTTGTTGGTTTGATTCCTACCCCCAGTTCTGTGAGTTTGTGTTCTTTCTCCATGTCAACCAGAAGTTAGTTTCCAAAAAGTTAGCAACTTACATAGTTTGAACCATGTGACTAAATGGTTTCCACCATGTAAGTCGCTAGCAGGAGCTTTTGGGAAACGGACCCCAGGATTCATCTCGGTACTGTGGTTTCCTCCCATAGTCTTCCTGCAGTTACATCCATTGCCGTCTCTAAACTGGTTTTACTGTCTGCATTCCATGTCGCCATCCCCTGATTTGTGCCCTGTGCCTCTCCTCCAACCCTGTACTGGTTGAATATGGTTGTAAAATATGGCTGGATAAATAAGTACAAACACTTGTATATAATGGTCAACCCTAAACACTAGTGATGGCCAGATGAAGCTTCATGTACCATTTGCTATATATTTTTGACCCCACTAGATGGTGCTCTTGGTTTGCTTTGGTGCATGCTTTGAGCCCTTTTTTTTGAACAGAGCACCATCTAGTGGAGTCAGAAAATACAGCAAATGGTTCATGAAGCTTCATTTGGCTTTCACTACTAAATGCACATCCTTCTGCATTTTGAGGTGATGCTGTATAACCCAGTGTGTATGTCTCCCTGCTCAGGTGATGCTATGTAACCCGGTCTGCTTACTCGGCTACACCCTAGCCAGCTGGCGTTTCTTCCGGGAGCGCATTGAGGAGGAGGAAATCTCGCTTATTCACTTCTTCGGTGAGGACTACCTGGACTACAAGCGAAAGGTGTCCACGGGTTTGCCCTTCATCCCAGGCATCCGGGTACAGAGCTGAACATCGGGCAAGAGAGATTTGGAAATGGGATTTTTTTTTAAGACTTTGCTTTCAAGCTGACCTCCTGTGAGGATGCCGGTCATGCCGTCGTTGGCCTTCTGGCTGCTGCAGGGACCAAAGTGGTCACACAGACACTGAAACTAAATACTGAGCACTATAATGGCTTGTAGCCCCCCCCCCTTCCCTATTTCCAGCAGCCTGGCATGTGGGTGGGTAACAGCCAATCACACACGATGTCTCATTTTTAACGTTGTTTCATTTCCAAACACCACTGTGTATGCCGGGGCGTCTCACCACATAGCGCTGGCCAAGGTCACTGTTCTGTTCAGTCTAGGTCTTCATCAGTTCTGTTTCTTAGTGCATTCAGTCACTGAGCACCAAACTGGTGGCCAGTGTTCAGCTCCCTGTGCACCTCTATTTTGTCGTAATGTTTCACTTTCTTTACCGTATTACTTCAGGAGGCCAGTATTAAGCAATTTTAGTGTTTTTTTCAGCTTTAAAATTCATTATGTCTGTCCTTTTTTTAATCGTTTTCATTCTGGATGCTTCGGAGCATAGGCGCAGTCGTCAGACACTTGTCATCTTTGTGGTGGGTGGCTGGGATTCCTCGCTTTCATTCAGGGCCGCTTTTAGCTTGAGGCATGAGTAATGAGGCCTTGTCTTCGTTGAGGACGATTACAAAGCGTGTAGCAGATGGATCATTAACTTGTGTACAGTCACGTTCCGACGGGATGACAGGTTTCGGTTTCACAAATCAGTACGGGTTCCTTCATATTGTGAGGTCTGCCTGAATGTTTGATTCCCTGGCTAGCATTCCGCCGAAAGAACTGCAAAATGTATCAGAGTCCAGGTGGGTCCCCCTGTTCCCCCAAGGCCCCAGCTGTTCTGTGTACTGAATCAACCAATTTATTTACTCTTTAATGCACTTTTATGGTGAGCAGTCAAGGCTGCAGAGACTTGGGTTTAAAAAACAAAAGGGCCTCAGTTATGTTTTAAGGGTGATGACTTCATTTTAGGAGGTACTACTGCCCAAGGTTTTCAGAGGTTGGGGGAGGGGGGCACTGTTGGTAGATATTTTACTTGACTTGACTTTTAGTAAATATAAAACACTGCAGATGGATTTAGGGAAATAAAGCAAGGTATTATCATTTTCTGTCTCCATATTTATTGTTGGCTAGGTTGACTGTTATACCAAAAAGACCTGGTTAGGGTAAACCTGTACTGATGTTGGACCATTTCAAGCCTGCTGAAACACTTGATACCTCTTGGTCCAGTTTAGCCAAGTTACATCTGTGATAGCTTTTGTCTTCATATTACTGGCGTCATCCATCTTCAAACAACATGTTATACTATGTTTCAATTTGCCTTTGAAAATTGTGAATTCAGACAATCAATAAATTTTTTTATACCCCCCCCACAGCTGTTGAGTATTTTCATAAATTACGAGTGGGACTGACTTGGCTTAAAACCATGCATTTCCACAGAAGTCCTGTTGTAAACAGCTCTTCATACAGTACTGCACTGCTGTGTACTTCCTGAGTTATTAAAATTGAAAGTCAAATTCATCTGAGAGCTGCTGTTGAAATTCTGCATCGTCATCATCTCTCAACCCGTTCAGTCACCATGAAAGTCAAAGATTGCTATGAATTCCAACACCTGATCATTCTTGATCTTCGCTCTTTCATTTGTCGTTGCCCGGTTTCTGCTTCCAGCTTTAGTTTTAGCTGAATTCTTTCCAATGTTCTTATCAAACCCTAACTACAAATGCTAAAAACAGCCGTGGACAGAAATCTACAGCTATGATAACAAGCAGCGCCATCAGACACCCAACATGCTTTGCTGTTTGTGTCTACTGCATCTTTATAATGACTGGATTTGTTCATTAAATCAACTGAACTGTTGAACTATTAGTTTACTTAAAATACTATTGAAAAAAAACTATAGGGACTATTACAGCAATAATACCAATATAATAATGTCAATATCAATCATTAAACATTCATTATCATAGAGAACTCTAGCTCAGTAAAAATATCTGAAAAAAGAAGTCCATATTTTCTATAAAAATCATCCATTTGCGTAAGCTGATCCTCCAGATTCACAATTTCGAAGTACTACCTGGCTGCTTGCATTAAATCTTTGTTTATACATTCATTCAATCCATTTATGGAAAACCTACAGCTATAACTACACGAGTAACATCAGTCAGTTCAGGTCAGGCGCCTGCAAACACGTTGGCTGTGAATCCTGAGCAGTTGTGCCTCCTACCACGAACTGGTGCGGAAGGAAATGCCAGGTAAGGGTGTCGCTGACTAGTCCTGGTGCTCCGCGATGGTGCAGTGAAAGACAGCATTGGGGAACTGCTTTTATAAAGGCATCTCTTTCCGACCAGGCACATCCATGGAGTTCTTCTGCTTCCCCGACCAGTAGTAGTCCTTGTTCTTAAGCGACACGTCTTCAGACAGGATGTTGATTGAGCGATTGTCTGGGACCTTGTCGCGATTGTCCTCTGCAGCACAGGTCAGGTCATTTCTGCAGAGTGAGCGCGGATTCAGTAATGCCGCTTATTAACCCTACTCAGAGGGTGAATCTCAATACGCGTATTTGACCGAACTTATGTTTCCGTGTACCTGTTTCACGTCATCTTCCATTGTTCAGAGGATAGTAAAATAGAAAAGAGTTCGTTCTTGGATGGCAAGTTAGCTAGATCGGTCTTGCCAAGACCACAAGTACTGTCTTTGTGTTTTTGGTATTGAGATTCACCCCGAGAGTATTACAAAACTCAAAGATCATTTCAGCCTTGTGTCTGCTCCTTCTGGCATCACACTTCTCATTTTGAGGATCACTTACATGATTTACATGTATTCTCTTAGCTAAAGCTTCTGTTCAATGACCATGTTGTTAATTTCTGCCTCGGGAGAGTTTACTGAAGGAATTCAGGTGCTTTCTTCATGCCAAACTACGGCAGGGCCCGATCTCTTCAGCCTGGCTTTAAGCACAAGCTGGCCCACTTCACGGGAGCATAAGAAAGGGAGTGTTGTGGGTACGAGGAAGGCATTGCCTGTGCTGTGCGTCTGTGATCATGCTGCAGTCATCGTAGATGTTCAGCATGGTCTCTGTGCGGTCATCCTTCAGGTCCGATGGCTCTTTTAGTCTATAAGAAAACAAAGACATTAAATCATAGAGATGAAGGCAAAATGATAACTAATAATTAATTATTCAAGGTGCCATAGAATGTGTTTTTCAGTATTTTTAATTGTTCTCTGATGTCTACATGAAGGTATGCGAACTTGGTTTGGTTGAAAAAGGCCCAGAATCAGTTTTACAGGACAATTTACTATTTATTTGGCCTTAGAACGCAACAGGCTGTTTTCCCTATTTTGGTGAGCTCATTAATATGTTGATAAGCTCTGCTCCGATTGGCTGGTTTACAGTGAGGCACTGCAACAGCTTACATTGAACTAACATCTCTAGTCATGCACCGGTCATGTAAAAGTATAGCACATACAATTATGTACAGTATATAATACTTGATGATGGTAATGAACAACTATTTGGTTTATGTGTTTACTATGTTTTTATCTTTTTATCGCTAAAAAAAAAAAGCGGAAAAGCAGTGATACACGGCTCCAGTCAGAAGCTGTCCAAAGTCTCCCTGCGATTTAATTCAGCCTGGAGCACGTGACCCAGAAGCACAGCTGCTAATAACATTAACAAGTTACATAGCTGGACTAGTAGTTCCAACTATGTAAGTTAGTAACAGAGGCTTTTGGGAAACAGACCCCTGAATAGGGACTAACTTTCTTAGCCTACTAGTAATAAATAACCTTATATCAATGGCTGTCAGTTTATATTGTTCTTTTTGTGCCAGGTGCCCTTTGCATGCATATGCTTGAGATGTAGGATATATGCTGTAGGTTGTGCAGGTCCATTGGGCTTGAAAGTGGGCTGGTGTTAAGTTTGGGGGCGTGGCTAACACTTATGTAGCAGAACAGTATTTATAAATCAGCCCATTTTACCACCTTCGTTTATTTGTGCAGGATTTATATCTGAAAGTGGGAACAATAGCGTTTGAGATTCATGGGATGCCAGTTCCATGTACCAAACTCTGCGTATTCAGCTATGTCGAGGTAAAGTCAGATTTTCATTCTATGGCACCTTTAACCAAACCAGTAATTAATTATTATGTCAGTGGTGTATTGTTAAATCATGATTAGAGTAGATTAAATTGCTGTCTACTAAACAATATTTTCTTTCTTTTAGTGTATTTCCTGCAAATTAAAGCATGATCTTGAAGTATGATTGATTCCTGACATATAATACCAAGCAAGTCAAATTAATTACTCTCATGAGTCCCTCGGTGCATTTCTGGATACTTTGAATTTCTGCAAATTATACAATTGCGACTGCAGTCAAAAAATAAATAATTACCTGTCTTGACTAGACAAATCTTGTAATTGGTGCTGGTGGATCTTATTTTAGTGCCCTGTTTGCCAATTAGCTTTATCAATTATAAAATATATTTCATTCCCCCAATGAGCAGACATCTTAATCTAGAACAAGTTATGTGTGTAGTTTATAATGTTCTATACAGCTCTTTGGTTCCCTATCCTGAAAGCACAGAACACAAGATGCCATAAGAGCCGGCAGGACTGGCACATGTTAAGGTTCCATACATTTATCAGGCTGGATTTGTGCATTTAAAAGGTTCCCAGGAACAGGTCTCCCTTCATAGAACTGGACCATAAGCAGACTGAAGCCTGAGCCTCTCCTGTGGTGTAGAGGCTCCGCTGCTCTTTAAGCACAGTGTGGATTGTTTAAGCAAACACTCAGCTATATAATGTGATATTGTTTAAAATGGAAATTTGGGTGCTTATAAAGGTTAGATTAGGAGATACATAATGATATTCCGGGCTTCCACAAGAACTTCATAAGCTTGGCCTGAAATGCACACTACCACAGTGGCGTAGTGCTTATTTTTGGCGTAAAATTAACAAAACAAATATTCCAGAGATACTTCTCTCTATCTTTTTATCACAACACGCCAGATCTCATCATTCCTAACAAGATTCGCCCGCTGGCACCCAAACTGCTGGTTGGTACCGGCAGTGTTTAGTACCTGGGTTCCAGGCGCTCCTTCACCTTGGCTATGGACCGGATGTAGGGCCCGATCTGCCTGGCGATGGTCGTCAGGTAGTTGTTCTCCTGTTTCAGCTGCAGTAGGTCGTGAAGCTGTGCTGGAAAGCGGCCAAATGAGCCACGTTAGGCTGAGACCTCCAAACACTAACCTACAGGATTCAAACTCCCTCCAAGACGTCCCTCATACCTTCATAGATCTCCTGTTCATTGGCCACCCTCTGAAATGTCTCTTCCCAAATCTAGGATGAAAATTGCCCAATCTGTGATTTTCTTTTCTCCACCCATTTTTCCAAGATTATCCCGTTTCCAAAAGCGCCTGGACCCTCACCTCCTCAAAGACAGTCCTCATCATTTCCACAGCGGAGTACTCGGATGCAATCTGGCTATCCACGTGCAGCGACTTCTCCAGGATCTCGCCCATGGTGTCTGTCTTGATGAGTGAGTGGTGCTTGGTCAAATCTCTGTGCATTTCCTGCACCTGATCCTTCAGCTTCTGGATCTCAGTCTGCAGAGTCTTGGGAAAGCCACACAGGATCGCTGGGCCAAAAATTGCTATAATACTTTTACGAAGAGCTCTTGAGAAGGTTACTGTTACTTACCTTCAGTAAATGCCCTGGTATGTAAATGAGAAAAAATATGTCCAAAAGACGATTAAGAAAGTAGATTATATACTAAGCAAAAAATGAGTGAATGGATAAAGTTCAACATAGCTTCAATAGCTCTTCTACACTTTTATCTATTTTTATGCATTAATATTTTTTCTGAGGGTATGATAACCCGCTGGACCCCTGTCCTTGAAATCAGTGACTTTTTGCTGTTTATTCATTTTTTAATTGCTTAACTACTTGCTCTCCTAAAAATGGCAGGCAACTGAGAGACACTACATACAGCTTGGTGGCTGACAGACATATCACTGTGGTGGGTGAAATTAGTATTCAGAATCAATAATGGCTAATCATTGGTAGATTTAACCTAGTGACAACCAATAAAGTGACCAATAAGAAGTGCAGATATCCTGCCCCCTATGAATTTTCAAATCTAATTCTTCTTATCATTGGCATGTGATGTTGAAGGAGGCGGAGCTTAACTCACCTTGTAGATATTCTCGTAGTTGCGGCAATGCTCAGTGAAGGGGGTGTCACCACCCTCTGCCAGCAGGACTTTGGTACTGATGTATCGGTGGGAGGTGGGTTTGCGTACCACCGAGGAGCCCAGTGACATGTCGCTGATTGAGGGCGAATGACACGGCACAGACAGGGAGGACTGCAGTCTGGTGGGGGAGAGCAACCAATCACACCTACATGTCAAATTCTTCCAACTCTCCTCTACCAACTTTCACTCGGCGACCGTGTGACAGGTGTGGGATTAGCTGGGGATTTAAACCACACTGCCACAACCAGCACAAATTACCAAAAAAAGAAGATTAGTCCATTCAACTAAAGAACAAGACTCTTTGCCCAGAGAACCAATCAAAATCTTGCCTCGAATTGCTGTCTCTATCATGAATGCCCAACATTCCATGCCACCCAGGGCATAGGCTTGGTGTCAGAATCGGAAGCCTCATGTCCGAAATCTATGCCCTTGCCGCCACAAAAGCATGTTCTTACCTCAGGCCCACACACACTCTGTAACACTCTTACAACAACTTTGCTGAAAACTCTGGTGCAAATTGGTTTTACAAACTATTTACTCCATTTATTATTTTTTTTAATAATTTCTCTTTTCACTTTTTGATGGACTGGTATTCCTTCAAGGGTGTTCCCCTGCCTTGTCCCCTAGGTCACCTGGAACAGGCTTTCACCACCTGCTTGCGTACTAGAAAAGCAGTTGGAAATTTGATGGCTTCTTTTCTTAATTATCTGATGGCTTTGTCCTATTCTTGCTGTGTTGATTTTTTTTATTCCTTTTGTGTTTGAAATCAAGTTTTAATAGTAATGCTAAAGTTAACTTATGATTAATTCCAGAAGTATATTCTGACATTTAGACATCCCCCTGTTGAAAACTAGACTATGTAGCTGGTTTCCTATTCAGAAAGCAGAGAATACAAGGTGCCATAAGAGTTGGTCGGGCTACTGTCCCCAGCACAGGAAGTGAACATGTTATAGTAATTAGCAGTTACTAGCAGTAATTAGCAATGACATTAGCAGTCAGACGTACAAGCAGCATGTATTTGCAACTGAAAACAAAGACAGACCAAAACGACAACCTCTCTACAGATATTTTACCCATGTGACCCTTCTGAGATCTTTGGAGATTTCCTCTCACCTTTTCAAGTGGAGCCCATAGGATTCAATGAAAGACGTAGAAAAATGTCACGTATCAGAATATCCAAGACAGGATTTCAAGCCAGCGGTTCATCGACCAATGCTACAATATTTGTAGTTGAAGAATCTTGTTGCCCAAATCCGTTGGGACTTGGAGGCAGTGAGCACTGTCGTCGCGTTGGGCACCTGTCGCCGACTCGAAGTAGCGCCCCTGGACCTAGCATCATTAAGTCTATGGTCTAAAGATAACACCGATGATGTTGTGAGCGGAGCTCCAGGAATTCAGTGCAGGAAAAGTGCCTCTGCTTGACACTGTGTACGGCGGGCGGCCCCTCCCACCACGAGTTAACCACAAGGTCACTCTTGAGAGAAAAGCATGCTCGCGGGGAACAAGGCTACCAAGAAAAGGACCTATTACCGTCTGTGTCCACTGGGGCACCAGGTGCCAGAAAACCGCTAACTGTCACTTCAACACAAGCTAACTCTGCTACCGGCTATAAGTGAGACAAGCGGATGTACGTCCATAAAGTCCGAGTAAAATTATACAAGGTTTAAAAGTCTACAATTTAATCAAGTGTGGGAAAAAAACAGAATCGCTACAAAGTAGACAACATACATTGTACAAAACACCGACTGTTTCGAAACTCTCTGTGAATGATAACGACCAAGCAGAAGAACTAATGAAGCATCCGTTACGTTAGAAAAGAAGTGTGATTTTACCTGCCAGTTTGCGTGGTAGCTGTGTTCTTATCGCAGGCTATGCTGTGGGGGCCTGGCAACAGTGCTTTCGGTTCCCAGAGTGGCCAGGAGACAGTGACACACTCTGCCTAAACCTTTTGAACTTGCCTGTCATCCCACAGCCAATACCAATTAAAGACATTGACACGGGGGTGTTACATCAGTAATATGGAATATACTGCCCTTTTGCCCCCCCACCCCTCCAAGCCTGCCTGGCCTCCCTGTCGGCAGCGGCATTCCGAGAGAGTTCTGTGAAATTCTGATAAAAATAGTGATGGAGAAATAGCCCCTCCCCCTGCAGGAGGAGCCTTTTGCCAGCCAATGAGTTGCAAGCAGAGTAAGCGACAGGCCTGGGAACAGTGAGGCCGCTGTTGTGGAAAATCGGGAAGGGCACATGTGTCATCTCTTCCCAAATGATGATGGGCATAGACTGATTAAAAGAGGGGCTGGGGGTGGCATGTGTGTATGTAGGGCAGCCTCTTACCTATATCCCCTCCCCATGAAGGACAGCACACTATTTAAAGGAACATGTACGCAGACAGACATAAGTGCCGGAGTTATGCTAATTGTTAATTGCAGAAATTTTGCCAATAAAAACAGAGAGAAGCAAAGGCAAAAGCAGCACATGAAACAATATTAGCCTGGTATACTTTGTCACCAAAAAATGATGATGATGGACTAGACTCTATTTCAGTGCATTATTCGTAACGATATCCACACATTCCCAAATTACCATGCTAATCTGCTTTCTAAAAATGCCAGTTAAGAAACAGAGCACAAAGTTAGCATATCCAAAGTTAGCATATCTTCTTGGTCCCGTGTGACCTCCTTTGGGTATATCTGTGTTCTTTGGATTCGGCGTGTATGAGATTCAGGGGACAGATCTTTATAGGCTACACGTGTATCACAAACGCGTGCATGGCAGCTATAATAGCTAAGTACCGAGAAGCTTAACGAGTTCCACAACACGGAAGACTGCAGGCCTCAGTTTCTCGGAATCCATATTCACCCAGAGCTTGCTATCACTGCTTTTTCTAGAACAACACTTTTCAGAGAGGACATGTATTCGCTAAAACAGGACCCCAAACACCCTGCCTGGTCATCGATCTTCTCACAGCTTTCTCTTATTGGGACAAAACACAACAAAACCAGTCGATTTCCATTTTTAACTAAAAATTATTCCACCAGATTTGAATAGCAAGCTTTTTTTGGATTCTAAATTATTTTATGGCATCATAAATCAAATAAGGTCCTTGTTGATCCTTAAAAGAATCACTGAAACTAATGTACGTTGGTAGAATTGAAGTGGATGGCAAAACTGTAATAAAAGCCAAAAAGAACCACGTCATTTTATTGTTCTGACTTATTCAGTCAGATCAGAATTTTGAATGTATTTGTTGTCCAGAGAACATTCAACCCATGTTATTCTTCCCAAAAATCAACAGCTCTGATTGGTTACCGATAAATAATGGATGAGCAGCTGATTGGACCTCCAGCACTGCCAGTCACTGTATAGGAAGCAGGCACAGATCTCGGGTATAGGATGGCAGACTTACTCTGCCATCATATCTTAGGGGACAAGCCCCCTGTAAGCCCCCATCCTCAGCAATGCAGTGAAAAGTGAGACTCACAGGCCACTGCCGTTGCCCAGGCCCAGGCCGCAGATGCCGCCTGAGGCAGACACGGACCGTCGCTGGCCCAGAAGGAGCAGCGACTCCAGGCAACGGGCAAACTCGGACCGGTACTCCGTGTTAATCTGCAGGAGGGGAGGACTTCAAGGTAAATTGCCGCTACGACGGTTTTTTTTAAGTACACAGAAGCACGTTCCGTCTAAACCTCCACCACCCTTTACATACAAAATGTTGTCTTTGTTCTTATTTATTTGGCCAGTTTAATTGGTCTATTTTCCAGCTATTTTCTAGCTTGTGTGCTAGAATCAGTGCTAATTTAAGCAGATAACTACTGTGGGTTACAGCTTATCTATTCCTCTAAATATATATTTTTTATTTGGATTTTATTTATACCCAAGCCACCCTTGACTGTGATTAAGAACATTTAAGCTCCTGATCTTGCTGTGTATAGTAACCCATTCCTGTTTGCTATTTGCTAAATTCATTCTAAAGTGTAAATACTGAACCGTGACGCGTGTACATGTACTGAAGCGGGCAGAAGGCTTTCCCAGCGAATCACCGCCACCCAGCACCTGGCTGGAGGGAGCCTGGGTCGAGTCGCTTAACCTCACCTTGCTGCTCTGAGCCGGCCTCAGTCTGTGTGGCAGCTTCACGATCTTCTTCAGCCTCTCCATCAATTGCTGAAAAAGTTGGTGACTTCAGGTAAAAAGGCTGCCACAGAAATATTTCAGCTTTTCTTTTTGCACTAAAAGAATTCAGTGCTGATTATTATCTACACTTGAATACACTCATCACTCTTACCATTCTCTGCTGAATTTTAACATGAGAATATCAAAATCTTTTGCTTATTGCATATCTTCTCAACAACTTGTTTCATGTCTGCAATGTCTGCAAAATTGACCAGATGATTAAGGAAGGTCTATTATATGTTATGCATTGACATACTTACATATCCCATATCCAGGAACTCAAACTTATTGGCTGAGCTAAGGAAGGCAGAACATGTGACCAGGTGAACCTGTGAAATGAAGTACAGAGAGACTCAAGTACACATGTCAACAAGATCAACCCTCAGCTGAATGCTTGAGGTCAAGGTCAAGCAGGTTCATAACCCTGGGTGTATCTCTTTGGCCAACAAGACGTGTTTTTTTAATAGATTTGCTGATATATGGTAAGACAGAGTGAGAAGTTTCTGGCCAAAGTTTTCTGCCTTTTTCCATTAGTCTAGAGTGATGTTTCCCAATCCGGTCATCGGGGAGACCCCCAGACAGTCCATGGTTTAAATCTCGTCCCAGGAGCTGGGAGGGAGCAGAAATGGGGTCTGTCTGGCAGGGGGCTGGGAGGGAGCAAAAATATGGACTGTCTGGGTTGAGAAACACTGATGTAGAAGATATAAGCTTAAAGGGTTCAGTATTTAGATCTATTTTAAAGTGAAATTGATTAGATGGTGGCAGCTGTACAATTCCACCAGTGCCTTTGATTTAAAGAACCACTAAAAAGCTTGATTCAGGGTTACTGCTGATGAGATCAGAAACTGGCATCTTTTAAAGGATCTGGACAGGATTTGCATCTTAGAAAATCGAACATGGCAGCAATGCAAAGGAATCATTTCTTATTAAAGCCAAGGAATCTAAATGTAAAACAATTTGGTCTTTCGGGTTACAAGTTACATCCATAATGAGGGGTGAACATTTTTGCACAATAGTGCCACCATCTGGCCAATTCGTGTAAGTCAACCTGATGAGACAAACATATTTGAATCATGCCTCCGGAGTTACTGTTTTCCTCTGTTTGTGACGGAAAATTAATAATCACCAACAAAAGCCCCGAGGGCAGAGAAAAAACAGGGTGTGCATAATATGTCGTTTGTGCTCCAGGTGTTTTACCACTTGGGTGCAGTAGTAGTACAGGGTACATGGAACTTACATATAGTCACAGCAAATTAGGGCAGAATGAGTGGCAGTGGACAGAATATATTGCTGTAGAGGGTCACAGCAGGCAATACAGTGGATAAGTGGCCCGATCTGTAATTTTGGGGCTGATAACTAGAGGGGTCCAACTGTAGTGCCTTAGAATAAAGTACTGAAGCGGAAATGACCAGCTGTTTAAAATGGTGAAAATGCAACAAAAACAATGGCGAGGATGAATGTCATCAGTGGCCTGTTTCACCAAGCAGGACTTCTTGCTTAACCAGACAACTTGCTGGATTTAAGATAAGTCTGGGCTAAATGTAACTGAACAAAGACAAAGTCCATCTAGCTCAGACTACCTTAAATCTGACAAGTTATCGGGCTAAGCAAGAAATCCTGCATGATGGAACACCCCTCTGATGTGGTGCGTCCTCACCTGTAGGGTAGGAAGGAGGGCTGCCAGGTGAGACAGCTGCTCCTTAAAAGCCTTCTCCTTCTCCTCGTGCTGACTGCAAGAAAACATCCTGTCAGACTGCATGCACAGGAAGTGACACCATCGCACTGTCGTTACTTTGAATGGCTGTACAATTTGCTTACAATTGATTGTTTACACATAATCAAATTAAACTGGGGTTTCATTAGCATCTTCAAAACATGGTGATACTTTTAAAAAATACAGATGCTATTCTTTAATCAAGTGTTAATAAACCAAAAATGTATTATATCCTCCTGAGACCCAAGGGAAAAGTGTCTTTCAATTGTAGGTTATTTGTCTTTGGAGGAAATAAGACATCTTACTATTTAGATTTTTTTCTAATTTATTTTTATTTTTAATTTCACACATGTCCTCTTTAGTGCACAACAGGAATAAATATGTTTCCTAACATCAGTGAAAAGATAGATGCAAAAATAAAATGTCCACTACAATGGACATAAATGAATGGGTGGGGTTTCAGGAGGTTATAGCTACAGGAAGTGAATCCACACACATCCATTCCCAGGCACCCGACCTACAGAATCACACACAGTGACAATAGCTCTGTCACTGTGATAGTAATTGATAAGTAAATTACTTCTGAACCACACCAAGTGACAAAAAGCCCTTATTACCTTTGAGCAGCTTTTAGAAGAATCTTCCTCCTCTCCGCCAGTTTTTCCTGTAAAACAGCCACATATTTAAATCCATTTTCATTTGTTCTGTAAAGGGTTGGTCCTCCCTTTTGTCAGGACAGTGATCCTAAGCACATGTCCAAATCAAAACAAAAATGTTTAGCTGACCGCAGAATCAAGCTTCTGCCATGGCCATCTCAGTCCTGTGACCTGAACCCCACTGAAAACCTGTGGGCTGAGCTGAAGAGGAGAGTGCAGAAGAGAGGGCCTAGGACCCTGGGTGATCTGGAGAGATTCTGTAAAGAGGAATGGACTTAGATGCCCTGCTCTGTATTTTCCAACCTTATCAAATGTTATAGGAGAAGAAAGTGCTGTTATACTGGCAAAGGTTGGTTTTTTCTTATTTTTTCAGTATGATATGAAACTATGAACTTTTTCTAACCCTTTTTACAAATCTTTACAAGGGGTGCCAATAATTGTGGAGGCCGTTGTACATGATCATGGGTATAAATATCCCATCTATCCCAATATCCCAAGTAAATGTATGATTATATTGTGCTTATGATTAAAACAAATTATAAATATGGAGAATTTAAGGTATCGAGTTTATCAGGATGTCTTGTGGAGCTTACCGTTCAGTGACGCTAAGTTTTAATAATAATCAATACTTTATGCCTCCCTCAACATGCTTTTTGTAGAGTAAGCTGTCTGTGAAGGGCCACCTATTGCGGCACCCATGGAACTGGGGGTTAAGGGCCTTGCTCAAGGACCCGCAGACGTGCTGAGGCTGGGTTTGAACCAGCGACCTTCTGATTACAGGCACCCAGGCTTAGCCCACTGAGCCACACGCTGCCACATACTTAATAAAAACTCAACAATCCCCACTAGCGCTCAACAATGTGGCCCAAAAACCACATCACGGTATTATTAGGCAGAATGCAGAAACACAATATATATTTCTGTATTTTCTGTTAAGTGGATTAAATGTTGAGTTGTAAGTCAAAGCCATATGTAGGATGTCACCAAATATGTTAATGTGTCACAAAATGAGTCAGAGTAATGTCTGAAGTCTCTGAGGGACGAGTTTCAGTGAAATCTCAAGTCTTTGAATTAGAGTTGAGGTCAAGTCTCAGGTCTCTGCTTCCAACTTAATACAGTAGTACCTCGGTTCTCGAACTCACTAGAACTCGAATTTCTTGAAAGTCGAACAAACCAGTTTGACCTGGGACTCGATCTGAATATCAGAAGTCGAACCGTGAACGCTGACCTAATATAAATTGTACGCGCCAGGAAATGAGTCATAGTACAATGCAATTCTTACTTGAATGCCTTCTTCACAGACTGGGCGATTAACCAAATAAAGCAGCGCAACATTACAGTAACTAACAATAAATAAACCACTAACTTATGTGTACTATTAGAG
>JAODJU010000108.1:2641612-2658010 GCA_026776725.1 Gnathonemus echidnorhynchus | reverse complement strand
TGGTCTGCAACAATGTTTAGGTAGGTGGTAGGTGTCAAACTGACATCCACATGAATGCCAGGACCCAAGGTTTCCCAGCAGATCATTGCCCAGAGCATCACACTGCCTCCACCGGCTTGCCTTCTTCCCATAATGCATCCTGGTGCCACCTCTTCCCCAGGCAAAAGACAAACACAGAGAGCATGCTGTCCACATGATGTAACTGAAAACATGACTCATCAGACCAGGCCACGTTCTTCTATTGCTCCACTTTCCAGTTCTGACCCTCACACGTCCATTGTAGGCACTTTCAGCGGCAGACAGTGGTCAGCATGGACACCCTGACTGGCTTGCGGCTGCGCAGCCCCATACGCAGCAAGCTGCGATGCACTGTATATTCTGACACCTTTCTATCATAGTCAGCATTAACTTTTTCAGCAATCTGTGTTACAGTAGCCCTCCTACAGGGTCAGAACAGACGGGCTATCCTTTGCTCCCCACACACCTTTGGCGCCCATGACCCCATTGCTGGTTCACCGGTTGGTCTTCCCTAAACCACTTTCACTAGATACAGACCACTGCATACTGGATACACCCCACAAGACCTGCTCTTTCGGAGATGCTCTGACACAGTCGTCTAGCCATCACAATTTAACCCTGGCCAGAGTCCCTCCGATCCTTATGCTTGCCCATTGTTCCTGCTTTCAACACATCAACTCCAAGAACTGACTCCTCACTTGCCTAAAATATAACGAGACCATTCACAGGTGCCATTGTAATGAGATAATCAATGTTATTCACTTCAGCTGTCAGTGTTTTTAATGTATATATAATGTAGGCCTATAATTCGGTATATATCATGAGTGATTTCCCTGAGTGAAAACCAAAACAAGTGTCATGGAAAAATCATTTTCCACATGTGGCGAAAACTACGACAAAAAATACTAATTTTGTTGCAATATAAATTATGCTGTAATGTATTTTGGACTTATCTACCACAGATATCTGAGACAATGGTTGGAAATCTTATACCACAGCAAATGTGACAGTTGGCTTTCCGTGAACTGAGACACGCGGCCTGCCCCCGCAGAGACGTTGGTGAATGAGATCACCCGTCAGATACATCACGCCTTTGATATCATATCTTGGGGTGTTTTCATGCCTTCAGTGACAGTGAGACTTCCCTGCTGTGTTTCAGGCAGTTCTAAAGGCAGCCAGAACCTTTTTTTTTTTTTTTTTTTTGCAGAATGAGGGGTCTAGTTTAATTACCTTCAGCTTAGAGTCAGCAGGTGCTGAATGGAAGGGTGTAGAATACCTGGCTTATTTACTGACAGCATGACGGCCTTATCAGACGAGGCAAGTCCACCACGCAGTGGATTCCACACAGGTTAGACAGGAGCAGCATTTGTACACCAGCTGTCGGCTTCCCTCAGCTTGGCCCCATTCGACCCCCCCGCTTACGCAAACACCCAGCACTTCGCCATGATTTCTTCATATTCAATTAAGTCTTTTCATAACCTAATTTCCTACCCCTTGATTTTTTTTCATAGAGCATAAAAATCCTAATCGTCAGAATAAAAACTCCAAATAATTCCAGGGCCCATTTTAAAGATGGCAACTGTGTGATTACAATAACATATTTACAAATTAAAAGGACAGTTAAGTTTTACTACAATGATTAATATCTTATAGTATAAGACAGAAATGAAAGAAGATCTATATCTAAATGTGATTTAATTCCTGTAATCCTAATACAGCAGACCTTGGCCTATAAAATTAAACTGATTTAACTATCTGCAAATGTAAATGTTGTGTAAAATCTAATCAATGAATTACTGTTAGTAAAATTAATACATTTAGGCAAATCATGATGCTATGCAAATTTCTCAAGTTATGACACCAACACACCAGAGTTATTTGGAACTGAATCCACATGTGCTGTAAAAGGAGGCCAGGAAACTGCTCATGTTTTATATCATACCATTACACTCTCAGTATAGACAATGGCGATACGTAACCATTCCATTCAATATCTTTCATTCTATCTGAAGAAAAGCCTTAGCTTTGGTCTGATCATTTGTTTTCATTTTTACTGCAGGAAATTTCCTATTTGATCAAGTTTTGTCCTGGCAAAAGTTTACCAGAGAAATATTCAGAGGGGTAGTTATTGTTAACCTAGGGAATATATATTTACAAAACTGACATTTTGACAGTTACATAATAGATATATCTCTGTGGAGATCCTGGTACTTACTCTCACTGTCCGCATGGTTGCTTAATGCATAGTGTCAGTTAAAAACAAAGTCGATAACACGAACTGATCCCATTGATATGCCGCCATTTTAACTATTCAGCTTGATAGATGGCACAGCCGCGGTTTCATACGCGAGTCCTTACCCACAAAGGGGGCAGCTCAGGCGGCTGTCCAGCGCCCTGCCGCGGAGGCAGGCAGCGCAGAAGGTGTGGTAGCAGTCCATCAGGCACGGCTGCTCATACTGCTGGTGGCACAAGTGACACACCAGGGGGTGGCAGTTGGCGCTGTCCGGATCGTACAAGTTATCCAAGGGGGAGAAGATCCCGCCAGACATCTGAAATCATACGGGTAGTCCTTAAGACCATGGGGAAGAATCGATTTCATTATGCAGGCTCACGCTAAAAACATGAATTTATTAACTGCACTTACAAAAGGAAAAAATATTATGTGATATTGTAGCATTTAATATTATTTTATTTGTAGTAAATGCTGACGTTTTGAAGTGTCATGTCTGTTATTGAAACTGACGTTTGTACTTCACATTTATCAGACAAACTTTTAGATCTTGCCCATACGAACTCTCCTAAGCGCAACGCTAAAACATAATGCAGCCGACAAACTTTACATGCCTATACACTGACTATCTAATAAACCTGAATTAAAGGCAATTAAAGATCAGTGCTCGTAATAGCTCAACAGGGACAATGAAAATGCTAAGATGAGAAATGTCGGTTTCAGTAAATCACATAAATGAGGTGCTGCCGATTACCTACCTTGCTGTTGTCCTATCGGGAACCGCACGCCGGAATGACAGCGATTCCCGATCCCTCCGCTGATCCTCCCGGGACACGTGGAAGGTGGCGTCAGGCTGGGTGACACCTCCCATCTCTGCACTAGACGGGCAGCTGCAGGTGACACTGATAAGCTAGGAGCGGGATTTTGAAACGCCTATTCATACTGACCCTCATAAAGAATATAAACGACGGACAACATTGTAGGAATCGGAACATCTCAGTTCCTCTGCCCTCAAACCTTGCCCTTATTTTTTTAAGTAACAATTGTTCCCTGTAGTTTTTTTAACCCGCGATGCATTTGCGATTTGCTATCTGTTTTGTGTATATGAAAACTGAAAATAAAAGACCTATACAAAACGCATACGTCCATAACATGAATGATTCTACAATTTTGTTTTAGCTAATTAATTTTCCATTCTATGCTTATTTTGCATTAGGCCAGTGGGTAAGTCTGTGAGGTTTGCATGAAAACCCCTCAGCTATCTTGAAGGCCACCACTTTGAAATCAACTCAATAAGTCAAAATGGAAAGAGAATCATATGGTCACTCTAACATGATTAAAATTGCAAAAGACATTTAACTGAAAAGACCATTGAACATATTCTGTAAAATGGTCTCACTATATGCATAGTGTCACTCTCTGCATAGTCAACTAATGCATGGTTGCTTAATGCATAGTGTCACTCTCTGCAAGGTCACTATATGCAAAGTGTCACTCTCTACATGGTTGCTTAATGCATAGTGTCACTCTCTGCATGGTCAGTTAATGCTTAGTGTTGCTTAATGCATGGTCGCTTAGTGCATAGAGTCATTCTACATGGTCGGTTAATGCATAGTCTCACACTGTGTCTGCATGGCCACTTAATGCATAGTGTCACTCTCTGCATGGTCGCTTAATACATAGTGTTGCTTTATGCATGGTCACTTAATGCATAGAGTCACTCTCTACATGCTCACTTAATACATACTGTAATGTCACACTGTGTCTGCATGGTCACTTAATGCATAATGTCACTATCTGCATGGTCACTTATGCATGGTCGCTTAATGCATAGTGTCACTCCCTGCATGGTTGCTTAATGCATAATGTCACACTGTGTCTGCATGGTCACTTAATGCATAGTGTCACTCTCTGCATGGGCTTTATCCACAGTGTTACTCTGTGCATGGTAACTTAATGTCTGCACGGTCAAACTTCACAACCAATAAATATAAACAAAAAGCAGAAATTTTGAGAATGTTAGAGTGGTCACGTAACCCTCCTTTCCTTTTGGAATTATTGAGATGAATCCAAAGTGGCCACCTTCGAGAAGGTGGTGGGAGATCACACATAGCACACAGATACACGCTTTGGTGTAACACAATATAACACAATAAGATCAGTGTAACATTAGGGGGCAGTGTGTGCCTGAACGGGCTGAGCCTTTAATGCGCCACATGCTGGCAGTATCACCCAAGCTTGCTCTCACCTGTATATGTGTCTGCGTGTCTAATGGAGAGCAACGGTAGGTGATAATAGAATTCCCCCTATGGGAATTAATAATCACTATTCCAATAATAATATTTGGGTGGTTCCCAACTTTTAACTCACGCTGTATGTTAATTGTAACATATTTGTCTTTCTTTGAAATGCGTTCAAATCAAGCCCTTTTTTTCTGAGCTTATCTGCACTGTCCTATATGTGCACTTTCATCACCAGCACTGGACCCTGCCTGCATGTCTATGCGTTTTCTAAACACTTTTGCGGGACACATGGTTGGGAACAACTGATGATGCCAGCTGAGAAATCGGGGAAAAAAAGGGATATTCATTGTGTTGATAAACAGGTTTCACATTTACCTAGGTGGATTAGTAATTATTTAAATGTTAATTAAACGCGTTGTGATTGGGCATTTCAAGTCGTTGCCCCAAGCTTGTGGAACAATCTTCCTCCGTCATTCCGTTTGGGTTTTAAAGGCAGGGCAAGGCAAGGTTCTGTAGATGTCGGTGCAAGAATTTGTCATAGGGGCCCAGCTGACCATTTTGGACCGTCTGAATCCCAAACAGGGGCCCGTCGCTGCAGGGGCCCACGGTGCATTGCACCGATTACACCAGTGTTAAAAGCGGCCCTGTTTAAAGGACAACTTAAAATGTACCTTTTTCTCTCAGGTTTTGGGAAAATGTGGTCTTGTGAAATCGCGTTTTATGTATTGTTGTCTATTTTTCACTTAAATATTTTTACATCGTTGTTTGTTTTATATAGTTTTTGTCTTTTATAGTTCCATTACATTGGGAGGATTTTTTGATATAAGAAGATTATACAGGAGTATATAAACATTTTGAACATTTAAGGCAAAATTCGGTTCTGCAATTGGTAACTAGAATTTGTGAAGATTTTTTGTATGTTTATGCCTGTAATTAAAAAACTTAAAATATAAAGCTGGGTTCCATTCCGTCTATTCTCTATTTTAATAATCGACTTCATATTCACGGATCTTCCGATAATCTCGGCATTTGATTCGTCAGACTTGCTCCAAAGCGCCTGCGCAGAACCCGCTCTTCCTTTCTGCGAGTTTTTCGCCATGGCCCCGGTGGGTAGTAAGATCGAGTCTCTTTACACGCTGAAATTTAACATGCTTACGTGTTTCAGACGGACCATGTAACCACTGTAGTTAATTTATAAAAGAATGAGGTACAGGAAACGGCTAATCGTACGCAGTTTTATCACGCCAGTCTTTAGTAATGAGTATTTGTGGACACTACACTACAGACGGGCCTGCTTTCTGTGAACCACGTTGTTACTCCCTTCATAGCCAGCCTGCGCTTTCTCCACACGTATAACCATTGCTGTTTGCTTGTCTAATTTGACGCATTTTGGACGAAGTCAGCTGTTTCTTTTAAAACAATGGTACAAATATTGCCATCGATTAAAGTTTACGAGACATTTGCCCAACTTTATTAGTTATGTTTTAGCGATCGACTGTAATTATAGTTAATGGTGGAGCAGCTTCGAACGAAGTTGTGCCCTGCATGTAGTGATTAAAATGCATTTGTGATATGTAGCTCTATGTGTAAAATACATTAGAGTTTTATTCTTCTAGTGTCGTGTTGGTGTTTAGTAGATATTATTTATTGGTGCGATAAGTTTTTAGAAAGGCAGTGCTAGGGGTGAAGGAATTATTTGAAGAATATTCACTTTACGAATTTGTCGTTTGAGACAGACAACACCCATGTAGTGTTCTTGAGTGGCTAATGCTATTTTGTTTGTGAACTAGAAAAAGGCTAATGTCAAGGGTGGCAAGAAGAAGAAGCAGGTCCTGAAATTCACCCTGGACTGCACTCACCCAGTAGAAGATGGCATCATGGACGCTGGGAACTTTGTAAGTATCCATGTCCTTAATAGCTGATTTGTGAATGCTTTTCAGTTTTTACATATTTTGTAGATGCTTTTATCCAACGTGACATAAAATTGAGAAGGCAGCATCTGACAGTCCTTGATGCAGCTCAGGATTAAGGGCCTTGCTTGTGGGCTTGGTGGTGTGATCACTTTGGCCAACCTGGGATTTGAACCGGAAACCTTCTAATCTCAGGCACATCCGACAGAACCACACATCACCCCCACAGTTATGGTCCAGATGCATGGCCTGTAAGCCTCAGCAAGGACTGAACTCATGATCCCTGCCTTATATGACTCGTGCTCTAACCACTGAACTATAGAGTCCCTAAGCAGAGAATAACTTCACCATATTTGACTGGATATTTCATTGTTTGCTTTATCCTTGCTGTCTCTTTTATAACACAGGCCTTGTTTTATCAGTTTTATATCTTAAATGGATGTTTTTATTCATATTTGTGACAGAGTATTTTGCCCGTAATCACTACAGACTGTGTAAAGTTAACATGACTCAGGGCTGTATTTGTAGCCTGATTATCCAGGTGTTCAGATGGTGCCATGAGACACTATCAGCTCCTGCTTCTTTCCCAGAGTCGTGAAATTATCGAGCCAGCCCTCAGAATGTCTAACCCTTTGCACTCAATATTGTCCACACTTTTGTTGTGCTGTGTTACCCTATTTGTACTCCGTGTTGTGATAACTTACTGTGAAATATGTAAGCACCAAAACAAATTCTTTATACTTGCTTGTACTTGGCAAAAAATGTAGCTGCTTCTGACTGAGAAGGGCTGATGGGTTTTGTCATCTTAGGGCACTTTACTCAGACTTCTGTATGATCACCTGTCCATAACAGTCACATGTCTGTGGGCCCTTGAGCAAGGCCCTTAACCCCCAGCTCCAGGGGTGCCGTGACCCCCACGCTTACTCTCACCTCTCACCTTCTAAGATAAAGTTTCCCTGTTCTACTCTAGATCATGTCAGAGTGGTGCAGTCAGTCTGCATTGCTGGGAAGGGACAGAAGCCTGTCAGTGTTGAGGTAGCATGACGGCCGTATTTGTGCTGTGACTCGTCACAGGAGCAGTTCCTGCAGGAGCGCATCAAAGTTAACGGCAAGGCTGGGAACCTCGGTGGCGGTGTGGTGACCATTGAGAGGAGCAAGAGCAAGATCGCAGTGACGTCTGAAGTCCCCTTTTCCAAGAGGTAGGTACCCTGTCTTAGTACCACTGTCCTCCCCATGAATATACAAACATAGGAGACTCCTCTACAGTGTAGGAGTAGAACCGGTTGCAGTCACCTAAATTTTAACGACGTTGCCGATCCGTAATCCTGGTTCACGCATTTAAGTTGCTGGATCAATGCCAGCACCAGCCTTTTCTCGACGAATGGGCACTTTAGTTTTCCTGCTTTTACATGAGGGCCTGGAAGTTGTGGTTACTCTGTGGTTACTCTGCTGGTTTTGTGCGTGTTTTTTGTTCCATGCTTGTGTAATGAGCTCGCAGTGGTACCCGAGTTGATTTTATCCTTTTCCATATTGTTTTGCATTTTGAATGCTTTAATCTCTGGTATCTTCTAAGCCACTCAGTCCCATGACCCATCAGTTGACAATTTTCATTGGATCGTTGAGTTTGAAATATGAAATAATTTTGAGTCTTTTTTTCTAATGTTGGACTTTTTTTTGTTATAAAAACAGTGCACCATTATGTTAGTTACTGCAGTATGTTCCATTTAATTTTACAGTACTACTTTTTGTGACATGAATATGATGCATAATTTGTAAAATTTGGATTCAAATTTTTAAAAAAGGAACTTTAATGGTCCTGTTATTCTAAACTATTTGATAAAAACCATTCTTAAATTAATTTAATCTGACCAAATGCCTGATTGAATTTGAGTTTAGTGCTCACAGCTCATGGGCAATACTTGGTAATATACTTAGATAATATCTGAATTCCCTTTTTATTGGCTATTGATTCTGTCTTAATCTAAATTTCAAATGTAATTAACTCTGAAAGCACTACAAGCCGCATTTTGTGTTTTATTGTGTTTGGTTCAGAAATATACTGTGAAACCTGCTGGTTATTTTATGATTTTCTTCAGCTGTGAAGTATTGATCCTTCTTGCTGCTGCTTCCAAGTTTAAACAAAAATAATTTTGACACGTTTCAGTGTGATTTTGTTCTTTCTTAAAGAAAATGTTTTAATCGCCCAGAATTAAGTAATTTCATTCCTGCCAGGATATCGTCCTTTTGTACTGTGCACTGGACTCGGAAACATGTTGTTCCTTTCTTGGTACGGTGTGCTGGTGTGTAGGAATGACAATAAAACTTTTGAATCTTGAATTTTGTGCTTAAACAGCTTTAGCTGCTATGATTGTTGGCTTTAAATGAGTTTCTTAATTTAGTTTATTATTGAAAACACCATAATGTCTACATCCCAAAATTGGATGCCTTTATCTTGTATTATCATAGTAAGTATGATAAGCTGAAGTATGGTAACCTCCCAGAATCATTAGCCATCTTTTGATGGCTATTCCTTGGTCCACCTTGATGTGTGAACAAGTAATTTGACCTGTCTGATAAGCCTTCGTCGGGCATGCTTGTCTCTGTCATGTTTTGAGTCTTCTTTCATAAAAGCACAAAAATCACCCTAACCAGTACTTTTCAGACTTGTAAAAGCAACTTGTAAACACAGTCTTACCCAGAATGCTTTTATGCCACTCTGTCACGATGCTTGCGTATGGTCAGCAACTTGAAGCATGAAACTTTTGAGAAATTAATTCCTGAAAAAAGGTTAAGTAAATCTTGAGTATACATTTGCGTTCTGTTAGTGGTGCACTGATGTGAAATTTTGGCCAGTGCCAATAACGGTATATATGTGTCTAATATTACTGGTAGCCAGTATATTTTGTCTGATATTAGTTACCAGTAACCAGCCAGCCTCTGAATTACACAAATTTGTAGTAAAACTGATGTTGGTGACATTGCATCTTAAGATTTCATGGATGTGTGTAGCAACCACACCATACAATGCAGACAGTGAGATTTCAGCAAAATAGCATCGACCTGGGTGACTAGCAAGGTACTAGGTGGTGAATGAGATGACTGAATTCCTCGTCTTTCACCATAGAAATTGGCTGGTTGTCATCTAAAATAGAGTTGATTGCTGGTTATGGCTTTAGCTCTGATGCTAGTAACTTTGAATACTGACTAAAGCCTGAATGTCAGCTGAGAATATCGACAATGCTTTGCCACATCGGGCAGATACTACACACACGTTCTTAACCAACATATAAACCTTTTCAAGAGGCTTCCCAATTTGAGAAGAAAAATCTGCATAGCTGAAGAATGTTGGTTCAGGATTTTTTAATTATTTGGGTTATAAGGTCTGTGTGCATCCAAAATTAATACTTATAGATTGGTACTTTGAGCTAATTGAATTGTATCAAAATTTGAATTATTGTTGAATGAATATTATTTCCTGGGTGATTAAATGCAATCGCTATTTGTTTTTCATTATATGATTCCATTAAGTCATTGTGCATTTTTTTGAACCAATATTTAAATAAAAAAATTAATAAATTTTGCTTCTGAAAATGTTAACACAAATTGATTTAAAAGTCAGAAACATGTTTTTAAACTCCATGAATCAAGTTTTTAGGTTTTTTCCCGCTAGTATTTTTTATGTTCATCACATTTGAGAAATGTCTGTGACACTTGCATGAACTCCTTCAAATTTACCTGCTCTCCCAGTCTTCAGTGCTGTTTCTCGTTTGATGCACATGGCTTGTTCACTTTCCTTTCAGCTGAGGTCCGTGTTCAGCTGAGGTTCTCCTGCCTTGACTGTGTGTGTCACTGGCCCACAGGTACCTGAAATACCTGACAAAGAAGTACCTAAAGAAGAACAACCTGAGGGACTGGCTGCGTGTCGTAGCCAACACCAAGGAGAGTTACGAGCTGCGCTACTTCCAGATCAACCAGGACGAGGAAGAGGAGGAAGACGAGGATTAAACAGAGCTTGCCTCCGTTTTGTACATTCAATAAATACTCAAAGTATCCATGAAGTCTGACCTCTGGTTTCCCTGACTTCCTGCTGTTCTGGAAGCTGCGATTGTGTTTGAGTGACAGACGTGTTCAGTCACTGAGATGTCGTTATAGCGAACTTTATCGCCAGTGCTTTGATGATTTATTAAAACCAATAATGCAGTCATGATCGACTCCATAAAATTAATCGCCATGCCTATTAAATGCAGGTAGAAAGCATGCCAGGTTTTTATAAATTCATTTTAAGCTTTGGTAAGGATGCCAAGTAATTTATGCTCGCCATATGTTTGCCGTCTGAATGTGGGTGCTGTACATATGTTTGTTTATACAAATGGTCTTGGAGACTGAGGGCCGTCATGGGATTATGATGATAGAACTTGGCAGTAATAATGGTTCTCTGGTTCTGCAGTGCCGCTTAATGGTTTGTGGTGGTGTGAAGGAGGGAATGCTGGGAGCTGGGTTTATTAGCTTGTTATATTAAGCACCTTAATGCAGTAAAATGGGTTTTACGTAGCTTGCTGTGGTATTAGTGGTGGTAGATTTTGATCTATGAGCAACCCAGCAAAAGGTGTGTTTTAATAAGTTTTAAATGTATTTTTCTTATAGTGAAGGATTTTGGTCATTTATCCTGTCTTGATACTCCTTTTTGGGCATACCTGTCCAAACCCCAATCCACTCCCCTTTTTCATTGCACACTTTTGCATATTTCTGCTCTTCCAAATGTAAATGCTTGGTGGCGCTGTGGGAAGCCTCGTGCCAATGGAGACGAGGGTTCGATTCCCGGTCTATGGACATGGTCATGTTTAGGGGGATGGGGCTCTCTGGGCTTGTTTGGGGGCTTCGTTAGCAGAACATGCTAACAGGGCTCCTACATGCTATGAAAAAGTATGGAATTTGATTTTGATGTTTTCCAACTCTTAAGTACACAAAAGGGAAAGAGTAGGAAATGTTTTGGTGTTTCCAGACCCCTGCGACAAATTGACTTGCTATGTATTCACAAAAACATCAAGACATAGTTATTAGAGTCCTTGCTAAAATGAGCTGATTTGTCAGAATGTGCTTCTGAATGCACAGTGAAGAACAATGAAATATTGATGATGGATACCTTGCAATAGGGAGGCCTCACTTGCCTGGCTTACAAGGGCAGAGATTCCGGGGGGAGTAGCGTGTGTGTTTAGGGAGGTGGGGGTTCGGGGCTGATTTTACTACCAGACGTGAAACCAAACCTACGGCCTTGTTTCAGCTGCCAGTCCCAAATATTGTAACTAGCTGATTAAGAATCACAAATGCAAAATGTGATGTATGTGACATTTCTAACATGGGTAGTGACCGAGCCGTAGCTTGCGGTCCAGACACAGGCAGCGGCGAATCCTGACAAGATGGACGGCTGCCCAGGGCGGCACCTTCCATCTGCTGTGTGTTTACCTTTTGGGAATTATAACCTGCCAGTATAATCAATGTTATAAGTGTCAAAACTACATCATAAAGCTGTGGGTAAGTAGCATCTTGCATATTATGCACCCTTTTAGTCTAATTGGATTTTTAAGTGTGAAATCGTTCGACTGGGCTAGTGAGGTTGCCCGGTGGTCTATTGCCCCTTCATGTCCTGACTGATCTCTGAGTATCTGTCGCCATTGGCTGCAGCAGCAGCAGCCTGGGAGAGCCCTGCATCAAAACAAACGGGCCTGTTGCTAGGAGACCATTTCTGCGTATTAGGATAACTTTCGTACCTCGTCTGTGGCTGATACCCCACGGCAGTTAAACGATCTCTGCCGGTAGAGAACAGCGGGTGTCTCGATCGTGGATAATCTAAACCAAAACCAGGAGAGAGAAAAAAAGGTGCCGTGAAGATAAAGATGACTGATGATGGATGCACAAAAGAAAAAAAAACATTTAAATGTGTATTTAACACAAAAAATCTTACTCTACGAATGTGTGTACAAAAAGAACTGGAATGAAAATGACCAAGGAAAGTGCGAATTCTTACGTTCATGGTCGAGTGGAATTCTGCGCTTTGATATACTTTTGTAGGTTTTGTTTCCCAAAATCTTCCCCTCATAAACCCCCTGTAATCCTGATACTGAACTTCCCCCCCCCCCCCCCCAAAGACCACGATCGCAATTTCATGTGACACGTTTTGCAGAATCAGTTTTAACCCTCAAACGTACTCTCATTACTGAAGGCTTGTCGCTTACCACCGGCCGCTCGTTCCAAATATTTGCTTAAATCTCTGTGTGAATAATCTTTCTCACTCCGGCTTGAAAGATAACATCGTGAGCAACATTTCCGTCGATTTTCAGGTATACATCTGTGTTCTTAATTATTTAGTGTTATTTTTCAATTGTTTAGGATTATCCCAACCTTGCATTGCTTTTATCACTGCTCTGATAAGACTGCTGGATCTCGGAGTGACATATTGAATTTGCAAATCATGATTTCAACGCAGAGAACACTACGGTGATTATCTGCCGCATGACTGTGGCCACCAGGGGGCGGCGCAGCTTCATTCTCCGCCGTGTGCTGCAGCGGTTCTCACATCGAAATCGGCGTCCTATACTACCAGCGCTGTCGTATTTTTGCTCCTATTGTTTTTCCAGTCTTGTTTTGAAATCTAAAAAGAAATCACACTCCAATAGCAAAACAAATAACCGAAAAGGTCGACCTTTAATGATTTTTCAAAGTGTTAAATTATATGCTTAATGTTACACAGTTGTTCTATGGGTTTACGAAGCATGAGTAAATCTCCAATTAACAGTTTCACGCTTTCATACAGAATTTACACATACTGCCTGTATGTTTATTTATACCACGGAAAGGTAATTAGTAACTACTAAAAGTAAATGTATTGTCATTTTTGTCACATCATTTTGAAAATGTAAATATGAATTTGGAAATCTAACCCGCTGCTCCCTGAACAGCGTTATTGATTTGCAAAACGCGTTTGTTCTGATGTGCATATTTCCCAAAGCAATCAATCACGTCCACCGAAAGCAAACTGATTCCAAAGCAAGCAAATATATTTGAAGCAGCCTTGCGTACCAAAGTAACATGCATTCTGGTGAATCATAATGGGAAACGCGTTTGAAAGGTCCCACTATGGCTGAGCTAGAGTACATCCCAAGGACGCCGCACATGTAATGGCATCATCCGTAAAAGGGGTTACATTTAGTGCATGAAGACAATGCGGCCGCGTGACTATTACATTTTAATTACCATGTGTTAAACGGAATAGAGATACGTTACGTAGGCTATGAAACAGTGCGACTCATCAGGCTAGTTGGTGAAAAGATAGTATTTTGCAAAATAGGAGGAACACACGTCCTTGAGGGACCTAGTATCCCCTTAAATCTTCGTGAGTGTCGCCCGCACCCCGCACCTGTTTCAGACAGGCACCGCTAGAGATTTTGGGCTCAATTAAAATATATCGTATTGCCCCCCCCCCCACTCAGACCAATTACTGTATGTTCCAATTTTTTTGGGGGCCCTTGGAATCGTTCCAACTCCCCCCCCTAAATTCCCCCCACCGCAGCCTTAAGAGGTCTGAATGCTTTTGTGGCAGGGGTTAATACTGCATTTTCATACGGCTTATGCCACTGCTAATGCAACCTATTTTACATGCAAATCTTATAGGGGTGGCAGTGAAGATTGCACGTTCCCTCTTGGGGGTGGAGATCAACGAAATGAGGCGTATTAAATTTCATGGCACCGGTATTTTGACAGATTTATTTAGGCTCGGAGTAATTACTGAAAACCCTGAAGTATCAGTCTCCGATTTAACCAAGAAGAAACCTTACGCTCCACGCCAACGCAACAAACTGCTGTCAGAAGTGGGGAGGAATGACGCATTAAACCACACACTGGAGCAGGTGATCATTTGTCGTCAGTAACTGGCCTAATGCCCCTCACCCAGTGCTCATTCACACACCTCAGCTTGTGGTTTGTATTTAATAACCACCTAGACATGCAAGCTAGTGGTACTTCATCTGTCATTTTTAGGTTCAAAGTTCAAATGAAGAAACACCGACAAACCTTTAATTAACATTTAATTAAATTCAGTGGAAAAAAAAAAATTCTCAAATCCAAATAAGGTCAATTGACCTCACTGGACACACATTGCCAAAACACAAAACAGCTCAACGAAAACTGAGGGAGCATAAAACCGGCATGTCAGCCAAACATCAGGGTCTGCTGCCACCCATTTTGGTCTTAAAGGTCACAACAAAATCCTCATCGCTGGGCAACATCCCGCTTTACCAGTCCTTCTGAAGTCTGCATGCTTTCTGATTTTATCAGCCAGCAGTTGGGGGTGGGATTAAAAACCACTGAAAAAATGGAACAGCTTAAATCGACAAAGACGACAAGAACAGCATGGCACAACATAGTTATCCCACATCCTGACTGTTTAACTGATGCGTGCGAAGACACTGGTAAGGTAAAAATAACCTGTACATACAACAAAAAAAAAAAAAGCCTTAACCTGAAATATTTCACATAAAAAGGCACAAATATGGAGTGTTCGTCTTAGAGATCCCCGCCCTGCCATTATTTGCATCAAGACAACATAGCACCCATTGTAAGATAATAGACATGGATCCCTTCACACGCCAATATTTGGGGAAGGTCAAGGGCAGGCAGAGAGTGGAAGAAAAAAACACAACAAAAACAACAACCTTTCAATGACTTCTTCAGCAATTGAACATGAGGGAGTTTCCATCCAGCTGGAGAGGAGAGAAGTAAGAGCGTGGAGGGGCCTGGTAACCGAGAATACCTGAAGGTGCTGAGTGTGGCTGGGGATACTGGGGGGAGGGGGCCAGCAGTCCATGGGGGGGGTGTTCGGTCTCGCCAGCCCCCCTTTCACAGGAGATGGTCCAATTTGAGGAGAGAATGTATATTTTTTGTATTTTTTTTTTTAAAACATTTTTTCCAAGATGAAATGTCTGAGTCTCACCACTATAGGTTCCTCCAACCCTCCCCACCCATAACCCTTACTGTGACAAACTGGTGATACTGTGAGACAGAGCATTCTGTAATGGACAACACTCTGTGAGGACGGGAGTGAGCGGGAGCTTAAGGGCCGGCAGCCAATCAGAGCATGCGGGGGTTGTACTCTGGCAGCTTCTTGAGCTTTTCCCGCTCTGCCTCCGTCTCCTGCCTGGCGATGCCCAGCGTGTGAGAGTACCCCATCACTACCTGCAGTGCCAACACAGCAACACGCTTTTTCCTGGAGCACTTCTAACGCACACAATATACCATGTCATCCATCTGAATGCACTAAAATAAAGAGGCTGAGTCCTCACCTGCTCAACATAAATCCCATCCAAGGTCTTCACCTCCTGCGCAGTGGTGGATGACTTAGGCTTGTTGTCACCATAGCCCTGAAAAATACAAGCGAACATCAGTAACACAAAATAGCAGTCTATCCAGAGTTAAGAGTTCCACTTGACACTGGCCCACAGTGTTGGACACAAAAGAAAAGTAATGTGTTCAGAAACACAATTTGTGTAACCTTAACACAATAGCCTCTAAACAGACCCTTAAATAAAAGCAATGCAGTTATGTACTTCAGCAAAGATGTTTAGCTGAAATCATGATGGATAAAATACAGCCCCATGTGACCAGGCGCATTTTCCCTGCAGGGGTCTGGGCTGCATGTGCGGCAGCCATCAGTTAGATATGTTGACTTGGCGCCGTGCGAGCGACTAGGGCTGTGTATGCCGAGGGTATATGGGCATTAAAACAGGATGAATAAGATGCTTGAAAGCCACTGGCTTCACTTTACTAAAACTCTTAAAAACAGTCAGTAAAATGATAACTTTGCCAAAAGGAGTTAAAAGTAGGGATGGGGCCGATCCGATCCAGTATCGGTATCGGGTTCCGATACAAGCTTAATTAACGGATCGGAAATTTCCGATCCAACCTGGAGAAATTTCCGATCCAGAGTTATGTCTACAATGCTGTC
>JAODJU010000108.1:2627242-2641512 GCA_026776725.1 Gnathonemus echidnorhynchus | reverse complement strand
GTATCGGCAGATATCCAAATTCAGGTATCGGAATCGGATCGGAAGTGAAAAAATGTGGATCGGTGCATCCCTAGTTAAAAGGAGGACAATGTGATAAAACGTGTTTAACCGTTCAAGGGGTTTTACATGTGATATACAGGTGGATCTTCAGGTGTAAGTAGTAAGTCAGCCTGGTATGGCCGATTACGAGACCTCGGACAGATAAAAGTTAATCATTTGGACCAGGTTAAGTTAACCTTTGCAGTTAACTTATTAGTTAAGTTAACTTATTTCCTTTAATTGGACTGATTTCATAAAGTTTGTTATTAATGTTTTCATTATATGAGCAAAGAGTAGCAGTCTGAGATCTGTAGGAGGCATCAAACACTGCAGCGTATCTGAGCTTAGGCCTTTCTTGGCGGCGGTATCTGCTTGCTCAAGATGGCGGCTGCCTGCAGTGCGACTCACCAGCTCGCCGAAGGTCGGGGAAGGACCCCAGCTAATGGTGCTCTCATCAGCAGCAATGATAATACTGCTTTTCCTGGAAGAAGAAGAAAAAGAAGCTGCCATGACACGATGTCAAACAGCTTCAACACGGTTCTTCGGCGCCCATCTCACGGCGTACCGTACGACTCCTGAATCACGCGGGCCGGCGCCTAGGCGACTCACCCGCAGGCCAGGCTCCGGATCTTCCAGCCGCAGAGGTCCTGAACCGTCTTGGGGTACATGGTGGACTCCCGTGAGGTATTAGTCACTCCCCAGAAAAACAGGCCACCTGTAAAACAGACAACCATGCTCAAATGGTAAGTATAGGGGTTACCTTCCTCCCAACATGTCTGAAGCAACTTTGGTCAGTATCAAATATACTCAAATATACTAGTATCATCACCAAATCAAAAGTGCTTTAGAGTAACAATAGCAAAGTATAAGTGGTCCTTGATTGATTTAAGACAATTAGGGTCCCACAAGGAGTTAAGCTTATTCCTAAGTATTGTTAGCTACTCAAGAGCCAACTTGAGTAGAACCTGAGCCAGACCTAATGGGACTCCATCCCAAAGAATGCTAATCATTAATAGGTATCTCTCTATATCCCCTCATTACCAAGTCATATATTGATTTGTAATTGATTTCAGATGAATCTGGGGGAACAGCTCACCCATCTCGCTGACGGCGAACGAGCACTGGTAGCCACAGTAGATCTGGGACGCCCCGCGTCCCGGAAAATCAAAAAGCTTGACCAAGCGGGGCACCATCTCATCCTTCTGCTCTGTGTGGCCCAAGCGGCCATACCCACCGAAGCCCCAGGAAAAGACCCGCTTCTGGGAGTCCAGCACCAGCTGCAAGCACACGGGAATGTCATTACTGCGCCTAAGCTGCAGGAGCATCTGGTGGTCCAGGCCTACTTCAGTTACTGAATGCTTCACTGAAGAAAAATTTTCCTTTAGTCCATCTCAACATCAGCAACTGGTGTCCACACATTACACTGCACACTACACTACTACTCATTAGTAATAAAGCTGCTCAAGACACGTTACATTCATCCAGCATCACCTTAGGTCAACAAGTACAAAATTACTCACAGAAAGCAAAATCAATTTGAAAGATCAAGAATCCAATGATTGATCATTTCATACCCGACAGGGGGTCACATATAAAAAAATGCCCTTCCAGGTCACCTACATTAATAGATTAAAAAACTCAAGGTGCTGCTTTGTTCTCCTCACAACACCCATCATATCCAGTTTGGCAACAGACACTTATCCAAAGCCTGTCCACCAATCAGTAAGACGCGAGCTGCTAATGACTTAACAAGGAGAGACTCTTGGTGATGGCAACCTTACATGTCACCCCCCCCCCCCCCCCCCCCCCCCCCCAATGACTCACCGTGTGGTTGCAGCCACAGGCAACGTCCCTCACCACTACATTTGGCACCGGCATCACCTGCCCGTCCTTCGTCTTCTCGATGAAGATAGCCACACGGCGTGGGATCAGCTCGCAGTCAAATTCGATGCGCTGAGCTCGGGCGATGAATTTCCCATCCGAGTTGTGTCCTGTGGGAAGATGTGGAGAAGGTAGATTTTAAATTCACGAGCACCACCACTGCTAAAGACCTTAGTGGCTAAAGGCCTGGTCCTTACCAAGCTGGCCATACTCTGGACAGCCAAACGAATACAGGTTGCCCTTGCAGTCAACCACCATGCTGAACTCGGCACCACACGCCACCTTCACCAAGGGCTGCCCGTTGTACTGGATCTGAAAGGGGGTGAAGAATGAGTGTGTGGAAGTGATACTCTGCCTCCAAAGAACAGCAGCAGCAACGGCACAGGCAATGCCTGTGTGACCTCAAACACCTAAGAGCCAAAAAAGACTATCAGAACAGAGACCAATTATTAGTGAAAACCCCATCAGGGGTTTGAAATGATCCTCCAGCTAAACCAAGATGTTATTCTTGGTAATGATGCACATTGATTATTCTGTGCATTTAGAATTATGTAACATGATCTGTTACGTAATATTGCCTTTGGGAATTCTTTTTTTTTTTTTTTTTTTTTTTAAACTGAGGCAGAACCTAAGTTTGTCAAAATTTTTGTGGCATTTCATATCCGAGAAGCTTAAGCTTTCTGTGTGTGCAGTGTACCCTGGGTAATGAGGTGGAGCTTACTGTGGCAGGGGTAGGAACAGCATCAGTCTGGTTGCCATGACCCAGTTGACCCAGCTTATTCTCTCCGAATGAGTAGACGGCACCATTCTCTGTGAGGGAGAGGTTACCATGCAGCTTGAGCTCAGAGCTTCCAGGATTCCTACGGCCAGTCTGACACTGCAATCCTTGAACCTTTCTCTGTACTTGGCCCATGGGTGTTTCTCAATACCAAGACCGCAAAGATCGTACGTGTGGTCTTGGGAAGACCAGTCTTGCTAACTTACCTTCCAAGAATGAACTTGGGGAGCATTATTATGAATCATGGAACTGGTCTTGTTTGGCGAGAATGCAACCGATATATCCTTGATATTTGGGGCAGGGCAAGAACAACATCCAGGAGTTTTTTTTTTACACGAGAACACAAGTACGGTCAAATACGCCTATTGAGAAACACCCCATTTAGTCTAGTCCCTGAACACATTGGGGGAGGTTTACTGACCTGTCAGTGCCAGGGTATGGTTGCGCCCACAGGCTGCTGCCACAATCACCTCCTCACCCAGGGCCTCCACCAGCTTGGGAGCTTCTATGCGCTTGGTGTCTCCATGACCCAGCTGCCCTTTCTCATTGCGACCTAAAGGGGTAAATGTTGTCAGATGCAGTCAGTTTCATTCTGGAGCTCAGTACAGCCATCCATCAGGATAATGAACGCAAAGCATCTCCTCGCACAATTATAGAACATCTTTTAAAAGCTAGATGGGTGTCATACCCATCCTGTGGTTTAAGGGGATTCTGAGGATACCCAGTGGACCTCAATCCTACCGCCTCATATTCATGCTGATCAGGTTACACCTATCAATGACTTTGAAACCCAACAGAATTTAAGCCAAAACGAGAACTGGGTTAAAATCAGTCACTGACTGACAGTCCAGTCCAAAGAGACTGACCAATAGCAGTCACACAGTGAAGCAGTGTTACTTACCCCAGCTCCAGAGCTTTCCCTCGGCGGTGACGAGCAGGCTGTGAGCAGCACAGGGCCCGGACACTACAAAGCTCACTTGCACACTGCTCAGGCAGCCATAGCGGTGCGGCCCCCACAGGTTCTGTCCCAGGTTCCGGTACGCCACTGCAACACAAACGGATGTCTTCATGAACGTGCTACGTGTTGGGATGCACTTGACATTTTTAGAAGCAGCCATCAGACCCAGGGTCAGTTTCCTTCTAAACCCACAGTCAAATATGTCCGTGTGCCTCCCAGACGGCACTACCAGTGAGTGCAGATGTGCGCGCTCTTCACAACTCCCTGAATGAGACCAGTGATGTGAGCCAATATGCCCGCCACACTCGAGCTGGACCCCCTGCTGAGGCGTGTGCCTCGATATTCCAGCAGAGGAACCATTCTGCCCCCATTGTGCATGTCCCCCCCTGCATTTGGACCAACATGAACACATATCAAACAAGGCCTGCTGCTACCACGCCTGACAGCGACATCAAATGATAAATTAAATTCTAAATAAATAAGTTAGTTTACAGTTTTAATAATTAAATAAGTTAGTTTACAGTACTTATGGCGGGAATCCAGTTCCATAACTGAAAGACTCATACTGCTCCTCCTACCAGAGGCCTGGAGGAAAACAAGTTCACTGACTGGGGTTGAAAACTGTGGGCCCTAAGACGATCTGATGCACTTTCATCACAATTCACTTAATAGATGTAGATTAGTACCTAAATTCAAACGTTTTTAAAATTTCACAAAAAAAAACAAAAAAAAAAACTACTACTTTGGGAACTTAAATACACATGAATATAAATCTTTTTTTTCAATTTGTATCGATGTCAAAAACCCAAATACTGGACACTACAGAAAAGTCGAAGATCAAAGATATTAAATGTAGTGCTACATGATTTGGGGGGGGTTGCCAATGGTTAAGCTGGCTGAGCTCGCAGGCGCAGATTAGCGGAATGACGTTTTCTTTTGTGTGGGGAAACAAAAGATCAATCTGCAGGTCGGATTTAATAAGGAACCAACGAAAACCCTCGTCCTTCACGATGGAAAACAGCTGATTGGCCAATGCAATCATCCCCATTTTTGCAGTTGTGTCTTTAGGTCTTATGCTGCTTAGTTTGACTACTGATAAAATTTAAATATCAGCCAGCAATTTCAGCCAAGATGGACACAATGGACTAATGCCGATATCTTGATTAATTGAATTTCATTGAATATCACCCTATATAAATATATTACCCAAAATGACATGCACCTCTAAGGCTAACTACTTTTTACTCAGCCAGCTAGCTAGCTACCCCAGGGTCTGATACGGTAGCTTGTGATGCCTGAGCAAAAAAAAAGAAGAGGCATTTTCCAAAAGCACCACTGCACAAAAAAGGCATTGTATCTCAAAGATTATCAAGTAGAGCTTCCTTTATGAATATTTATGAGTCTGCCTCTGCCATCCTACGTTTCAGAAATTTGTCTGCCGACTTTGTGCGTCTACCTGCAGCACGTGAAGTGAGCGTGCGACCCATTAGTAGCATCTATCTTACCCCTAAAAATCGATTCTGAAGCATCTTTACACCCTAACTGCTGATAGAGTTTACTTTCGATACTTAAAAACCTCCACAAACGCTGAAACACAATGGCAGGTCATGGGTGACATACAGCCCAATAAGAGAGTTCGGCTTACCGACTAGCTCTGATGCCGATTCAACATGCTAAAAATCGGCCAAAACAGAGCCGACGGGGACCGACCGTGGGACCGTGCCGCACACACCAGCCTGAAAGGCAGTCACCGACAGCCAAAAATCAGCTTGGTGTGTTCCAGGCTTTACTGTCAGCCAAAAGCCACAATGTTTTCTAAAACGTCAAGGTCAGCTGGAGCCAGAACACTGCAGACATGACCTCCACAGTGACGGAGCACCCAGCCCATAAAGCAGAAGCTTACGGGGAGCACTAATTACAAGCAGGTTTCCCTAATGGATCTTAACAACTGGCATTATGTGGAGCACTGTCATTTTCAGTGATGGCTTAGACTTCCAGCAGCACTTCAGCCTTTATGAGGCTGGACACCCCCTTATTAAGAAATGAAGACTTATGCCACTGTAACAAACCATAAGTACTGGTCTCTGCTCCTAGTTTATCCCTGAGGTGGTCTTCCAGACATGACAGAGCATGCTCTAACAGACAAATGAGCTTACGTGACAAACCTTTATTGTTCTTTTTCTTTGCTTTTGCAGAACCTCCAATCTTTCTACCTGTTAGCTATCCAGAATAAGAAGGCAGTTAAGCATAACGCTGAAACACATTCATTAGACCCCAGGCTGCTGCCAAGGCTCCCTCCATTACACAATTCTAATATAAAATCTAATATACAGTGTCTCACACACTGCTTGAAGGGGGAGATGGCTTTCATTTCAGATCCATCTCACTCACCATCTGAACCGGCCATTTCCCTCCCTGTTACCACCAATACATACCTTGCTGCTTTGGTACTTCTTTGCGTCCAATCAAGTCCCAATTGGTTGCTCCAAAAACCAGTAGCTGACCTTTAACCTTAGACCCTTCCAGCTTCTATTGAGAGAGAACAGCAAGAGGTTAAAGTGGACAGCGGCGAGAGTGTTTCTGCAGCTGGAGCTCTGCTGGAATCCTGCGAGCGTCTATCAGGGAAGATTCCAGACATGCTTTATATTAAAGGAATGAAATGAGAACAAAAAGGAATTTTAAGATTTGGCCAAGGGGAAAAAAAAAATCTCTAATCACTTATTGTACAACGACTCAGTTCTGTGGAATGCCAGACAAACATTACAAATTCCACTCTCCAAAACTGTGAGCCACTGTAACAAGATCACGACGTTACGTTTGATCTTAGAAATAAAACACCTTAATGCAGCACATGTGAATGGCATGACCATGAGCTCACTCTTCCTGCATATTACTCTTACGACATGTTATAACCTGTCATTATTATTTTTCTAAGATACAAAGACATTTGAGGGGGAGACAGAGAGAGAGACAAGTCATTGCATACAAGGATAAAAAGCATATTTTCCTGTTCGTTAATATGCCCCAACTGTAGGTGCCTATACCACAGGTACTTCGGCACAGAACCCGTGTGATAAACATAAAGGCACTAAGGAGCATCCTGCAAATGCAATGAAGCGCATTTAACTATACCTGTTACCAAACAGGCACCAGGCAGGCGCACCAAGCACACGGGACAGACTGTGCCAGCAAAGGCCAAGTGACACAAAACAAGAAAGCAATGTGAGCGAAAAAGGAAAAAAAAGGAGAAAAAAAATCATCATCAGACAGGTCGTCACGATTCCATCTGGCCACCCCCTCACCCCCTACCCGCACAGCAGGACGGCCATTGTATGGGATTTAATCACCAAGTCCCAGCCAAGGGACGGGGTGCTTTCATTTATGTTGAGTGTGTAATTGAGCTGGCCACAATTCCCAGATGGAATCCAGGATCCTATATTCTTAATTGAATTGAAAGCAAAACAGGCCAAAACATGCAAAATACTTGGTGTACAAACTCGTGGGGGGGGGGGATCCGTCGCCTTATTATTCTAAAAACAGCTGTGTGCTCAATCAGTCGCCAACACTTTACCCAAAACCACTAAGTGGAGCCAGAGAAAACGGGAGAGTCAGCCATCATGTAAAGCTACTGTTCTCACTGAGAAGGACTCTTACGATTTTCTCTTTGACGTCGTCGGCCACGGTGACGGGCTGCAGTCCACACTTGGGGGCAGGCTTCCCTGCCTTCTTTGTGTTCTCCTGCTCAAAGTCATAGAACTCGTCGTCGCTGCTGAAGTCCTTGTCTTTCTTCCTTCCGCCTCCTCTCTTCCTCTTCACTCCACCGTTCCCTGACACATCGGTCACCTTCTTACGTGGCATTCTTGCTAATTTTTTTTAAAAAGGAGGGAGTGCGACATATTCAGAAGCTAATCAACCAATATCACATGTGTAGCACGTTAATCAATTATTGATCAGTTATCTGGAGAGGTTTCTTCCCTACAACTTGCCACCCACATGCATAGCAATTAATGTTGAGTTCTGGGGTCTCCTTCCTACAAAGGAATGCACTCATTGACTTAACTGTATAAACATCGACATAAAAATGTAACTCCTGGTGGAATATGTTAAAAGAATGAACTTAATATCTGAATACCTGGAATGACTATCACATACTGCTGTTTATTTATACACTTTGAAGTAAGAACATATTCATTGCCCGGCGCCTCGCGTGAATGCCCCCATGCGGGCGAGCAGTGCTCCAGTTAGCCCTGTCAGGGCACAGACGGGTCCCCATCTTGCAGCGGCGACGCGCCGCTGGATCTGCACGCAGCGCCGCGTGAAGAGGATCGGAAGAGGGGCGCTGGTACAGCTCGGTCACAGCATCAGCATCAGTCCGACAGACCAAAAACTGTACCGAACGGGGGGGGGGGGGGGTAATGCAATCCCGAAGCGTTTATCCAACCTCTAAAACACCCACAGCCCATTAATTAATAGCCGTATAAGGTTTAATATACAAGCTCCAGCGATAGGAAGAGCTCGTTGATTTAGACGCGTCCCGTTTGGCGATACCATCGACGATGTGCTGACCGGCCCATTAATAACGTTACGGGCTGCGCTTCGCCTGAATCTTACACACACACACACAAAAAAAATAGCCGGGTAACGGCTGTATCTGCAGGATCCGGGGAGGTGGAAGTATTACTACATAGTCGAAAAGAGAGCCAAAATACACGGTAAAAGGAAACGTATCTAACCGCGTTAGCCGTCCAGTCGGCAAACAAGCCGCCTGGGCTCCGAAGAAAAAAAACCGGAACAAAAGCGCCCTGTGTAGCTAGTTCTGCTAGCCGTGCGGCTAATTAGCGGGACGGAAAAAGAAATGGTCTTCGGCGGCTATGGCCAGCGCACGGCAGCTAGCAGGCTACCCGAACCATTAGCACAAAAAATAACCCCAAATTAAATCATAGCGACGCCAAACAAACGTTCTCCATAATGTTTTGCGTGTAAACCACATTTAAAAAGTTTGGATTAAGACATATTCTGAGAGAAATATGCGGGATTAAGTGAGAAACATCTGGCTATCAAAAAAAAAAAAAAAAACAGAACGCTTTCAAATATGGATCAACTATCTGCGTCCCTTTGTTGTCTTTTCGTTGTACCCAAATGGAAGCATCAAATGGGGGATGTGTGAATATACACAAAACAAGAATGAATTAGTCCAAAAAAAAACCCCGCTTGCGAGCGGGCAAAATCCAGACTATAAACGCAAATAACCGGATAGGAGCTTTAAACGCTCGGGGTTTTTAAGTTGGAAAAGTGGCGTAAAATACATGTAGCTAGAAAGGCTAAGCAGCTAGGTACAGTTAATCAAGAGAAACGGCAGTGGCTACAAACCTCGGGTGAAACAAATAAAGATTGAAAAGTTTTCTTTTTTCCCCTCTAGCTAGCTATCGAAAGTTGAAGAAAAGAAAAAAAATCAAAAGAAAGAAAAAACTTTACGGCGCCGCCGATCTTTGTTTTAGCTGTCTGAGAAGGCTACCCGACGCAGGGATTTCCTGGTTTCGATGCTCTTTTTCCCTCCTATCTGTCCGTCTTCCTCGTTTTTTTTTTTTTTTTGATTGATTTTGAACAAAAGAATCTGCAGTCTCGCTCCGGTCAAACCACGTGAGCGCAGCCGTACATTCATTAAATTACAGTCGGCTGTAGGCACCGGGAAGTACCCGGCACGCGCATAAAGCCCGAGCCAGCTCCCCCGGCTTTTACAACCAAGCTGCCCCCCCACCACCATTACACAAAAAAAAAACTTTCCCCGGCAATTCACACATTTCCCAAAGTCCCGCTGAAACTTCATCCCCCCAAAACATTCGAAAAGTGCCCGTTTCCTTACCTGAGAAGCGCGAGACAACCGCCGCGAGCGCAGAGAGCCGAGCCGCCGACGCCTCCGACAGAAAAGGCAGGAAGGTCTGTACGCGCGAGCCCTCCCCCTCCCCCTCCCCTCGCTGTCTGTCTTTTTGTTAAAATGTAAATATGAGTTGAGATGTGACATAGTGACAAAATAGAAACACATGGGGGCCCGGGAAAAAAGAAGGACTTTGGAAAAAAAGGGCTCCTCGAAAAAGCCTCGATTTTACGCAATGTCGCCATCTCGTGATGGGATGACTAGTATAACGTCAAGCTATTTTAGTAGAAAGGATACGTGTTTGCTTAAAATGTGTTATTCATGCACTGTTACGTAGGAACATAGAGTTATAGTTTTTCACAGAAAATTAACTTAAAAGGCACTTTAATGGCTTTTTTTTAACGCATCCGGGAATTATGCATGAAATTGAGGCTGGCTGATGTAATCTAAGTACGTTAGCAAACCACGAAGCGGCGCCCATCATCCTGGATGACGAAGGCTACGTGGGAGTCGAAACCTCTGTCTACCATTTGGAAGATTTATCATGTTAATATGCATATTTGCTTCCGTTGCAGTATAACTGGATAGGCCGCTTTTTAACGGTCGTATGGGCACAGATTAGTCAACGTAATAAATTATAATACTGGAGAAGACATATTTTGGGAAATATCTCCAATTTAAAGTGCAGTTAAAGTTCAGATTAAAGTTGCATAAATTGAAATCCTGCTTATCAAAAATAATCACTGTCTCAGTTAAAATTTAAACTTTATTCTAATAATGCCAGGTTATTGTTTATATGGAGGCATTAGGCAAGGTTCTCCGTATCTATTCAAATACTAAAACTTTTAGAATTAAAAATGGGGGGGGACTACTTTACGGTGTCATGATACTTTTGTTGACCTGAGTTTTCTCTATGCTGCCAAAACACATTCTGACTTCGTGGGAAAATTTGTATGACTACAGAGTAAACAAATATTTTGGTTTGCGGAAAACAACCCTGGAGTCAGTGACTAGTGCAGAGCTTCAACCTGATACCTAAATCAAATCATAAAGCTGAATTAGCATGCAGAAGGACAGCTCCAGTCTCCAGTATTGGAAATTGCCTGGAGCACTGCGGCATTGTATTGTCAATAAGAGATCCTCTGCAATGTCCTGAGCCAAGGTTGGGTTAACTCACTATTAATTACTGTTAGTTTTAACACACATACCCTTTGAGTAATGAAGGGATGGTTTACAAATTTAGAGGCGCCCAAAATCCGGATCCAGATGTACTGGACCCAGCCGATAATGTATATTATCAATCATTATGGTTAACGTAAAAAGGCTTAACATGATATGAAGTACAAAATTACAGTGTAGAACCACCAAACTTTGTGCACACATAACTCGTTGTAATCTCCCCCCCCCCCCCCCCCCATGAAACAGTCGAAATGGTCAATGAATGTTAAGCCAATCTTTACATTAAGTTTCTATTATTGTTATATATTGATGCCTCATATTTAAAGTCATTGCTAATTCACTAAAGTTCATGAAATGCCATTGCACTACTGAAAATTGTTCTGAACCTTTGACTTTGAACAAAAATCTGATGTGGCCCTTTGGTCAAAAACTTTGACATCCTCTGCTCTATATTGCTTATGTATTGATTGTAATAACTAAATAAAATTATACGTATTTGGGGGGGGGGGGGGGGGGGGGGGGGGCATGGTGATGTTTTATCAGGGGGCCCAGAATTTCCAGGCATGCCCCTGCACAGTATCCAGGGTAATGTCAACATACCACCATCCACATCCAAGAGGAGTAACCGTGGACACAAGAGGAAGCCATCAGAAAGGATGTTTGAGTACCAACCCAGATTGTATCCAGAAAACATAAACCCACAGCTGCCCATCTTACAGCAGAATTAAATGTGTTCCTGGACTCTCCAGTTTCCACCAAAACTGTCCGTCAGCAGCTCCACAGTGTCAAACCTTTGGTCACTCATGCCAATGCCAAACATTGGTTTAAAATGGTGCCAAGAGCACAAATCTTGGGCTTTGGACAAAGTGCAACATGTATTATTCTCTGATACATGCACCTTCACTGTCTTTCCCACATCTGGGAGAGTTACGGTGTGGAGAAGCCCCAGAGAGACTTACCACCAGGACTGTTACATACCCAGAGTGCAGCACGAGACTGGATCAGTGATGGTTTGGGCTGCAATATCATGGCATTTCCTAGGTACACTACTTATCCTAGATTGGCATCACTGCCAAGGACTACCAAACACACTTTAGGACTGGTGACAGAATCATTTGATGAACATGAAAGTGAAGTTGAACATCTTCCATTGTCTACACAGTCACCAGATCTGAATATTATTGAGCCACTTTGGGGTGTTTCGGAGGAGTGAGTCAGGAAACGCTTTCCTCCACCAGAATCATGTAGTGACCCGGCCACTGTTCTGTAAGAGGAATGGCTAAGAATCCCTCTGGACACTGTGCAGGACTTGTGTCTGTTGTTCCCAAGATGAATTGATGCTGTATTGGAAACAAGAGGAGGCCCTATACACCATACTGATAAATTACTGTGGCCTAAAACCAGGTGTTTTAGTTTCATTGTCCAACCACTGTATGTAATCCAGTTTCTAATCCCTTGTCCTGGTAGATCCGTTTTCTACCATTAATAAGCTCAGCACTGAGAGAGAAGGTTAAGTTGGATGAAATATTTTAATAATTATTGATTCTGTGTAGTATTAGTTTAGGAACTTGTAGGTCCTTCAGCCCACTTGGACAACAATTCAGAGTCACTGAAATAACAGCAACTCTATGCTGTAACTTTTTTGTAGCCTTTTGTGTGAAGTATTCAGTTTGTCATTTTCCAAGTTAACGTTTTAAAATGATAGAAAAACTGTGGTAATGTGTTTTGAGTGGAGATTTGCTTGCGCAATATAAACTGTCCAGGAATTAAGGACTATATGTCACCATGGTACACCACCCTTAAATGACTACATGGGCATGGATTTTAATGACGATCTTTCCTGAATATGATCTGACTTCAGTATTACTTGTTACTATGACAGTATTTTTAATTGGCCTGTGAGCAGATACTCATCAAGTCACGTGAAAGAGGGGCGGAGCGGTTGGAATGGGGATTCCCCGGTGTGCCGGTGACTTTTCCGGGCCGGTCGAGCTGCCCTGCACGTGCACACCGTTTAAAAACCTCTCGATGTAAATGCATAGGTTTGTAGTAAATCGCTGAAAAGTCGGCTGATTTCTACGCGACGCTCAAATCGGCTTCTCTACGGCACGATCCCGCTTCGCGCACATGTATCCATCTCGGGGAAAAACTGATTTGCGTGAAATAACTGCATTTTGCAATGGACGGCAAACTGAAAAGAAAGGAAGAGAAGTGGTGCTGAGAAAGCAAGGATAATGCGGAGAACCACTGGAGGAGGATGCAATGAAATGCAGGAAAATTTTCGAACTTTAGAACGGCCGAGAAAAATTGTAGTCCGTTAACTTTACAGCACTGCGTTGGGTCACAACTTCAGTAGCAGTAGGATAATCGGGATTAGCGCCACGCCGGCACCTCATTCCAAAACTGACATCGATGCGCGGTGCTTCACGCTAAACAGCTGCCAACACAAGTGTGCTTACGATGGTTGTAGAGGTATAATCTTTGTCTAATATTTTTAAGCTTTTAGCTAGCACACTACCACTTATGATTATAATTTTGGTAAGTAGAGCAAAATTTTCAGCTGATTTAGAAATTGTGTAATTGCACATAGCTGAAATGGGCCGTTAATAGTTGGCTATCAATAGGAATAAATTGTTATCTTATTTAGGAGTGTCTTTCTTAGTCCCCCCCCCCCCCCCCCCCCAGGGCTGGTCTGTATCATATCGCTCCACTGCTGAAAGTCTCACTGCGCCCCTGAGGTGAAATGTTTTCAAGTTGGAAGACTTAATGTAAAGAAGTTGACATTCCACTCAATCTTTTAGAAATTTGATTTCTCAAACAATTTCTTTCTGTGTAAACAAACATGCAAAAGTGAACAATTTTCTTTAACCAATAAAAATGATTCTTTTACTCCTTTTTTTTTGTTTTGGTTTTGTCATTCACATCCAACTGAAGCTCTAACAAAACTGATATTACTGTCTGTTGTTTGGCAAGTACATACAAGGGAGGTATGATAGAAATGTGTGGATTTGTGAGTTTTCTGTGGTTTAGTCTTGAAAGTATTTCTTATTTCCTCCTTCACTCAAGTTTGTGTTTGGAGATTTGGAAGTGACATTCCTGGGCGTCCGACTCCTGTTTTCTTTCCTTCTGAAGACCTTTCATGTCTGTTTTGGGATTTGGTGACAAATGCTGAATGTTTATTCAGAATATGATTTGGGGAATATTTATGCTTTTATGTTGATTCCAGGACCCTGTTGCACTTTATAATTCATTTTTTGAAATGTTTAAATTTTAAGTGAAGCTGTTATCATGTCTACTGTCCTTGATGATATGCAAAGTGTGTGTGTGTGTGTGTGTGTATATATATATATATATAAATAATATATATATATAAAATATAAAATGTAGACTTTCCTGTGTCTCAATATTGGTTTTATTCTTTCTCCCTCCCTCCCTCCCTCCCTCCATTTCTTTGGCTCTGCCTGCACTTGCTTTCATTACAGATTGTCTCAGGCTGCTGCTGTGATTGGTAGACAGGCAAGTTCCAAGCCCTGCTATTGGTTGGCCAAGGCTGAGAACTT
>JAODJU010000108.1:2609065-2624662 GCA_026776725.1 Gnathonemus echidnorhynchus | reverse complement strand
CTTACCCCCCCCCCCCCCCCCCCAGTCAAATAAAGATGGCGATCTGCGGCAAAGAAACACTGTTGCTGCCCTCTGTGATTACGGTGTAGGCCAGTGTTTCCCAATCCGGTCCTCGGGGACCCAAAGACAGTCCAAGTTTTTGCAAAACTGTGGACTGTCTGGCAGGGAGCTCAGAGGAGCAAAAACATGGACTGACTATGGGTCCCCGAGGACCGGACTGGGAGACACTGGCATAGTACTGCTGAGTTATGATTGAACTATAGTGCCTGAATTCATTGAGTGACATCACACAAGCTATAGACGTACACTGGCTAACGAAGGCCTCCATAGCTGACTATCATCCACATGGCTGTTGCAGCTTCTCTGTCATGATGGTCTTCAGGATCATCCTATCACCGCTTCAGGACTGATGGTTCAGGTCGTCCCTCCAGCTGTGTGTGTACAGTTTGCTTATTCGCACTCTCTGTGTATGGATTCCCTCTGCATACTCTGGTTAACTCCAGCAGTCCAATGACTCGCAGTGCAGTAAAGCTGCTAAACCCCCCCACGATGGACCATATGTCCTGGGATAGGCTCCAGCCTTATTACACCCCTGTAAAGGCTAAACAGTTATGGAATATGTACGGATGTGCGGATTCACATAATGGGTAATACTTATACCCGGGACACAAAGGACCGTGAATTATTTAAAACGCGATCAGCTTTCACTGATAGTATTCACTGCGTTTGCTGTTCACATTTAATTATCTCATTGTTGTTTTTCTCTTTTTCTGTGTGAATAAGTCCAGTGGGCTGTTTGTAAAATGAAACACCTGAGTTTGTGTATGAACACTGCATAATTACACCCCAACCCCCATCTTAGAGGTCAAGTGAGCTAACCCACAACGAGTGTAAAGCTTTCCCAGCATGCTTCTGATCTTACCCCCTCCCAGGGACATGGGTAGGACGATGCCCCCCCGGCAGCAGTAGGCAGCCCTGATCCTGGAGCGCCAGTAATCCAGCAGGTTTTCCATCCTACCTGGTCTCTGATGAACCACACCTGATCTCAGGCCGATAGTGACTCATGAGGAGGGACAGAATACCTCCTGGATTCCGGCTCTCCAGGATCAGGGTTGCCTACCTCTGCACTGTAGGAAAGAATATCAGGACACACAGAGCAATTTAAACATCTGAAAGCAAAATTCATCCTTCATGAAATTTAGCTGTTGATCTTGTTATTTACAAAACATTTCAGAGTGGGGGATACGTATTTGTAAATACAGTGGAAAGCGCTTATAGTGATCACGTCTGGGTGAAATTGATCGCTATAAGCAGATGATCGTTGTAACCGTTTTTTTTTTTTTATCCTTATGTCTCAGACAGATTACAGTGTAATTGACATTTGTATATTTATCACAGGAATATAAGGTAATAAAACGGACAGTATCGCTATTAATTGTTTGACGATTTCAAAATACAGTACAGCTGTTTCAAATGCTTGTCAAATTACAGAACTGTACAAACTAAATAACTGCATAATTCAAATATGCTATAATACAGTACAGTACTGAACATAAATATTCAATTCAATTTTATTTATACGGCGACTTTTCACAACGTTACATTATCTCAAAGTGCTTATTGTAGTTTCGCTGCTACATTTCGGTGTCTCGATTATGGAGGTTTATCATTAGCTGTGACGAGCTATATTTGGCTGGCATTGAGAGAAAATGACTTTCTTTTAGCCTCAGGTAGCTAGCCAAAGGCAGATGGGTTACCGCAAGGCAATCAAGATAAAGTAAAATTAATAAATAAATAAATAAATAAATAAGAATAACCACAATTTTAATTTTTTCCATATGTTGTCAAGTTTAAAAAGACAAAAAATGAACACTGTACACGGAATACTTGATTGCCGTTAGCGAATTATTTAAATGGTATTTGTACAGGAATAAGCGGTTGATCACTATAATCGAGATCACTATAAGCAATTTCCACTGTATTTGGTTCCTGATCACCTTGAACTTTTGAATATTGTTGACTGGGCATTTTAAAGACATATTATTGAACAAGAAAATAATTCAAATAGAGAAAAGGACTCTTGCCTCCACTGCACTGTATCCCAGAGAAGAGTCCCACTGATTTAATGTGTAACTTGGCCTTGTGAATGGAGAATAGAGCAGCAATGTTCATTCAGAGTGTGGCAAGGCGACCCCACAGAGCACTTATTGTTTGCACTGTTGCTTCACAGGAACTTTGTGTGTGATGTACTGAGTGGGTCCATGGCAGATTAGGCTGATAATATGTAATTTTAACAGAAAGTGGGGATGTGCATTACCCAGGAAGCTAATTCCTGATCACTGAGCATCACTCTACCCCCGGGACAGAGCTGCTATCAGGGTCTTGCTGTCACAGTGTCCAGCGACATCTGCGATCATAACATCACGCTGCACTCTCTCAAACATTCCCTCCTTCCCCCAGCAGGGAGTCTCCCTGAAACTGACAGCAGCTGAATGACACTGACATGTGATGTGCAAGTTAGGGAAATTTTGCTGCTAAGAAGTCAGGCAAATTTATAGCGCTATCGCCAAATTCCCATCTCCCTGAAATCAGTGCCCCTAAGGTGGGATGTCTGCTTTCTGCATTCTGTGTACTTCGTAGATAAATCCTGGGTGTGACGAATGAAAATAAAAGAGGGTGCAAAATTGAATCCGTCCTGCAGGGAACAGACATGTCGATTGCCGGTCAACATTTCGTTTTGTCAAGGAAGATTTTTCCATTCAGTTTAAAAGTTAATTCCTTCACCAAATCAAGTTTAGTTTGCTGCAAATTAATAAGATTACGCATTGTAATTCCTACCAAGTTGTTGACCCAAAATGATTCACATACAGATTTTATGTCTGCAAATGAAAACGACATAGTGTTCAGTGTGTATGGTTTTGATTAACGCTAACTGTAAGCATAGATGTTAAAGTAAAAATACTCATAAGGATGTAATGAATGGTAAACAGACCATCTTCGAGAAGATCCGTGCTTCACTATGTACATGTCTGTTTGAGAGCCCCATCAGTAAAGCTCTGTGTTTTCTTTACTAGGAAGGCTGATGTGATAACAGACCTGATGGCGTCCCCAGAGAATCCTGTCGTACCTGCTACAGGTGAGTGTCGCATCGTCTGAAACCCCAGTCTGTGGATTATACCAGTGTTTCCCAACCCGGTCCTCAGGAACACACGGACAGTCCGCATTTTTGCTTTACTGGGACCTGGGAGGGACCAAAAATGTGGACTGTCTGGAAGGGAACTGGGAGGAAGCAGGACTGCCTGCCGGTCCCCAAGGACTGGGCTGGGAATCACTGGATTATACACGTGTACGATGTTTATAAACGTGAAAAGAAAGTGCTTATCTCTTATGGGGCACCACTTAGGTAATGTTATTTTGTGTTTAATAGTAAAATATTTATGTACGAAATGGGAATTGGTGAATAGATCTGAAAAATGTTTGTTGTTTCTGAACATGTTCATCCTGCCCACGTGCATTGTGACTTTGGTTCATTGTAATTTTGTCCCATAGATGACCTGTTACTCATAAACATCACTGAGTCGCAAGGGGGTTGTGGGTGGACCAACTCTGGACAAAATTTTATTTTTCTCCTTCGAGGGAAACAGTTTTGCTGTAATGTCAATGTAAAGCAGATGGGCTGGCAGGCAGTGCTGGGTTTTAGGAGAACGTCATTCCATGTGCATGTTTGTGGGATTATTTCTGGTCGCTAAACCAGTTTGAGTCAGTCCATCAATCGGCGTTCAACAATACTGTGTTTGATTTTGGAGATATTATATAAACTAACATGTATCTTAACTTCACAAAACCAAAGGGTTTTATTCACTATGCGAGTTTAGTTATTCCTTAAAAAATGACAAATGCGCCATACTTTTAAAATCAGTTCTGAGAGTAAAATTATATAGAGTGCTTCAGGCCAGTTTGTCAGGTCAACTGTCAGCTGTTCCTTATTGTGATCATCACAACAGCTCTGCCATTTGTAAACAGCAACAATAGATGATTCTAGAATAAGGCGTTCTTGTGTTAGTAACAGTTGAATAGTAACCCTGTTGACACAGCTGGATTTTTTTACCACAGTAATTTGGACTGCATTTTATCTTCCTCAAGGGTACAATAGCAAGGACACACCAAGGAAATATTTTGTCATATCTCCAACTGCTTAACTTAAATGCTGCCTGCTGCTGGAAAGTTGTGTTCGAAATGAAGATGACCTGGATGTAGAGATTAAATGACCCTCATCTCATCGCCAATCCCAGGACCGCACATTACCATTGGACCTGTGGCTGTAGTGACCTGCTGTAGCAGGCTTCAGGCAGCTGCTGTCAGGACAAAGCCCTGCTCATGCCGCCTGTTCATAACAGCCCAACCAATCAGGGCTGTGAATACTGAATATTTTGATCCTGAAACTTTCTATTAGAATTTTAATTATTTAATTGAACATTGCGGTAGTTTATCAAGAAATAACCCAGATTAATGACACGTGCTAAATTGTACTGAACAACATACATAAACGCCTTTATAATGGTCACACCTGTATCCAGCCAAGCCTCTGCTAGCACACCTGTGACTAATGAGCTAATTTTCCTGGCTGAGTAGACCTTCTTCTCAGTCATCTCTTTGTTATGTATTGTGTGTCTCTCCTTTTCCTGTGACTGACTTCCACCTGATCAGTTTTCTTGCTCTTTGTCATCGCATTCAGGATTTTTCCCCCTGTGTCGCACTCACTGTTCCAGTGTAATTTTGCTTGTTTTTGAACTACAGATGCTGGATTATGGCTAAGATTTGGTTTTCTGAATTTGCTGTTACCTGCTCCACAATTTGTTGGCCGTGTTTTTGATTATGTTTATTTTTAGATAATGATTTGGAAATAAACCAACTGGATCCTCCATCATTTCAATGTAGTTACAGAGAATGAATTTCCACATATTGACATGATCTTGGCTTAGACTGGATCTTTTAATCAAGTCTGTTCTACTCGTAGTTGTAAATAAATATGGCAGTCACGTGACTTAGCAGCTTCCAAGTAAGAATCTCACTGAACTTAGCCCATGTCACCATAAAACAATTGAACAGGCTCCTAGTCTAATACAGGTTGGTATTACAGAAGGATATCTTTAGGTGGTACAATCTGAATGATTTCATTCATGTAGTTAGCATCAGGAATATTTTGAATCTTCAACAAAAAATACATACTGTTCATTTTACATTGTCATCAAACATGTGCTTTTCAAGACTAAAGAAGAACTTATGTTGTTTCTGCATTTGTTTCAAACTAGCAAGACAGTTTTTATTCTCTGAATAAATTTTTATTATCATCTGGCATTTTTAAAAACGTAACGAACCAACTAACGACATTACCTCGACTTTCCCCTCCATCACCTTCCCCATGGGGTGCTGAGAGATTGTTTTTATTTTGGCTGTGATTTCTGGGATTCTGCACTATGTCATGACAGAACCTTTCACATGCTCATAGTATTTTCCCATTTGCATATCAAAATACTGCATGCGATAATGCAATAATAACGAAAAAAATCATTATGTCTTTAAAATTTAAGCTAATGTGCTAGCATGTGAATTTTGGTGGCCCTAATTTTATAAGAACACTAAAAAAGTCCCAGATTGAGCCCTTCGGGGAGACGTCGTTCCATCCCGCGGGTCTCCGGGCCAATCTGGGAGGGCTGGCTACCCTATAGCTGCCACATAATCTGGTAGCTCCACCCCATACAGGATGCCAGCTAAACACATCACTGTTTTCTGAAATTCGGAACTCTCATCATTTTTAATCTCGTGACTCAGACTTATAGTATATAATATTTGCCACAGCTACCTGACTGAGCAGTGTACACTAAATTACGACACCGGCCAGCACAGATGTTACTGTGCAACCCCCTGCTCAGTCCCAGTCCCCGCCGTGTCGATTCTGTGTGGGTTACTGAGATTCGCTGCATAATGACTCCTGGCCCTAGGTATCCTGAGGTATTCAATCTGTGAGGTGTGCCCTCCTGGGGCGGTGTGAAGGAACTTTATGGGTGCAGGTGAGGGGAAAAAACACAGATCGGGGGGGGGGGGGGGGGGGTTGGGCTGGGGGCATATCTATTTCAAAATTGCAAGCTTCAGAAATATTCAAATAATGTATACACATTATCAGAGTTGGATAAGAATAACCATTATCAGAGTTTGTCCAGAGAGTAAAAGTCCAGACCAAGATTCTGTTTCAACCAACCAGTTCAGCATAAAGAGTCACAGTTGCGGAGTACTTAACTGGTTGGTTGAAACAAAATCCCGGTCTGGACTTTGCTCCTGTTCCTGATCTTCTACAGCGAAATGGGCTGGATAACTTCCAATGGCTTCGCGCATGTGGAGGCTGCGGGTTCACTGTGTTCACTTGAGCTTCCTCTGGGTGCTGCCGTTTCCTCCCAGCACAAGGCTGCAAATTGCCCTTAGCATGTGATTGTGTCTGAGTGTATGCCCTGTGAGGGCCTGGCATCACGTCCAGCGTGCTCCCTGCTCGTGCCCTGTGCCTCCTGGGATAGGTTTTATGCTCGATGACCCCGTCCTGGATAAACAGCTGAAGGGTGGATTGAATGGGGCAATATCACAGCAGTGAGCTTTATTCTGAAATGTGCCAGGTTTTTATGTCAGAACATGAAACGTTAGAAGGTTAAGGACGGATAGGGTGAACATGAAGCTTACTCTCTTTTCATGTCTAAAGCAAAAACAATCCATTATCATACATCATACAGTATTCCATTAACCGTTTCTTTATCAAAGTATAGGAATCAAACTGAACCAGATTGCCCTGGTATGTCAAATCAGCTCAGTTCACAGAATAAAAAAACTGTATCCATCCCTGTAAATGTTCCTTCGCACTAACCATCTCACTCAGAAAGAACAAAGTGGTTAAGTTTAGAGATATGGGAGAGAACATAAATTCAAAGGCAATTCCAGTGGAATAAGTGAAATACAATAAAGCAAATTCATCAGTTTCACTAGAGTGCATTACAAGACCTGCAGTGTGCCCGTAATATACTGTACTGAGATGCAGTAGACCCCGGGTTTAAGATAACTCGAACCCAGGAAAAGGCATTCCGCATTCAGCTGCAGTGTTAATGTATTGACTTCACTGATGTGGTGATGTCACAGAGGCTGGTTTTCATCTCAACCATGACATTCACCTTCATGCTATAATGTTAGATCAAATTAAAGCAGCTGCCTTTAAATGAAGTAGTGTAGAAATACTCGCACCAGCCATGCCTGGTGGATTGGCGGTCAATGCTGGGGCTGTTAATGGCATGATTGATAGGTTCACAAAATCCCAAAGAAGGAATCGGCTCCTGTACCCAAGGGTGGGTTAATTTCTCTGGGGGCCCTAGACTGACATGGTTAAGAGGTCGGCTCCCAGGGCCCTAGACTGACATGGTTGAGAGGTCGGCTCCCAGGGCCCTAGGCAGTAGCTTCTGTATCAATCCGCCCCTACCTGTGCCTTTAGTGTGGGGTGCTTAATCTGAATAAAATAATAATTCAATAAATGCCCAGTAAACAGAGAAATGTGTGAAAGATGCGGAGATTAGCTTAATAATGCCACAGTAAAAGTAGTGATGATACATGTATAGGATTATAAGATATTTTGTTGTGCCAGTGTAGAATTTCAGCCGATCCATCTGCTGCACTGAGAAATCAAATGCTGAACCTAATCTGAACTTTAGCTTTACACTTATTCAGTTTCAATCAATGGAACCTAAATGCATGGCAATACATTGTAACACTGGGGTAGATGGAGCACAACATGTATTCAAGCTATCACATGTAATATTCATAAGTACCCCCCTCCACCGCCTTCAGGCCACCTTCCCCCTTGATTGGACCCCCTTCTCCCCAAATGACTATGTGCAAACTAGCTTCCCAGTTACAGAACACATTGAGGTTTTTGACAAGATTCACCCTTGGCCCAAATACTTTGACAACGAACTTGACACACAAAACCAAACAAGTCACTACTCCACATTTTTATATATGCCTCCCGCTCCCCTCTCACCATAGTGGGAATTACCTGCAGCAGTCCAAGCTGCGATGGCACCCTTCATTCCATATAGAAAAGAGGGAGGTCATTTTGCCTCTATACAACCCATTGCACAGTATGAGCAGTAAAAATAAGTATGTCATAGGTAAACGTGGGAGAAACATACCTACCAGCCAATTACTGAAACTCTCTTGCTTGGATTTTTTGTTTTTGGGGAGGGGTATTGGAGAGGGGTTACAAAAGGCTTAGGGGGACAATATACGATAGCTTTAAACATGCTAAGACAACTGAAAATGAATAGCATTAGCTTCCATTGCACTTACTGATCTGTAAGAAAGTCATTCTGTGTCTGTATCATGTCCTGAAGTATGTGGAAATGCACAAGAAGACGTGATACTTTGTAGACGTGGTTATGATCCTCTGGGAGGAATATACTGATTTTCGTTGCGATTATTTTGTACCTCAGCTGGTTTCAATTGGTCATATTAGCTTGGGCTCCGTTTTACGTGTCTAATAATCCGTGGTCCGTTATTTTAATGCTATATCCATACCATTGTTCCAGAAACCATGTCTACAGGAGAATCCCAGGGTCCACAGCAGGAAGAGGGTGATGAGGAAGATGAAGACAAAGGACAGAAGTTTGAATTTGATGGTAGTGAGGAAGAAGATCACACTCCAGGAGAGGAGTCTTGTGAAAAGAAGATGGAAAGTAACCTGCATGCAGGACCATCGATAACTTCACCAGAACTCAGCGGAGAGCCCACTGCGGGACTGAGGGACGCGCTCACCCAGGACGTCAGCCCAGGTGATTGGAGCTCTGACGTTAACACTCTGTCTGGAGGGTGAGACGCACTAGTCACAATAGTGGCAGTGTGTGCTAAACGTTTCACAGGTTCTGCACTTCCAGCATCATAGATAAGCACATATCTGTCATTGTTTTTATTCCTGATGCAGCAGTGCCATCAAGCCAGTGTAAATCAGAAGAAAAATGGGAAAATAGGAAGATCAAAGGCTCTTTATTTGATTTTTGGTTCAATAATAAGGTCATTGTCCTATGGACACACCTGGGGGTGGCTGTGTTGTGGAATGTGGGCAGTACATTACGTGGGATGGATTTCAGTGAATTCCAGTATAATTCAAAATGTACTGAATGTAGTTCCTTGTTATATAGTCTTTTTTGTGAACCCATTACTTCTTATAAGCCCTGAATTTATACTGAAATACTTCAGTTTGTTTACAGGTTGATGATTTTCTGAAGGAGACCGTCATTGCAGTCATGTGTTTCAAATGGTGTTTTTTGTGTGCGAGCTTTATGCGCATGTCAACTGACGGCCTCCTCTGCTTTTCTTATGCAGACATCCCTGCCTTTTGACAGGCGAGACCTACAGCTTTGACCTCTGCACTTTACTATATTCAGCCCCCTAGTCAATGGGGTCACGGTTGATTTTAAGCTTCATTATGACTCGCTATAAACCGTCTCACTCTTTCCCCCCACAGAATTGGAAGTCAGCAAACCTCCAAAGGGGTGAGTTATTTTTGGGTTTTTTTTATGCAATATCCAAGCATGAAACAAGACATGTTACTCGGAACATTGAGTTCAGGATGCAGATACTGATAAAGGTGCGATATATTTTGTCTGTGCCATAGTCCTTGGGGGCTGTTCGCCCTTGTTTTTCAGTTGTATAGAAGGCTGCATGGCTTTTGAGAAGCCAGAGTTACATGGTGCTACAAAGTAGCTGTTATTAGAGTAAAAGTTTAAAAAAACACATAAAGGAAGCTAAATTAAGCATGAGGTTAAGGTGGGGATGTTGTACCATGATAAATATAGAACACTTTTTAACAAAATCATCATTAAAAGAGCTTAACTGTTAAAAAAGTCTAAAAGTAACTGCCAGCCCAAAAAAAAACATCAAGGCGTAGGAAACAAAAGTTTCAGAAAAAGTGCAAAAAGTGAGACAAACAAATCCTTCTGGATCCACCTGAGGCCAAAGTGCTGGGGGGGGGCAGGGAAGGGGAGGGGCACGATGGGAAGCGTGCGGGGACGGCTGATGAGGCCCGTTCCTGTGAGCTTTCCTGCACTCTGGCAGCTGCATGAAGAGGCTGAGTGTTACTCCATTCCTGCCCCCCCCCACCCCAGAAGTTCTGCTGAATGCTGTTTTCCACCCACCCCCGGTGCTGTTTGGTGCTTCTGGACTTTCACCATGAGAGATGGTGGGGGAGAGGCTATAGTCAAAAGACTCAGAATGTTCTGGGGGTGATGCTGTGTTTGGGTTCCCATAATGCACTGGGCCTTTGTCTGCTTGACAGCACCCCCTGTGCAGAGTGCAATAGCAGATGAGGAGACGTTAATCTGGGAACCTCAAAGGGAATCCGGAGCAAGCTATGAGTGTGTGTGTGTTTTTCTTGGGGGGGGGGGGGGGGGTTATGTATAAATTACAATGTAGGGACCAAATGTCCCCACAATGTGTTAAAAACCTGTTATTTTGACATTATGGGGATCATTTTTTTGGTATTTACAAGGGGAAACTCAATTTTGTAAAAATCTGTGACTGCAGTTGAAAAACGAAAATGCCAAAAGTCTTGTATTTTCTTTGGTTACTTATGGTTAAGGTTAGGGCTGGGTAGGGGTTTAAGGCTGTCATTGTTGGGATTCGGGTTATGCCCATAGAAAAGAATGGACAGTTCCCACAAAGATACGAATACAAACGTGTGTGTGTGTGTTTGTGTGAGTGTACATAAGAACATAAGAACATAAATTTACAAACGAGAGGAGGCCATTCGGCCCATCATTTTCATTACCTTGTTTTCATGACTCTCTCTCTCTCTCTCTCTCTCTATATATATATATATATATATATACATACACATACATACACACACACTCACACATACAATAAATGATTTTTTGTTGCTGCCGGTTTGATGTATGTGTGTTTCAATGTGTTCATTCCCTCTTGTCTGCCAGACAGATTGAAACAGCCCATGAAATGATATGATAGAGGGAGGAATCAGAATGATGAAAAAGGGACAATAAGAAATAAGATAAGGATTAGGATTTTTCCCATTGAAATGAATGGACGGTCCCCACAAAGATATGGATACAGAAGTGTATGCTGGGTATCATTTTACACCCTTCTGTGGCCTAGCTGGTGCAATTATTGTGTAGATTGTAAGACTGCACCTTCAGATTCTGCCGGATAATTGGCGGAAAACAAACTTTGCTCTCAGTGACGTTCAATTGCATCGTCAGCTTTGCAGGGCAGACTGAAGAGGGCAGAGACATAAAGAGCCGGCGGACAGCTGAAGCTTGGCCTTTTCTCGCACACAGACCCTCAGCTTCGCTGTACCGTGCTTCCCATGGCTTCGGCTTCTTTTGCCCTCGGACAAAATTCGGAAACCATAGACCTCCAAGGATTTACAAACCCGACTGGATATATATGGCTGTAAGCAAATCACCGTAAAATGCTAAAGTTTACAGAAAATAATTTCAGGGATAAAATTTCACTTTAACAAGGTCCTGTTTGAGTGCAGTAAATTAGCACTTTTAGCAACTTTTAGACCACAGATATAAAAAGTAACAATCGGTGGCATGGCTTATCACCCACGGTTTGTCCAGTTTGGAGGGTGTTTGCTGTTGAGAGATATAGGCGTGTACGATACGAGGAAAAACTGAGCTATTAGGTTTCGGCAACAAAGAATTACATGTACCAGTAATTGAAATCTAACATTTATGGTGCAATAATGATTAGCAGTTGCACAAACTTGAGTGAATTTCTGGTTTGAACTCTGGCATGTCTCCTTATTAATATACTGCCCTGTTCACTTAAGGACAGAATCACACCGGTCCCCTCGACATGGAGCCAGAATCAATCCCTGGCAATATCCTCTCCGATAGACTCAGCAGGGCCTCAAGTAATGGCTGTGGAAATAAATGTTGTTTAGTATTTAAGTGGAAATATAAACAGCTGGACCAAATTAAAGAAGCTCATTAACTAGTGATGGTTGACTGATATTTTTGCAGAATGTGATTCATTTTCAAACACTATCAGCTGACTGCATCTGGGCATGTCTGGTGCCAGTTAACTCAACAATCTGGTTAGATTAAAAGTAATCTGTGATTAGGCCTGGTCAGTCCGTCTGGCATACTGGCATTTTCAGGTGGGCAGATGGATTTTGGGTGGGCCAGGGCCAGTGCTTAATCCCGAGGTATCAAAGTGTTTCCTTAAAAAATTAAAGAACAAATCAGAGTTTGTATTAGAGAGAATTTGTGGGAAAGGAAAGAGGCAGAGCTAAAGGGGCTGGTGTTGCGGAGAATTCCCAAAACTGTAATCTCCATGATGTCAAAACTGCTTTGATGGGTAGAGAGCAGTAGAGATGATTTAATCCAGAGAAAGCAAAGACCCAGCAGTGGATACAGATTAAAGAGAGTCACATGGGTGTCAGACTGGTGGCCTTTAAGTCTTACCAACCCACATGGTTCAGTCCTGAGCCTCAGGCCCCCTATCAACAGTTCAGTTATCTTAAGGGTCGATAAAGTTGATAATATTCAGCGAAGATATTTTCGCCCATTTGCAGAGGCTTTTAAATCCTCATATTATATTCAGTTATTCAGACATAGTCTTTCTGTATTCAAACAGTTTGCACTCCATGTGATACAAACTGCTACTGATTCACATTAAAATGTCCTTAAACAGCTTGAGCGCATTGAGAAGATGGAGCGTTAAGAGAAACAATGAATTCTTAATATGACGCTTCTCATTAAAATGAATCAGGCAGACATTTCCAATGGTATTCAGCTAGCCATGTGAAACTGTAACACACTGGCGTGATGTTCAAGCTGCAGAGCTTCATTTGGAAGGGCAGCGTCTGAAAAATTATGAATTTTCATGTCATAAGTAGGTGTGTCTGTAACAGGCTGACTCATTGGGTTTTCCATTAATTTGATGGGCTTTTACGACTGTGTTAAAACACAAGCTGAATGCAGATTTCCTAGCCAGTGGCACCTGGTGACTAATCATTCATTCATTCTGCTCATGTTCTACATATTTTTACGTTAAGTATTACGTTAATTCTGACGTCTTAAGTTTAAGGTTAAAATGAACTCAAATTTTGGTTTTCAAATTCTGGGGGGAAATCATGAGGTGAGAACATTCTTGAGTTTGAGTTCTTGAGTTTGTGTTTGAATGAAGTAACACACTTGACTTTCCAAAGTCCACCCTTCATGAGAGAGAGAGAGAGAGAGAGAGAGAGAGAGAGAAACAGAGAGAGAAAGAGAGACATTCTTATGTTGGTTTTATGGCACCATATTACTACTTCATCCTAACAGAATTATTACAGGCCTTTGACTTGAGGTCAGCTGCTCTGAGCTCACGTGTTAACGGCACTGTTTGCTTTGCTTATTGTTCAGGGGCCCTTCCTCTACTGCACCAGAGCCATCAGTTGACAGCCAGAGAAGGGACAGCGTATGTGAAGGTAAAGTACTGCAGACTGTTTTTGTTGTCTAGTTTTGAAGACCACTAATGTGGAAGATCTGTATAACCCACAGACAGCATAACAATAGCATACAAAGTATGTGTCCTTAAGTCACACTTCAAAAGACGCATGGGTTAGCACTTTTATTGTAGTAGGTAGTGTGATGGTTAAAGACATGGCCTGTTGTAGGTTCAAGTTCTGGTAGGGTTTATTCAGGTACTAAACCTAAATAGGTGGGTTATTGTGGGTGAATTGGATATGAATCCAAATGTTGAAAGACTGATTGCAGTGCTACCTTGTCTGTTATTCTCTGTTCAATTACACATTTGGGTTGTCACCTGATGACCTTTGTGGGGCACTTTCCTCAGAATCCACAGGGTGTCTTACGTGACAATCAGAAACCCCATTGACTTCTGTGTCTTCTAGAAGGAATGTTGGGTGCAGTAACGTATCACATTAATTACAAGTCCAAGCCAAGCGCGGTCAAACAAGTTTGGTGTATTTCGACACAAATATTAGATTCCATATATGTATGAAAGTGTATTGTTTACATGAATAGGTTTGGGTATTTATTAGTGATGGGAGGAAATAAGGTTTCAAATCCAAATAGATTATTGACAGCTAATGTTAATTCCATTTAATCCTAGACTCTCCCATCACTGGTATTTATACTACACAACATTCCCTGGCTGTATTTTTTCCCCATAGCATCTGAAAAAATGTGAACACCGATCCTTTCACCCTCGATCTCACAATATTTCGATATCTGATATTTCCTGCCATCAGCTGATATTCCCATCCAACAAAACAAATGAACTGGAACAGGTTTCTGAAAGCGGGTACTTTATAGATGTATACCACAAAGCATCATTCCTGAGCTGTAATGATGTAATCCTGAGCTGTAATGCCACCAAAGTTAACAGATCTTGTTGATTGTGTATCTTGTCTGTATCATGGGGTGGAGCAGCCAAACAGAAGCACAGAGTGTAGGGAGTTGCCTGTGATTTAGGGTTTTATTCAACAGGTTACACATTTTTTCTGGGAATAGGGTGGAGACTAAATCTTGTACACAAAAGGGAAAAAAGTTCGTTGCCATGTGACAGCAAAATGAGAGAAAAAAAACAGTTGTGTGGCTTTTATGTTGATTCCCTTTCTGAGAGCGAACACCCTGATCTGTGTCATTGGCTTCAAACTGAATAGTCTGTGATGATGACAGTGAGCAAGAGACAGGTGACATAAATTAATATGGATAACACCAGTCACCTGACTCTCCCTCCCGAGCTGGCCCCGCCCCCCACTCACTAATTTACCTTGATCTAAGGATTAACAGAAAATCTAAAGCTCTCATATACATTTTATTGAACTTTCTCTTAACTTTTGCCCAGGTGAAATTACACACTGATCTAGAGAACATTAAGCCTAACTTGATATTTTGTACTGGTTAAACAGCAGCTGATGGAATTAGAAATAATTGTCCCGGTTTTTTCATAAATTTAGTATCCAGAGGAAATGCGCGTTTGTTTAGTATGAAGAACAAAAGTGTTTCTGAATGAACAGAAATTCTTAGTCTTAGGGAACGTAGTTCATGGTTTTATTGAGAAGGTGGAGAACCTGGAACTGGAACATCCAGCCTGGCCCTGGAGCAGTTGCTATGGCGACGATCTTGGTTTTGTGTGTGTGTGTTTAGCTGACGCCCCAGCCGCAACCACTGGATGGTTAGGTGTGATGTCAGAGCTCCGTCTGCACCTGCACAGAGGTTCCATTACTGGGGCTGTTCGCCCTGCCCGCCCTGCCCGGTCCCTGCTGTGACGGCAGTCTAACCACTCCTGCAACCCTGGCATCTTGCTTTTATTTTCCTCTCTGTTTCCCTCCCAAACTTAATCTATGAAGAGAAACACTTGATTGGCTGGTAACAATGGATGTTAGGACAAATTGTGCTGAGCCATTGTAAGGTATAGGGACCAGCGTCAGGAATGTTGTCTCATCTGCGTCAATAACTGGTTCCTAAGGACCTTGAGCAGCACAATACTGCTATGTGCCGGGGCGGGGGGGGGGGGGGGGGGGTTTTC
>JAODJU010000108.1:2581958-2608965 GCA_026776725.1 Gnathonemus echidnorhynchus | reverse complement strand
CTGGCACCTGGTACTGAATAACAAGGGAATACTGACAAGGGGAGTACCGGTACCTGGAAGTGAGTGACAAGGGGAGTCAAGCAATAAGGAATTTCCTGCCAAATGTGCAATAAACAACATAAATAAATGAGCTCCAGTAGCCAAGCACCACTGTGGGATTTCAGCAGAAACACATCTCAGCAAAGTGATCAAATTTACATCTAAAACCGACCATTAAACAACTGATAACACCGCAACTATATTTTCAATAACTGCTAAACTATTTTTGATAATTATGATGTTATCGAAAGTGCACAGGCGACTCGGGTAGCTAGCTCTGGTAAATAGCGCAGGCGAGATAGGGCAATAATAATAGTAGAGTGAACTTCAAAGTCAGTTTTTAAACTTGTCAATGTCTCTTAAAAGTGAACAAAGGCGCTGGTGCGGATACCTCCACAAACAGGCTCAAGTCAGCACCACAGCAGACAAAAAGTCCAGCCACACTCTCCGCTTCACCCAGTCCCCCATTCCCAAAAACTTCTGTATTTCGCCAAACTTCAACGTTTTCAAATGGAAAAACACACCGCGTCAGTGATTCATCCGACTCAATAACCCGCTACACGTCTCAAAACGCAGCATGTGCGCGCTGAAGGCGGTTTTACCTTTCTTTTTTCCTCAAATGTCTGGCATCCAACAGTAAAAAAAAGATAAAGACTGGAGCTCGCAGGGAAAAGACATAAAACTTCCAAGTGAATTTCGCCCACAGGGCTTCAAAAGCAGTATATATCAGCGCGACAATTTGTTCTCTTATAGCCTCCCTGGACTCGCAAGGCAGTGCACTTCGACAAAATAAAAAAGAGCGCTTTGCATCCAAACTATCACTCTATGGTAATCCTTTTTGTTGCCACAACTGAGTTCATTTCATCCTCCGAGAAGACATCTTAACAACATCCATCCACATTGTCAGAAGCAATACCGTATCCATCCGCATGAAAAGGGACCTCAACGCAAGCGGTGTCCAATTTCATACGCCTAACAAGAATCCTGCCGTTTTCACCTCAAAACCTACAAAGAGCCGAACAATTTCTACAAATAGTGCGTAAGCGACTCGCGTTTATCTAATCGCATTTCCTGGTACCGATGTATAGTTAAATATACGAAATTTTAGGAACTATGCTTGTTAGCGGAAGAAAACGCACGAAAAGTTAGCTGCAATAGAGCAGGAGCAGCGCTAGATAGAATGATAAACCCGCAGCGGTTTATCCAATAGGACAACGATGACGCTAGAGGAGCAGACGCACCGACCAATAGCCGCTCGCATCTGAGCTCGAAGACCGGCCCCCTTCTCCATGCTCCGTCTGCCTGTGTGCTCAGTTGCGGCTGGCGAAGGGAGGCCTGGACACAGACGCCCCATGATCGTTAAATTTCGTGGTTGACGTCCTCGCCTGCCGCGATCGATCAGTTTCTTAAATATTATCGCTACAAGTCATGCGCATCCACAAACGACGTATATCCAAACGTATCAACATTAATTTATTTTCTCTTAAGGTTGACTCGTGATAAAATATACACATCTAATCATTTTTAATAAGTAAGAATATAAGAAATGTAATTTGTAAATACTCTTAAATATACCCTTAAAATAAATACTGGCTAATTTTTATTTTCTTATTGATCTGGATGTAGCGATATTTAATATGATTATATATTGTGACGTGGAGAGATAGATATAACAATCCTATAGTGCGCGCGCGTTATTTCTAGCTTAAGACGACTGTTAAATATGACCAGAAACAGAAAATAAATTTTTCTCGTGTCGGTGTGACTGATTCATAGTATCTACGGCGGAAAGGAGGGAGAGCAAAAGAAGTACGGGATCTCAGAGGGTGCAGGATCATAACAGAGCAGTTTGTGGGGGAGGGGAGAAGGGCTAGGCAACACGGAGAATGAGAAAGGAGGAAGAGAGGGAATGCGGGAGGGTTATGTTACACACGATCTCAGCATTACTTTTTAGAGGGTTACTTAGGATTTAAACGTGGTGGACCTCGTGGGTGTAAAACAGCAATACGCGAAATAGGGTTTGCAGAATATGCAGGAAATTAAGGAATGAGTTGCAGGAATGAACCTAGAAGCCACTCCAAAAACTTGGCAGAAAGAGGTGGCAACCTTGGAGCAGAAATCTTCAATAAACGGGGCTGAATGAAGTGCAAAACGGAAAGTCACAGAGGCTGATAAAACACACTGACAAAAACGTCACCTTTGGTGACAGGACTGCTCTGTTTGATGACCACTGCAGACACCCCAGTTTGGGGAGAGCATGAGTGCCCTTCATAGCAGACTTTCCCAGGTGTCTAGACCGTGCCTTGTAATTGCACAGATTACAGAATTTGAATAGGAGAATGGTATGATGACTTCCAGTGGGACACGTTGGGAAATAATCAAATGGGTGGCTCAGGGGAGAGGAGAAAGCCACGGCAAAGTGTGATAATTACCCCCCTGGGCCAGTGTACCATGCGCTAGTGCTTGTGGATCGGAGAAAAAGTAGCGATACGGTTCTTATTAAACAATAAAAGCAAAATATACATTACTATATATGCGTTTGATCAGTGCCTGTTACTGAAAAATAATTACAAACTTTTCCTGGAAAATTCTAATGTATTTTACAGTGTTCTTTACATTTCAGCCTTAAACTTTCACACATCAGGTTAAAATACCTTATTTCACATGAAGCTATTTTTTTCTTTTGTGAATTACCAATTAATTTTGACAAAAACTCCAATACACTCAAATATATGATTTTAAAAAACGCTCAAGATGCTATCCCTTATTTTTAAATTGATTTGTTTGTTTGTTAACTTGTCATTTGTGTCTATTTACTGTTGTATAGCTGGACATTTAACGTAATCAACTCTCTGCTTGACATGTTGATAATATGGTGTTTATGCTGGTTCTATAAAATATAGAAAACGTAAAACAGGACAGTTAGTCAAACTAATCATGTGTTTGTAAAGCTAAGGAAAAAGCATTGACTGTATTTTTTAAATGGTGTGCAAAAACTCATATAAATCACATTCAACCTTCCAGTATGTTCACATAAGTGATCTCTGATGCTATATTAGTAAGCAGGCATTTCGTACCCATTTTCGCCAAGAACTGGTGGCACTCTCAGGCTGACTTTTTGACATTAAAGCTGAAAGGATGTAGATTAGCAGAATAGTGGGAGGTGTCAATAACAGCTATGGCGGCTACTCGGTCCGTAAAGGCAGTTTGCAATAACAGCTGGGCAAGACATGGAGAGCACTGTCCCAGTAATGAGCGGGATTTAACAACCACACAAAGCTGTCATGCAGGGGAAACACACAAATCAACTTAAATATCTGTGAGCAGTCTGAAAATATAATTTTGATTAAAAATGTATTTTGATTATTAAAACAGCTGTGACTGTGTTCAGTGTATTTAGCCTGTGTGAATAATGTGCTATTCATTGAGCAGGTAATTATATGTATTTATATAATATGGAAAAATAATAGTCACACGATAGGCCCATTTTTGATTGTGGTTTTATTTAACTAATTACCTGGACAGATTAATTTTGCATTTTGTAAAGGCTTTGGTTCCATTGACAATCCAGCAACATTTATCACCTTCTGATGGCCTGGCATCCCATCCGAGGTGTTCTGGCTGTCGTGAGACTCACCCCAGACCTTAACTGGATACATGCTTGTGGGAAAGATGGATGGAGAGAGGAAAAACACCTTATCCCTGCATATTCCGCAAGTTAATATCAAAGATCATTTTTATGTGTTTTTGTTTCACAATAAACATGACAACTGTTTTATGTGCCAACCACCATTTACTAGAGAAACTTACTGTCAGACCTTTTATCAATTTGTATTAAAAAGGTTTTTCAAATTGGACAGCTGGCAGTTGACAATGCATGATTATAACCTTAAATCTGATGGTTTGAGTCAGATTTAAAGAGAATTTTATGTACCCCATTGTTGTACTCTGTTGGTGTACCCTTGAGCAAAATGCTTCTGTTCAGTTGCTCCAGTAAAACATTACACAGCATAAAAGGGCAATATTGTGAGCTGCCTTGTAGGAAATTTGGCACTAATAAAAGGTCACAAACGATACCCTGCAAAGCTTTTCAGTTGTTGTACTCCAAGAGGAAAATACCCCCATGACGATCTGCCTGTGAGTTTATACATTTATTTTAAAACTGGAAGAATGAACCAAACAATAGCTCATCACTCTGTACTACACATTCATCCAAGGATAATTGCAAATGGACGCATATTGCTGAAACACCATGCCCTGTAGCAGCCAGTGCAGTGGGACACAGCAAGCACTAACTGCATGCCTCCTGTCTTCATCCAGTGCAGCACTGCTTTTCTGCACTGCTTTTCACTACACTTACCATCCACTGCCACCCTTAAACTTCAGCCACCATACAGTACAACCGTAGAAGTCAAATATAACACATAAATAGCCTTAAACGTTTCTTTTGACTGTCTGAGTAGTATTAGTACTCTGTATTAGGCAATGAACCAAACCCGAACATTTCCAGCTAGTGATTAATTGTGCTATACAATAATTGATGTGACAAAACCAATTGTATAGCATATCATATAACAATTAACCTGAAATAGCGGTTTGGTGCCTAAGTGTGCAGCACTGTTGCCTCCCACCTCCACAACTGGGGGTTCGAATCCCACCTTTGTGTGTGTGAAGTTTGTATGTTCTTTTAGTGACAATTCCATTCTGCCAGGCATTTAGGTTTTTCTGTTCCAGCCCCATGATGTGCAGTTAGACTTGGCACTTCTAAGGTTCTGTTAGAGTAGGATTCTGTGTGAGAGTGCGTGCATCTATGTGCCCTATGCTAAATGGGATAGGATCCAGGCCCCACCCCCGCACCCCCCAACCCTGACCAGGATAAGTGGTTTGAAGATGGATGGGTTCACCTGAGAAACATGGCAACAGAAGTTATGATGATCAGACAATGAATCACACCTGAAATATGCACCTAGCCATTAAATGTACCACACAACAACCTGATCAGACCGGCCAAAAAAAGGCAGGTATATCCCATTGTGACAATGAACCTGAGAAGTCTGGCCATAGAGGATCTGTGTGTCAAACCAGCACTGACACAGAGAAGAGTAATTTGGCGTACTAGAGCCAGGAAATGACCCTTTCCTTCTCAGTCTGTTCTTTTGTGTGACGACAGCGTTGGCTAGTGTGGGGGAGGGGGGCTGGGGTTTAGGGTTCTGATCAGACAAGGAAATAGGACAAGACCTCCTTCAACCTATTCCCCCCTATCTAGAGAGCCTGTGTAAAGGCTGTGCAAATTTTTGTTTTAGAAATCGAGTTCTTTGCCTGCGATTCAATGTCGGTGAAGGTTAGCTGCTTTCATCGACCATGTTTCAACACAGGGAGTGACTTTGACGCCTTTTTTTTTTTTTTTGGAGGGAGACACGTCGCAGTGGCTTTTAAAAGAGCTGCAACACAGGCGCTGCTGGAGGGAGAGAATAGATGGATTGCTTTGGCTTCTTGCCCATGTTCTCTCCTGCTTCTTTCCCAGCGAGGGGGAGGAGAGGGGAATCTATCTGTTTTGCTTCCGTCGCTCTCGGTAAACCGACCCCCGCTGAGCTCGCGCTATGGAAAGGCAGACAGAGAATGTCCAAACTGAGCCCCCCTACCATCGCCCTCGCCACCCGCTCGCGGGACTCAGAAAAGAACAAGTGACTTATTCACACGATAAGTCACGCCTCCAGCACCCTCTCAGAATCTCTGTCTATTCTCATTTACCTCCCCCACTTCCAATGGATATAACAGGTCAATCATTTATTGAGTTCATTGACGCCATTGCAAACATGTAATGAAAATATTATGTCAAATTAACGAAAAATAAATTGCAATAAATATTCTTACATCAAATATATAGTGACCAGAGCGGGCTGATCTATAGAACGGAAGGAGGCTGTACCGCTTATATTTTTTAGATTTTTAATTGTGAAACAAATACATTTAAAATAAATTTGAATTTTATCACTCATTAATAAAATGTTATTGTCATTTAGAAATACACTTTCTCTCTTCTTTGGGGAAAAAAAATAACTGTAGTATTGAAAAATGTATTGTGTTCTTACTTCCTCAATTTTTAAGGTACCAACTGCCACAGGTAGTGATAAAATATGAGTTTGTAGTTTGCTATCATTTTACAAGTCTAAAAAATAAGCATAAATTGTATCTACGCTTGTAAGCTTGTATTGATGCATCTCCTGCATGGAAATAATATTAAGACTCGATTCTTGTTTCTTGAGCGAATGGTGCCAGGTCATAGAAGTATAAATAAAGCAAGCTGACATCCCAAATGTTTCTGGAATCTTGGTTAGAATGGAGGTATCACTCATGGAGGTGTCACACATGGGAGAATGGGTCACGTCACACATAAATGAAATGTGCGGACCATTGTTTGCGACCCCTGGAGTGTCCAGGCCGCAGAGGGGGGGCATCGCGTGGGTGTTCTGTCAAAGACGGAGCGGCACTTCTCTGGGCTATCCCCATCCACCGCCTCTGCACACCTTGTCGGACGCCCCCGCCTTCCTGGAATCCCAGAACCGAGATACGTCTGTTTCTCTCTTTTTTTTGTGTGTTTGGGCTGCCCCAGTGCATCTGCCCACGCTCAGTGTACAGTGCACCGAGCACAGGCTTCCTGTTGACAAACCTAGGCACCTCACGACTGTGCTACTGTGCAGGCCTGCGGTCTCAGGAGCGAGCGTGAAAAGGAAGAGGTTAGGGATGGGGGAGGGGGCATGCAGAGAGAAACCAACTTTCATAACCAGGGTGGAATAAAGTTATGCCACACTGCACTACAAATGGTGTTCTACAGTAAGCCAACCTGCATGGTTCTTCAAAAGACTATTGCAGGTGACACCAACAGGGTGCTGCGTCCATGACCAGGAAAACGAGTCTAAACAAGAGTAGCTGTTCACATTTAAGCCAGATCCAGACGGGAGTCAGCCCTGGTGGCAAACCTGATGCATAAATGGCCCAGGCAGCAGAGGGGAGCTCATTTGTTGAGAGGACGCGAGTGCGGTGCAGAAAAGACAAGGGAGAGGGGAGGAGGATGAAAGCAAGGAGTAAAAGGGAGATGGATGTGAGCGTGGGGGAAGGGAGGTAGAGATGGTAGGTGTCGGGGGAGCACTGGATCAACAATAACAGCAGCGTGTATGTGGAGAACGGGGACTCGGTGCTCGTAAACTGAGGAAATGACATCGCCTGTTCCCCACAACACAGCTGCTGCCATCATGCACTTCCTGCCAAGATACCTGAGCTGCTTTTTTTTTTTCTTTTCTTTCTTTTTTTTTTTTGATGGTGGTGAGCGATTAGGGAAGAGGAGGAGCTGCTCCTTTGCGGGGTCGTAGGTTGCTCTCCGCCGTCGTGCTCTACACCGTGTTGGCGTTCACATTACCTAGTTAATGCAATTTGCTCATATTGCATGTTATTGCTTGTCTGTTGTGCCCTTCTCCCCCCGGACATGGTATGCGATTTTACACATCCTGTGGTGGGGTCTTAATTGAATCGGCAACGTTTCCCACCATTACGGGCTGCTTATCCTGCAGTGTTTTGTTTTGGGTTTTTTTTTTTTTTTGCCTTTAGCTGTGCTTTGTGATTCCTCGCCACACTCCTATCTGCTGTAAATGTCTCAGCTCCACAATTCGGTTCCCGCCGTCGGCATGGTTCCGCGGACAGACGTGACTCTGAGATGCGGATGGTCACCATCGCCTTATATATGTCCAAGCGGGGCTTATATTTGGTGAGGCTGATACGATATGCAAATGTCTGCTGCTGGCGGAAGCCGAATCTCTCTCTGATTTTGGCACCGAAAAATGTGATCTTGGATTTCAACTCTGCCTCCAGAAGTCAGGGAGTCCATGGGTCTCCAAGTTCCCTTCATTCTGTCTCTTGTATTTCTTCCTTCCTCTTTCCTTCTGCCTTTCCTCCCCCTTTTACACAGATTAGAATTAATTAGCAATCAAAGGGACTCAGGAGATTTCAGGCTCTTAATTACCTACTCATTTGCATGTGTGCATATTAATGACTGCAGAGTTTTGTGTGGGGGGTTTTGCCGCAGTGATTTAAAGGCACCTCGTCCTCATTCTCCCGGGAGGACGATAGCCACGGGCTCGGTTTGAGGCCTCAGAGGGACCCCCCCCCACACCCCCCGAGTACCCACCCTTGGGGAAGGGAACGGTAGAAAGTAGAGTAGAGGGGTGAAGGGCCAGTGTCCCTGATCAGCATGAGAAAGGCGAGCACCTCAAATAATTCTGCAGGATCTGCACATTAAATTAATTAGCTACACAATCGGGATAAAATGCCAGGCACAAAGAGCAGGAAGAAGCTCTTAGTGTCGTACCAGCAGCCAGACATGCATGTGTGTGTACGCAGCAGAAGTGAGATCAGTCGCATGTCGCTGCTGGATAAACACGTACTGGGAGGGACATAAGGGCAGCAGTAATATACTGGATGTATGTGTCTGACCCAAATGTGCTCATATCAGAACCATACATTTCATACAGTTTTTCCTCCTAGCATAGCCCTCATTGAGTATTAGTCACCAAATGAAGTCTACTGCTACCCATGTCTTTAGCTATGTTGTGAATTTGTTAGTATGATATGAAATCTTGATACTGTGAACAGCCAGAGATATTTATCAGTACTTAAGATGCCCTGGACAGTCCAGGCTCTGCACCGAAAGCTCTGTTAGTGAAGGCGATTGCTTATTCTCTGTCAGCGAAACCGTTAATCATTTTCATTCACACCACAATAACTACTCAGAGTCTTTGTTGCAAGCAATCATTGGGAATCGAGAGACATTGCAGGCCTGGCGGCTTATAAATATTCACAGGCATACGGGAAGGCCGTCAAGCACGGGAACTCGCATACTGAGACAGGAAGGAGCTTGACGTCTAAGCGCTGATCCCGCCAGACGCCCATAGACGTTTTCAATTAAAATGAAAGAATTTAGATCTTAGAAATGAATGTGCGTCACACAGAGGGGTCTGGAATGTCAGCAAAATGGTGCGGGGTTGTGCAAGAGAGTTTCCAAATCTGCAAATAATACATGGAATTCAAATAAAATCGTGAAACAATTTTAGTGACAGAGCGCAGACCTCTAACAGAGATATATTATTATCCGAATGGCTTTGATTTCGGTGTCACAGATACATCATAATGACCTTTGTTGTGCCGTGCGAAGGTGGGGAAGACGACCCAAAGTACACCAGTGCAGCACTATGCCAAAAGCCCGTCACTCACCCAGCATGTACTGTGGCCTCTCTGATGTCGTTAGGGGGGAGTGAGGACGGCCCGGGGTAGCTGGACTGGGGGTAGACAATGACGTAGCGCGTGAACTTGTGCGGAGATCAGGACTGCCGCTGTGGGGTTAATGAGGTGTCTGACGAGCTGGATCCCCATCCCATACGCCATACGGGTCGGCCATAGCGAATTAGACGCTGGAAGGCTGAAGACAATGGCAGCATCACGTAAAAGGTCTCTGCATCATGATGGCAACGCTGATGAGCTTTGGATGAATGCACATCTCTCCAATGGGCGGAGATGTTACACTTACTGTATAATTGCATATAGTCTCATTCAGTCACAACTGGTAAGCTTAGAATCATGACATGTGCTGCCATCTATTGGTGAGAGAAGAACTGTTTGTTTCTGCTGAGTTTAGAAACTGGGATTTTAAGAACCCTGTCCAATTGACATTTTGGAATCATTTCTTAATATCATCCTTGAGATTACTGAATATTTTCAAGGTTCTAATCATGTAAAATGTAAGTTTTGACTAACTGAACTATTACCCTGTCACTATAAGTTTATATTTATATATTTTTTTAATTTGGCTAAAAACGTCTTGACTAATGGATAAACTGTAGTAAACAGAAATCGCTGTAATATGCTTATTTGTTTTAGATGGACAAATTAAATTCATCCATCCACTTATCCAGTGCAGGGACTCTGGGCAAAAATGTTATAAAGTTATATAAATGAACACATGATGGAGGGATATAAGGACTGGACAATTCACTCTTCTTCCACGCTGCTTTTCCGGCACAGGGTTAGGGTCATCCTACAGTCAATCCCAGGAAGCGAAGGACACAAGGCGCGGTAACCCCCCCGGGTAGGAATCCAGCCCACCACCACTCCAATGACCATGCACACCACGGTGATGTTTTATCTCTGGAAGACACATGCCATTTCTTAATGGGCAGGCACAGATATACATGCATTCACAAAATGCAAACATTTTCTTTTGATAGAAATATCTTGCTTTAATCCAGGATGCCAGAGATATTTGGATGTATTTTGTAAAAAAAAAAAAAAAAAAAAAATGAAATAAAAACAGAACTGTATAGTTGGGAAAATGTTAATTCAGCAGGTTTCTGCTGTATAAAAAGTCTTTTTGCAGCCTGAAGTGTAAATTTCCCCCCTCCCCATCCCTTTCTTTCATGATCTACAATGACTAAAATCATTGCAATCGGACACGTTAAAACGTCCAGCTCCAGAAATTGTCCTATTGGTGCATGTTCAGGGGATTTGCAGGGGTTAAATGACATCTTCAGACCTTAACAAGAATTATGCTGTCTGACAATGAAATAGTTGAACTGTCCTTTTTTAATATTGCATAGTTAAAGGTTACTATCCTTTGAGATACGTTTTAAATAAGGATGCACACATATATGCTAACCATCTACTACAATGATCCAGAAACAAGTTTATTTCCAGATATTAGCTAAACCCCTCATTATTAGTCTGGCATAATCCAAACAATTCTGCATCATTCTCAATGGAGAGCATGGCTCAAATGCAAGACTACAGTTCCCACCTAACTCCTTTTGCAGGTCCCTTGTATGCCACTGGGGGGCACTATTGTAAAGAACCAAAACTGTGCTCTTACATTATCGAAACAGTACCTTCTTTTGAGGGGGGGGGGGGGGGGGGGGGGGGGGCGGTTTTCCAGCGGTTCAGGTCGATAAAAGCCGCACAAGGAAATTTTAATCATTCAGCGTGGAACAAGCACTGCAGGCCTCCAAGGTCAGTAGATGCACCTGTCTGAGGGCTCTGTGTGAAGCTGCACTAAGGACACAGTCAGCAGTAAATGCAGAAGCAGGAAGAGCACAGACATGTGGAACCAAGGAAGTGCACCAGCTGCCCTTTCCTCACAGACTGCGTCTGGGTATTTCTGAAATATCACAAGGTGCTTCCCGATTTGCGGAAAATGCAGCCTTGCTGAAATTACGCCCTGATGCTGCGTTCAGTGTAAAAGACATTTAATGAAGGGTTAGCATAAATATGCTAATGAAGGGTTAGCATAAATCAGCCCCACAAGAAAGAAGAATTATGTTACTGAAGTAAACATCTTGACAAAATATGCATTTCCGTACATAAAATCTGAAAACGTTTTTAAAATCTTGATACATTCTGTGCGTTGGAATGTTTCAGCAGGGAGACAGCAGGTGTTTGCTGATGACATGTAAGGGCATGGTTTGTGCTCCTGGCCTGCATTGTTAGTGCGTCCTATTCTCAAATACCTTGATGATTTTTAGCTGGTGACTGTGTGACATTGAGCCACACCGAGATCAGCAGTTGCTCCCCCTGCCTGTTTTATCGTACAATACTAGTGTAGCAGTTGATATGAATATTAATATGAACTTACAGCTACGTTTACGTTGTTGTGCATCGTAATGTATTTTGACAAAAAGAGACAATTTTGAAAATTCTAAAACAGGACGTTTAAGTTTTTTTAATAAAAATGATGAAAATTACTTTAACCATTCGGTTGGATGGACAACGTGAGACAAAACAGAACAAAAACAATATTTGGTGACTACGCACTTAATCTTGATTTTGCAGTCTACACCTCTAACTGCTAACTCGGCAGAAGACGAATAGGCGCTGTCACTGTATCCCTGTAGGTGCAGTGGAGAGGTTGGTGTACTCAGTTCAGTTGATTTTGCATTAGCTAAACATTTTGCCTTTTTATGTTACTGATCCAAATCGGTACTCTTCATCATTTAAGTATATATAGCGTCAAATATAACAAGGTGTCGCGTTGTCACAGAAAAAGATTACATTTTGGGGGGTGAAGGTTAAAGTTTATTCAATGACATTCTATTGATGCTGCTATTTATTTACTCATACATAATTAATATACAGTGTAATAAAATAACTCGGACATTGTGTGCGCTACAAATTTTGTGCAGTCAGCTGTTGATTTTAATTTTAGTTTTAGCTCCGTAATATGTAGAAACCACTAAAGCTAGATTTTGAAAATTTCGACAATAACGATTATTAAATCGTAATTTTATTACTAAAAGTAGGCTAACTGTAATTCTGAAGTAGTTTTTAATTGTTCCTTTGAATATATTATTGAAAAATATAACTGGCAGACAATAACTGTTAATCCTCACATTTTCATGCAACTGTCACTCAGGCAGAATTATTAATGTATTTACTCTAAAAGGAAAGGAATGCTGATTGTTTTAGTTTTTAATTTATTAATTTGATGGATGCATTTACTGACGTTGTAAAAACCTGCCTGGAATCTCTTTTGCAGGCAGCGCTGAGCCGACGACAGAGAGTCCCGAGGTCATTTACGACGACGTGCCCGATGAGAGTTTCCTTTCTCCAGACGAAGGTCAGCTTGGACTCGGGGGAGGCGCGCGCGGCCGGAGGGGACCGTGCGCATGGTATCGCGTTAACGCGCCTGTTGTTTCTGTTAGATGAGCTGATCTACGAGGACGTGCAGCGATCCGAGGACGGGATCGGGACAGGCAATGGATGGAGCTCCAGCGAGTTTGAGAGCTACGACGAGCAGTCGGACAACGAGAGCAAGTTGCCCACTCGCAGTAAGGTACGGAGCAACAGAGTCACCAGCACTCTTTGTCATGACATTTGACAGAGTTTGGGAGTCTAGTATGTGAATAAGGACTGATTTGTTATATTGTGGGAGGGTATTTCTCTGCGCACCCTAGGCTGACATTTTTGGAGTTGAAAGAGAAGCGAGAGAATTAAAAAAGCCATGCAACGTCAATAATCTGCTAATCAGTGGCCGCAGCTCCTAATTTTTGCCTCGCTCTGAGGCTGAAGTTTAGGATAGCCTATGCATTAAATTATAATAGGCGCCTATTTGGGGCCCGTGTGGGAATCACCCCTGCATAATTTCTGGTAGTGGAGGATTGCTTTTGCACTCCCCCCAGTTGGGGGCAGTGTTTAGCTCAGCAGGCTAAGCCTCTGCCTCTGATTGGAAGGTCGCTGGCTTGAGCCTGACTTCGACAGAATAGTCACGTGCCTGTGGACCTCAGAGCGAGGCCCTTAACCCCCCAGCTCCATGGTGCCGCAGCAGGTTGCTGCCCTTCGCTAGCAAGCTTGCTCTCACTGGGGTCTGTCATGGAGAGCCAGATGGGGCAGGCGAAAAAGGAATTTACCCTGCTCCCCTAGTTTAGTGACTGGTTGTAGCCAAGGGGGGTGGGGGGGGGGGGGGCGGCTCGAGTGGTGATAAATGCTACAGCTGTGTGAGCAAATCCATGATAAGGTGGAATACACCCTGGACAAGTCACAAGTCACAAATGAAAGACGATTTAGAGACATTTTAATGTTACACAAAAAGGTACATGCAGGCACAGAGAGAGCTGGTCCTGCTTTCTCACCTGCCAACTTGCAGATGTATGATGACAAATGCTTAGTCTCTTTAGTCCTCACATTGTACATGGATTACTAAACATTATCCACCACCATGTTATTAAAAGAACAGATGGTTTTTTTATGGCTTGTGCAGGTACCAGGTACTCAAACTTTACACCAGTCCTTGATTCTGCATGGAAGAAATTTTTATGTAGTTCAAACTGTGCTCATTTTGGTGTCGGCCCACAAGGGGGAGATATTTGCTGAAAATACATGTGCCTGGTCTTTGAGAGGAAAACTTCCCGAAAATGACCGTGGTGTGAAATAGTTTCTTTTTCAAGATCCCCATAATTCTGGTTTATCTGTGAGGTGATCAGATCCTAATGTCCAGCATGAGATTAAAGCTAAAATCTGGCCTGGATCCCGGACGTGGACTCCCCCAGTGCCTATTGTTGGTATTTAGCAAAGTGATCCTTAACGGGCATCTGGATTGCGAAGCGTCTTGCCACTGCCGTGTCTCAGTTTTGGTTCCTCTCCCGGCTTCTCTTATCCTTCATTGCGCCTCGGGGCCAGTCTCTGTCCCTGCTCCGTGCGCCATCCTGGGGGTGGGGTGGGGTGAGAGCGCTTAATGGGAGCCCCGGACTCCGCTTACCTAGTCCAGGTGCCGCACATCAGGGAAAAAGTGGTGGTTCCAGCTTCTGCCGTTGGTGTGAGACTGACCTCAAGTGCTCTACAGCCAGACAAAGAGACAACTTTAAACACATTGACTAGTAGTTCTGCAAATATGCAAAGATTCTGGATTCTCTAATGTAAGTAACGTAATGAAGATGCATTAAAGAAGTGCAAAGTTAGTAAACGCTGATGGCGCGTTTTACTGTTAGACGGCGGGTTTTTGGGTTTTCAGCCGCTGTATGTAAAGTCGCTGTTTTGCAGCACAAAGGGTTATCATTTTGTCAGGCATTCGTAATTAATGATGTTCGTTTTGGGACTTATGCAGATACAGATCTCGCCCATCCTCATCGTGTAGTTCCAGGCTAGGACGGTGTTTTGTTCACAAAGGACCGGCTGTGATGAGAGCAGGGTCTGCTTCAGCCGTGCCGTTTGAGGAACAGGGAGAGCGAATGCCGGGGAGCACGAGGCCCAGGGTGTCTGCACTGTTCCTGCTGCCCTGTCTGCAGTGTTTTCTGTTAAAGCCTCGTTGCTGTGCCCTACAATTCCCGCTTTAGTTTTTGTCCTGTGCATTTGGCTTTAGTTTCTGTGTTGTATTAGCCATTCGGTTTCCTTTTGACTCATCCCATTGTGCCGCCCCCCCTTCCTCTTGCTTTCCCTTCCCTGCCCAACTTGCTTCCCCTTCTTCATGGGGCCCCGTTGCCACGGCGACACCCGCAGCTCTCCCCAGACGTGCGGCGACTGAAGGAGCGCTGTGCCAAGACCAGGCGCGAGCTGGCCATGCGGCTGGGGGGGCGCGATGTCACACAGATCAAACAGAGTTACGATGCCAAGGTAGGCTGCCCCACCCCCCCGGGGACTGACCCAGCAGCCCAGAAACAAAATAGATCTGGGCCAATAAAAGTTCCAGCCTGAGAACTGTTCTCTAGCCGGTCCGCTTTCTCTCACAGAACTGGGTCCTACAGGGTTTTTTCCACGCTGTGCAATAAGGCCTTGGTGATACATAAATAAGGCATAAATATCTGGAGGAATCACCCAGAGACGTCTCCAAATGCTCCTAATTAATAAGCTGAATTCTTGGAGCAGTGTATTAAAAACCACTCTCACTTATTACTGTGGTATGAAATCTGCTCCGGGGGGTTCAGAAGCTCAGAGTGCTGGAGACGGCTGCATTAGGGCGCAGGAGCGGCCCGGAGCGTCTAATCTGTCCCGGAGAGATAAGTAACGTGGCGTTTGTCCCGCCGAAAAAGCCCCACGCTGTGGCCTCGCATCGGCCAAATCCGTCTGCCTGACCCGCGGATAGAGGCGCCTTTCGTTCTCTTCCTGGCGATTGACTCACTTTCTGTTCCGCCGCCATCCGACCGACTAGGTGCAGCAGCTAATGAAAGCAGCCAGGAACGGTACCAAGGATGGACTGGAAAAGACCCGACTGGCCATGATGCGCAAAGTCTCCTTCCTGCAGAAAAAGGAGAATTCAGGTGACTTGGGGGGAAAAAACACATCTTTCGCTCCAGTCTGGGTTGTTGACTTAAGCTCCAAACTAAGGGAGAAAACCTTTGGAAATGTACATGCAAACTGTTTACCTGAATCCATGTCTGTATTTCATTTATTTATTTACAATAGTTGCAATATGCACTGTATAATAATAGTACATATTATGTCTCAATACACATGTCGTGTGCTTAAAAATACATCTTGTGACACTGTCAGTTCTGATTACGCCTGCAGGTTATATAGTTATTAAGGTCCTGACTTGTCGGTACCTGTCACAGGAGCAGGTCTCCTTGCTGTAGAACTTGAAATGCTCTAGTTGCAGCTTTTTAAATGTGTAAAAGGTGAATGTCAGTGATTAGGAAAAAGCCTCCTATCAGCGACTTAATGTGTGCAATGATTACCGTCTGACATGAGCTTTCTTCAGTGAACGGCACATGATGAGATAATAACACATTTAACAGACATACTCTACATTTCTACCTATTATGTGAATTAAGTTAAGAAGTATAATATTAAAAAGGCAGAATTCATTAAATTTTCGTGTTTCTGTGGTTTCCTAAAAGAATGCCACATAGATCAGGAAGCATTCAGATTATTGTTTGTAGTGAAAAAATATTTTGAAGGTTTCCTTCATAATAGAAACTTTATAATGAATTTTCTTAAGCTTAACACAATTTTTTTTTGCTTAAAATAACTAGTTAATGCTTATCTGCAAAATATCTCCCCCGAAACAGCAGCTTTTAAAATCAAAGATATTTATGTGAAAATACAGGTTAATCGTCTGGTTAATCTGACCCGTGGGTGGCTCGTACACACGGTGTTGGTAGGTACAACTGGGTTCAGCATGTGGTATTTTTAGTAAAAATAAAGAGGTGACCTATATGTAATCATACAGTGTCCTGGGGGATTAGCCTTATTTAGCATTTGGCTTTAAAGGAGGGGCTGTTGTAGCCGTTTCCATGGAGACGGCACGCATTCCAAAGTGAGGCGTAAACCTGATCCTCCCATGTTCCCCCGCAGAAGACGTGGAGGATGACGCCGGATACCTGGACGTGATGGTGTCGGACCTGAAGCACCCGCCTGCGGAACTGGGCCCTATGCCAGAAGGACTTAGCAGTCAGCAGGTGTGCAAGCTGGGTCACGTGACCAGCCAGGGTGACCAGCTGACCCCTCACTATTAAGTGTATGGGCAAATTCAGGTCACCATGCCCTAGTCTACAATAGCAAAAAAAAAAAACAGGCCCAGATATTTTAACTACCTGGATAATCCTTAATCATAACGTTGCTCAAAGTAGATAGAGTTGATTGCATCCATTTTTAAATGCACCGTTTTTAATGCTGAAATTTTATGCTTATGACATTATTTTCTGATTGTACATTTCTATAATTTATGTTTCATTAGCATATTATGAATTGTTTTATTAGTTTTTGCTCCGAATTGAGTATTATGAGCCAAAAAGCATGAAGACTGATTCCACCTCTGCCTGTTTATTTAGGACTCCATTGTGTGTTGAGTCATGCCAAGGCCAAGAATTTGCATAAAATGAGAACTGTTGTTTTCTTAATTCTGTGTAATCATGCTTTGCTAATTCAACATAATTAAAGTTGCTTCTTTTACATCTCAGGCGCACCACATCTTATCAATTTGCCGTGCGCCATTAAGTATCTCTCATACATCCTGGGGGGGGGGGGGGGTAACCCCACAAAGGATAGCCCCATCAGCTAACTTGGTTTCATAATGATGGAGAGCTCCAGCTAAATGTTTGTTGCATCCGACTCTTTGTCTCTGAACATTGTTTCCTGCTCAGGTCGTCAGACGGCATATCCTGGGCTCCATTGTCCAGAGTGAGCGCAGCTATCTGGAGTCTCTGAAGAGGATCCTGCAGGTTGGTGGCTGCCACTGGCGGAGGGTGATTTTTAGGATGGGGGGGGGGGCACTCCATGGACAAGATGCATTTCAACAGGGCAGCTCCTTGCACATGAATTCCGTTCTCCTTCATCAGAAGACTCCTTTAGAATGTGATCAGCATTAGCTGCAATGTCCGCCATGTTCCTTCAAAGCCTCTAGCTCAGCTTGAACATACACAGCTCAGTTGGCAAGCTAACTAACTAGTCGCCTAAAAATGACTCAACTTGAAAATTAAGCAAACAATCAAACTAAAAACTCAATGACAATGACTATATTTACAATATTTACAAATGCAGATGGCTAAAGATGACATGTAACACAATAACTTGTCACTCCGGATTTCAGCAAAATGCTTCTGCGTTCCTGCATGCAACAGAATGGATGAATGCTGCAGGCCAACACTGCAGACAGCATGTGAAAGTTGTGAGCATTAATGTTATTGATAGTGCAGAGAAGCCTGGCTTCCAGGCAGGTCTAAAATATCTGACTGCAGGTCTATCTGTCCAGTCAGCGTTACCTAAGGAAAAAGTATCGGAGCATATTCACCATTAAGCTTTAGTCTATTCTCCATAGATGAAGCATACAACAAACTTCCATAGACTTCCAGTGAAGCACTGCATCTGTGGGCATCTATGGGCTGTACTTCTGCTGGTTTCAAAGGGAAAATTAACATACATGTTGTCCAAAGCAACTGTGGTTCAATTAGTAAGACAGATTATGCTTTTAATCGCAAATAAAATGAATTTACATTGAAGCATTGACTAATTCAGTTATTTTTGGCATTTTTACGGGGAAGCAGGGGTTCCCGTGTAGTCTTAGAGAAATCGCTTATGGTGACAGGGGACCAGTATCTGCTCTTTATCCATACATCCCTCCATCCATCCATCCTGCTACCCATCCATCCAGATGCCCATCCATCCATCCAGACACCCATCCATCCATCCATCCTCCATAACCACTTATTCAGCAGAGGGTCGCAGTATTAGCCTGGAACCCGTGCCCCCTACCCCAGCAGGAACAGGGCCAGAACCAGGGGACACTCCTGACAGAATGGCAGCCCATTGCTGAATATTCCTTACTGGGGGGGTCGGGGAAGCATGGATACCCTGGGGGCTTCAGGGGGGGCAGTACTTGACAGGGGCCCTTGAAAACATAAAATTATACGTTAAATTGGCCAGGGGGTCCAAGGTGATATTTTGTCAAGGGGCCTAGAATTTCTAGGTGCACCAGTTTGTCAAACTGCAGGAAGAGACATGAGAAACCATACATGGACAGGGAGAGCATGTAAAGGGCATAAACACAGAGCTGAGTGCAGGGATTCAACCAATATCCCTGGAGTATGAAGCTACAATGCTATCCACTCAGCTCATGTCTGTTTGCACCAGGCCTCTGTCCATAAATCTATGTGAAAGGCTGTAAATTTTACAGGCGAGACACCCTGAAGCTTTTGTAGAGAGGATAACAGGCCAGAAAGGGGGCAGCAGGCCCTCTGGTTAGACTTAGCGGTGAATTCTACAAAGTTGTATTTTGCCTGAATTGCTCACCCACTGCTATGGGGTCAATGCCTGATCCTCCTCTTCCATTGTTGCTCCCTACAGGAGTACCAGAAGCCTCTGGTGGAGGCCGAGCCCCGCATCCTGAGCCTCCGGAAGATCCGACCCATTTTCTACCGGCTGCGGGAGATCTACCAGTGCCACTCCATGTTCCAGATCGCACTGGCCTCACGCGTGGCCGAATGGGACCACAGCGAGAAGATCGGTGACCTCTTCGTGGCCTCTGTGAGATTCGAGGGACACCGACGTCAAACACATTTTGTGGAAATCTGATGGTGTTTGGCGATGATGTCACTTTGTTTTGTGATACACTGACATTCTTGCCACGCAGTCTGTGTATGTGGGTGTTTATTAGGAATAAGCCAGGTGATCTTTTGTTTGTATTAAAGAGTGAGACAGAGAGATTATTTTCCTAAGTAATGATACATTTCTTTATGTTGAATTCCTCCTGAGAGCAAAACACATTCTCTTTCCTGACCCTTTTATTTAGCTTTTCTACAGATGTAGTTGCTGTTTGCACTATTAATAATGGGCATCCATAACTCAGCTTTTACATTGTATTTCACTGAGGATCTCTGGTATAACTAAGAGTGATAAACCTCCTGATTGGTTTACTTAGAAGAGATACACAATCATAATTGGCTTCCCATGGAAAGTAGTTTTGGATTGCAATGAATATTTTTCAAGTGTTAGCTGTTTAATTTCAATTTATTGATTTGACTTACCTCTGGGAAGGTGTTGCCATCTACATGGCTAATATTTCAGTGTTTCATATAACTGAAGTTAACTTCAATCCGCCTGCACACCTCACCATGCCAGCCGGTTTTGTCTTTGCAGTTTTCCAAGTCGATGGTGCTCGACGTGTACAGTGATTACGTCAATAAGTTCACCAACGCCATGGCCCTTATTAAAAAAGCCTGCATATCCAAGCCAGCTTTTCTGGAGTTTCTCAAGGTGATTGACCACTTTCCTTCCCCTTCGATATTCCCAAGCATCCATTTTCTCTCTGAGGGGGCTATATTATGTGCACAAAAGTATTGGGTCACCTGGTCATTACACCCACAGGAACTTTTATGACGTCCCATTCTAAATCCATAGACATCAGTATGGAGTTGGTCCCCTTTGCAGCTATAACAGCTGCCACTCTTCTGCTTAGGCTTTCCACAAGATTTTGGAGTGTGTTTGTGGGAGTTTTTGCCCATTTATCCAGAAGAACATTCCTGAGGTCAGGCACTGATGTTAGGCATGAAGGCCTAGCTCGCAATCTCCATTCTAGTTAATTCCAAAGGTGTTTGATGGGGTTGAGGTCAGGGCTCTGTGCAGGCCAGTCAAGTTCTTCCACACCAGACTCACCCAACCATGTCTTTATGGACCTTGCTTTGTGTACTGGGGCACAGTCAGGCAGGCAACGTTCTCCTGGCATCCGCCAAACCCAGGCTCATCCATCAGCCTGCCAGTCAGAATAGTGTGATTCGTCACTCCACAGAACACATTTCCACTACTCCAGAGGTCAGCAGCAGTGTGCTTTACACCACTCCATCCAACGCTTGACATTGTAAGTGGTAATGTGAGGCTTGGATGCAGCTGCTTGATTTTATACACCCGTGGCAATGGGTCTGAATGGAACACCCAATTTCAGTGATTGACAGGTGTGTCCCAATAGTTTTGTCCATATAGTTTACCCTCTGACCAGAGGGCTGAAGAGGTCATTTTGTTAGTCAAGGCTTTTTTTGGTGATTTGATATGAATGAGTGAATAAAATAATTACTGTTGTTGAATGTATTTTCACACGTTATAGTAAAAGACGCAGAAGCTATTATTTTATATGGGGCTACAAAAATAGTATCCATTTTTTTCTAGATAAATACAAATCAAAACATTGCTGGTTTTGGCCTCATCAGCAAGGTAGCAACCAAGGAGATGGAAGCCAGGAATTAAGTTTCTCTTCATGGCCATGATAATTCTCACATAGCACCTTCTTGCTTAGTCAACCACTGTCCTCGGTAATGTCCAGTTTTTTACCAGTTCATGCAGTCTGTTCTCAGTTCTTTTCTAGCTGAAATCCCATGTTGAAGATCAGGTCAATGCTCACTCAAGCGTATCCTGTTGCTTTCTGAGCCCAGAAGAAGCAGGCCTCTAGTGCGGATAGGATCACCCTCTACGGCCTGATGGTGAAGCCCATCCAGCGTTTCCCCCAGTTCATCCTCCTGCTGCAGGTCAGAGCCTGAAGGCTGTGCTCTCGTGATGGTTTTGTCCTGCCTGGTATCCTGTTTTAAGGAGGGGCAAAAGAGTATCTTAGGACACATATACATAGGCAGCGTTCGACAAAACTTGGGGAGATTTCTGTATTTTTTCAAATTTTATTGGCTATATCATGTGATTCATTCTGTATTCAGTGCAGTATCTTCTAAAGTTATTTGTGTGTGGGTGACCAGAAGGCCGCTGGTTCAAATCCAATGGTTGGCAGAATGATCATATCACTGTGGGGTCCTTGAGCAAGACCTTTAACCCCAAAAACTGCTGCAGGAGTGCCGGATAAATGGCTGACCCTGCTCTCTGATCTCCAGCTTCACTCTCACGATGGAATATGAGGAGATTACATTTTGTTGGATTTTATTTCATCTGCAGCAACAGTAAAGGAATTCTATTTTATTAAACCTATAAAAGGTATTTAAAAATGAGAGCTAAGTCACATGTCTGAAATCTAAGTTAATTGAGATTTAACATATATTACTTTTTACGGATTAACATGCCAGTGTAGGTTAGAAAAAGAAGCAGCTGCAGTGATCTCACAAATCTGAGATCCGTGGAGTGGAGAATGGGAGTGATACTTATCTGAAAGTGCTTCCCAGTCTGGTCCTTGTGGACTCACAGACAGTCCACATTTTTGCTCCTACTGGGAGCTGGGAGGGAGCAGAAATGTGGACCGTTTGCGGGTTTCCAAGGACCGGGTTGGGAAGGACTGCCTTCAGGGGATCTATATTTTACATTTAACTGAAGCACCTCTGATACATTCAGCGATGATGGCATTTTAACCAGGCATTTCCGCTTTGTGATTTATGTAGAAGAAATGAATATAAAACTGAACTGTCACTGCAGTTTCCCTGTCCTGAGAAGGTTGTGTACTAGTTATACAGATATAATAAAATGTTCTGATTTGTATGGACATCATCAGAATTAACATATTTTCACTTGATCTTGGTTGCAAATACTTTAGTGTACCAAAGCTGTTGAAAATGCATAAAAAATTCTTTTGGGTTCAGAAGCTCATTAAGATCCAATAGTCGTAGTTCTTTCCATAAAATGCATGTCATGAGGTCAAATCCTTACTTATCACTTTAGCCAAACCTTTTTCTAAACATGGGGAAATCAAGTTATGCATGCACCAAAATCCAGAAGTTTGCATTGGAATTACCCATAAATATGCGGCAAGAGGAACTGAAAGTCATTGCGAAAGAAATATATGTCATACTGGCAAAGCTCTTATCAGGCATTTGTTGGCACTAAAGAATCTTTTAGCGGCTAAAACTTTTACTATTTAAACTTGCTGTATAAAAGCTTCTTAGAATCTACATGCTGGCCTCTAGGTGGCAGTTGTGTAAATTAATTGAATTTAATTATTAAAAAGTAAAAAACAAACATTGTTGTAGATTAGCTCGCTAGATGTGTCCATGCTTGTTAAGTCATAATATGTCAGCACATAATGAAAATGTTACCTGTCGTCTGTCGCTTTATAACGGACGCTGCCGAGAACATCTGTGTTATTTAATAACATCGTGGCAGGTGCCTTGAGTGTTTACCAGAGGCCCTTGTGCGTTGCTCTCGCCCAGGACATGCTGAAGAACACTCCGAAAGGCCACCCTGACCGGCTACCCCTTCAGCTGGCCCTCACTGAGCTGGAGACGCTGGCTGAGAAGCTGAACGAGCAGAAGCGGGTGGCCGATCAGGTGTCCGAGATCCAGCAGCTGGCCCGCAGCGTCAGTGACCGGAACCTCGGCAAGGTCTGCTCGCCGCCGCACCCAGCGAAAGCACACTGACCAAGAGTCTGTGACCAAATGTGTGCAGGTGCACAGACAAACAGGTGTCAACTCGAGGATACAAACTCACAAATACAGCGCTCACAGAAAGTCGTAATAATGGTTATTGGTTTCATAACAAAAGTCCATTGATAAGCAGCATTTAACACATCAGCACATATTTTCCACAAAGACATTTTCTTTTTATTAAGCATCATAATTTTTTGACTGACTCATTCAGTTCTGCTCTTGCCATTCTGCTGTTAATTACAGTTGTAGTCACTGGCTCCCATAGGGATACTGAACACATCTTTGGTGTTTTACTGTATGTTACTGCAAAGGTGTTAGTAATTAAAAAGCACCCAGTGAGACTGCTAGTCAATGAATTTTTCAGAACACCCTTTTAGAATTATAATTTGGGTTTAATTTATTACTACTTGAAATTAATGTTTTATGTTAAAGCTTCCAGTTATTTCTAACGTAATATATATTTTATCCAAAGAAAGAATAAAGTGAAGATTTTGTTATAAAACCAATAAATTTGCAGTATTGTTACTGAATTAAGCAAGCGTCCCAAGACTTTTTGTGAGCTCTGTACTACCCACAGATACGGTGACAATAAAGACACGGCAATAGAGCCAAAGTCACACAGAAAGATGTCTGTCTGTATGTGTGGGTAGATAGGAAGACATACTTAGATGCACTCATTGATAAATACTGCCAGAGCTGCATAATGACAGATGGTGAATCATCAATCACTAATAGTCTCACAGCCTCAGATTTCTAATGAGGTTAAACAATGCGTTCCCTAATGTGTTCTTAAAGTCTACTTTTGACAGTATCCCAGGACATGTTCAAGAACTAAATAAGCATTTCTGGCTTTGAAGTTATTCTTTGTTTCTAAACACGAGGTTCTCTGTTTTGAGCAGTGTGTAGCCTTGTGGGTGGTCGACTGGGGAGCTTAATGCTCTTTGAAGCTTCCCTTTTTTAATATCTTATAGTGATTTGTGTTCCTCCATGTCTCAGGATGTCGAAACTAAGTTTACTTTCAGTTTCAAAGTAGTTTGTGATTGAGCAAAGGGCAGCAGGCAGTGTTTTTCAAAAATTCAACCGATTTATTTTTCCTGCCTGTGCCTCCAGTGGCCTCTAGTGGGCAGTCTAATTACATAAGAAAACATTAGGCTGCTTTCAGTAGGTAGCGCTTTAAACAATGTGACTGACAACACAGGATAATGCCACCCAGGGTCTGAAGCCTCATTCATGCTATTGCTATTTTTAAAGAGCAGTTCAGTTAAACATCTTTTTTTTTCACCTGTAATATAATTTTTATAAATAATAATATATACACATATATCAATATCACATCAATAATACATTGACTTCTCACAAAGCCTTATACCACAAAACTTCCATTTAAAATGTATTTACGTATGTCAGATATTGCATTTGCTTGGGTCACTGTCACATGATTTCCTGTTCTGCCCGTAGCTGCTGAACTCGGACCAGAGGCAGCTGATCCTCTGTGAGACGCTCATCGAGACCGTGTATGGGGAAAAGGGGCAGGTCCTCAAATCCAAGGAGCGCAAGGTCTTCCTCCTGAACGACACGCTCATCTGCGCCAACATCAACATCAAGTGAGTGCCCACAAGTTGGCCAGCGGCCACCTTCGGTTTCCCTGACGACCATGATCAAACATGTTCCCCGGCACACTAACAGCAATACACCAGCCCTCCTTTCCAGTTATTTGATTATTTGCACAGGAGTTACACAGCAGTAAGAGTTCTGTTCCTCATTCAGAGGCTGCCTGCTCATTTCACTGTCACTATCATCATCATCAGTCAACTGAAAATTCTGCTGTTTCCTCTCTGTACCCCTTCACCAGTAATAGGTTTGACAGTAACGTTGCTCACATCACTGATGAACTCAGGTAAAGTTTTTTTTCCGTCTGCCCTAAACGATTTATCAGCGGCTTTTTTGCTCGCAGCGTGAAAATAATTATCTTTCTGTGTTTCTCGGAGCTCAAAAGATCTCCACGATTTGGGCTTCGCATCCACACCTCAGTCTTAAAGGGCCGATGCCAAGTGCTGATTGTGCATGATTACCGCAAATCCATGAATAGCAATGTGGACGCGTCGTCGAAGCAACAGGGGGATGTTCGGGTGCTTATGAATAACGCTGATCATAAATGTTCTAATTTCCTGAACCGGGCCTTTTTTCGATGATTATCCAAAGTGCTGTTTGTAATCTTTGTCGCTCTGAGATGTTTAATTAAAGCAGACATTGACAGTCACCGTCCTCAAACGCTGTCAGAATGCAGGTTTTAATTTCACCTCGCCTCCTAATTGTGTGATTGAAATCATCGTTTGTTCGTCAAGCTTCTCCCCTGATATTCATGAAATCAGCCGCAAAGCCCGCCACCCTGACCTTCTGACCCAGAATCAGCGAGGACCAGGTAACAAACATGTGTTTTCACCATCAGGGGTCCTTCTGACATCAGCAGTCTGGTTCCGGTGGGTCCGAAGTACACGGTGAAGTGGAGCGCCCCTCTCCTGCAGGTGAAGGTGGTAGAAGTCGGCCAGGACGCGTCGGAGACCCAAGAGACCCTCTTCCAGCACAGCGGGACCAAGAGGGCCAGCAACACCAACATCTCAGGTGAGCAAGTGGAGGTCACCAAGCCTTCGGGTGCTCTCATTTCTGCTGTTTTATAGCCCTAAAATCATCAAAACTCAAGTAGCAATAAAAGTTTAAAAATAAAAGCTTTTTATACGGAATTTGCTCTTGACGTATAAGAAAGAGGAAACTGCAGCGATTTAGGCTGTGATTTTAAACACTGAGGCGTGATCACAATCTCATTTCATGCTTTGATAAACCATATGTTTGTTTAGAGTGTTGCCTTCTGTCTGGAGAGATGGATTAGATTACATTTAATTAGGAGGTCTGAATCTCGCGGTCGGCGTGCGCGCTTTGTGAACCGGAATGTATTTGTTCTGTAACTCTGGGGCAACCCCGTGCCTGGTGCTGCGAGTCTCCACGCCGGCGAGGATCTCGCTGAAGTATTGACGATGCGTTTCTAGCTGCTCTTGCAGTGGATTTGGCAGAAGTGAGTAAAATTTGCAGTTCTGAGAGCTGCCTGCTTAGGAATGTATGCTTGGCGACGCGTCAGAATTGGTTGCTTTAATTGCACTCAGTCACAGCAAGCTGCCTTCAGGCTGTAGAGTGAGGGAGCCAGCCGTCGCCAACAACCCCCCCCCCCCCCCCCCCCAAACCACTGCCACCACTGCCTCCACCACTGTACCTCCCACCTCAGCTTAAATGGGCTCATTTTTCTTCTCCAGCAATCCCAACTTATTGATGGAATAGCTTGTCCCCCTGGGAACTCCCATGATCCTTCTTCTCCCATTGTCCCAAATCCAAGGCAGAAATCAAAGAATTCAGGACTCTATGCTCCCATAGCTGTGTGCCAGAGAATCGTGGCAAAGCAATATAGTACATTCACCCGTCGGTAATTGTGAGTCCTGCTCCAAGAACTTGTTGCAATCAAGGAAATGTGGTAGGTTCGTATTTAGGCAATGGTCGGTTTGTTGCTTTCCATCCATCCATCCAGCCATCCATCCAGCCAGCACAGAGCCAGGGCACAAAGCTGAATTGGATACAGATGACTTGTTGCTTTGTGTCACTGTTTATTCCTG
>JAODJU010000108.1:2568258-2581858 GCA_026776725.1 Gnathonemus echidnorhynchus | reverse complement strand
CCAGCCAGCACAGAGCCAGGGCACAAAGCTGAATTGGATACAGATGACTTGTTGCTTTGTGTCACTGTTTATTCCTGACTGTGGTATTTGACTGTGGTATCTGACTGTGGTAAGGCAGGTGGGCTGCCACTTACACTTGTGACTGAGCTGAAGCTCCTGCCCACCATGGATCAAACCTACTGCAGATTCTGTCATTATGTAAGGATTAGGGTGGAGAACAACTTGCTTGAGCACCCTTCTGCTGACATTTAATGTGTAAATGATATAGCGATGCATTAGAACCAGTGGTGGGCAGGTCCTTGCTAACTGCTAATTAGCAAAGCTAACGTTTTCATTAGGGGCTTAGTGTTTGCGCTAACATTGGAAACCGTTACGGACCAATTAGCTTCCGCTAAATTTAGTTCCACTAATGTTAGCCTGCTAGGATTTTTTTACAGGTAAAGTGAATAAAGTTTAATACATACTCGTTCCTGACTGATGTGAGTGTATCTGCAACAGCCTATCTGGCACACGGCTGGCTGACTGTGTAAACCCAAGACGTGAGTGGTCGATTACTTGTCGGATTTAGCATAATCTGGGCTAAATATGTAAGTGAATGAAGATAAAGTCAATTTAAACTCGGGTACCCTGAACTAAGTGGAGAACAGGGGCCAGCATTACAAAGCTGGATTTCTTGCTTAGCTGGGTAACCTATCGGATTCCAGGCTGTAGTTTAAATGGGTTTTGTCTTCAGTCACTTACATTTACCCAGACTGATTGAAAGGTTTCAGAGCCAAATACCTAACCAAAGCTAAATTCATATGAATTCATCTAAATAAAAGCAGTTAGTGGTTATTGTCAGCTTCCACTATATTTCTTAGCGGTTTATCAGTTTAGGGTTCTCTAATCTGACTTTGCAGTTAGCAGATTAGTGGTTATCGAAACGTTGTGGTTGATGTGCCCCCCACTGATTACAACACACCCATGTAAAGATGTAAAGCACCTTGGGGCAACTCTGCCGTGGAGGGCGCTATATAAAAACAATCTGAATTAAGTTAATGCACAGGGGACTGATTTCATAGAAGCCAAACAGCATCGTCAGGGTAGCAGGGATTGGCAGAGTTTTAGGCTGTGACTGGCACCAGTCCAACTCTGTTTATAGTGAGGGCTGAACTGGGACAATCAGTTTGGATCCATGCTGGTATTTGGCAGGTTGTGGGTTCAAATCCAATGGCCTGCAGAGCAATCATATTACTGTTTAAATGGTCAAGGCTTATTGGATATCATGACGATGCCTGCTGTTGCCCACTTGTTTCACCAGGGTTTACGTGAGTGAGCGAGCCGGCCTAAAGTTCTCATCTGTGAACGAGGTGTCGTTGTGTCTTTCGATTGTACAATGCAGAGAACTATAAGGCAGCGACCGTGCTGAGCGAAACAAAGCTATTGATTGTCTGCAAAGGCGAAAGTCAGGAGTGAGAGCCTGCATTAGAACTGTGATTCTAATCGATTGAGCGTTTTGTGTTTAATGAGACCTGTATGCCTTTCTTGCAAGGCAATGGGCCATTCTGATTCAAAGTGGCCACAATGTTTACTTATTGGATTTAGGTTCTGTGGCTGAACAAACAATAGGGATAAATAAATCACACATCACCCGGCACAGATAATAGGACAAAGTATCGAGGGTTTGACAGAGTACAGCTCCAGCCGTGACAGCTGTTGGTGATGCTGACATACTCCCAAGCTTAATGCAATCATACACTCAAAGATTTCTATTATTTTGCAGGTGTTTATTAGCACATTGGAGTCCGACATCATGAGGCAGCGTGCCTGTTTAGATAATGAATTGGAGGTTGGAGGTGAGATGAAAAGGGTGAGTCTTGACATCTTTTAGATGATGATGTGACTTCCTGTTCCAGGAAAGGTCTTCCTAGGACCACCTCGACTCTTCCAGGAGCTGCAGGAGTTAGAGCATGACCTCTCCGTGGTGGAGGAGATCACACTGCTTGTGGGAACATTGCAAGGAGCGTACCAGGTACATCTGGCCCTTTCCAGTCTACCGTACATTTAGCTTATGAATGTGGCTCCTATTGTTTGACATGTCATTTCTTTATAACTCTTCGAAATTCAGAGAAATACAGTTATACACATAAAAAGAAGGTTATGGAAAGCGAATAATAATCCCCCTCTTCCACTGGAACAACCTACTTCCTGTCTCAGACATGTAATTCAGTATTACGATTCGAAGTTAACGCTACACTTTTTGGTAAGAACTATTATTATAACTACATGAATTATTATATCTGTGTTTATTAAACATTTTAATTTTGTTTTAGACATACACACAGCAAGTTGAGGCGTAAAGTGAAGAAAACCATAGTTCTCTCTGGCAGTTTTTGGTGGATACCATCATTTAACTGATATGTGGGATATGGAATGTTTGGATGATTTTATTGTCAGTCTCAAAATGGAATTACTTAGTCACGTGCCAGGTGCAGTTTTGAGATGTGTAATCTGGAGGGATTTTTTTGAAAAGCCCAGGGACATGACGGATAGATGATATCAGCGGCGGATCTGGCTCAGCAGTCTGCAGGTCCTAAGGGTGCGTGGCACGTGCAACTGCCATGACACTATGCATCATTTAGGGTGTGTTCAAAGCAGCCTGAGATTGGCTTGAGACGGCAGGAAACGTAAAGGATTAAGGAACTGCTGTTGTACCATTATGTAGCTAATTAACCATAAACACGTAATCCGTGTTTGGAAATGCATACCGATGTAAGCAATAAAAAATGCTCTTTATGTGGGCACCAGCATTGGCGATGCAATAATTTCCTGTAACTGCCTTCAACTGCTACATATGCAGTTATCCAGAGAATATTTGTCTTTCCTTTTATGCATCAGACTGGAGCCTGACATGCTCATTTTCATATATAAACACACTGTCTGCAGATCCTGAATATGGGAGGAGGGCAAGACTGGGGTGTCTGAATCTTTCACACCTATCCGTTTATAGAACCTGAATACGACGGTGGGGCAGGACTGGGGTGTCTGAATCTTTCACACCTCTCCGTTTGTAGAACCTGAATACGACGGTGGGGCAGGACTGGGGTGTCTGAATCTTTCACACCTCTCCGTTTGTAGAACCTGAATACGACGGTGGGGCAGGACTGGTGTCTTGCTCTCCAGAGGCTCATCCGCATGAAGGAGGACGAGATCCAGAGCGCCAACAAGTGCCGCCTTCGTCTGCTGGTCCCAGGGAAACCAGACAAGTAGGTGTGAAGTTCGGGGTGTGGCCGGGTACAGGTAGAGTTTTAAGGGGTAGAGATGTCCCACAGAATTTGCAATATGCAATGGAAAATGGCGTTACAATGTTAATTTGAATGCAGATCTGGATAGCCATTATTCTGAATAGCAGAATCATATTTTGAATAGACCATTCAGTAGAAACCATTCAGGACTATTTTCAGCTGCCATTTACCGAGCCTGGGTGCCGAATGATTCTCATGATGACTCCTCACGCCTCACTGTGCTGAAATTTACACGCTTCCGATAAACATATAATAATTAGTGTAAAATAATAAACTCCATTAGTTCCACCAGCCGCAGGGCTGGGTGAAATCACAAAAATTCAGCTTTTCAGGAGATTTCCATACTACAGTTTGACCAATCAATTGCAATTTCAGCTGCCGGCAGGTCGCGAGCTGCTTTGTTCATCCTCAAAGTCTGCAGTGATTCTTTTGGTATGGAGTTCATGTATCTTAAGAAAAGACAAAATTGTATCCAAGTACCGAATATTTCTGAACTGTGACACAAACTGAAGTTATTGCATACAGACGGACTTGGCATGCAGGTCTGTCGGTTAAAGCACACCTCTGATACAGAGATGGGTAAGTGGAGTTAGCAGATTATTATCGGTTGTTGCTTTAGTAGTACAGCTTGATGCTCATTGGCAATAATTGACAGGTCCTCTAGCTCACTTCAACTCTTCATACTTGGCCATGTGCTATGAAGCAGCGGCAGGAGGTGGAAAGTTCAAGGCCAAAAAGTACAGATCCAGATCAAGGTTTTGTTTCATCCATCCAGTTGAGTATAAAGCGCCACGGTCACAGAGGACTCAACCAGTTGGTTGAAACAAAACCTTAGCCTGTATTTGTACTTTCTGGACCTGAACTTTCCACCTCTGGGCAGAAGATATTATGGAATTTTGACCAAAAGGTTGCTGGTCATCTTTAGATCTTTCCAGTTGTACTCTAATCCAAGGTTTTCCGGGGTCCAACACCTTCAGCAAGATAACTGGTGTGTATCTGGGTTTACATCAGCTTATACTGGTGAGCCTTCCCATGATTCTCCTGCCTGCAGATTTCCCGACAAATTCCATTTTTCGGCTGCTGCATTTGTGTGCCAGCATTAGGCGTGATTGCATGCTTTATTTCACTCTGCAGTGGCAGAGGGCCTAAGTAAAGCAGACAGGGTAGAGCAACGTGCGAGCGAGAGCAGGGCTCAAGCACGGACTAAAGCCGTGTGGCCGATCATCACGCCAACACTCGAAGGGGGAGCAGGTGGAGTGGCAGGTGGCCAGGTCCCCAGGGGGTGGGGGGGGGGTGGCAGGTGACATAGTTAGCGGATGGCGCTCTTGCTGTGGGTACACAAGGAGCCCGTTTCAAGGAACAGCTTGTAAATGGCTCCATTTCTGGAATATTCTGCCTCTGGGGCGGCGGAACGTCAACCGTGCAAATGTCATGCGTCACCGGTTTGGGGGAAACGCAGAATGTTTTTGAACGTACAAAAAAATTAACACATCAGCTAGCTTTTAGGGTTTCAGTTATGCCGTGATTCATTATTTAGCATTCAGATTCAGCAAATAAAGAATATATTTTTGTTTATAGACATATTTTTTAATGAAGCTTCTTACATCAAGTAGTGCAGGGGTCATCTTGACATTTAAACGTTACATTGCTTGCTCCAATCACCCTGCTTTTAAAGACCCATGTTAAAATGTCTGAACTACAGCAAAAGGACAAGTGGGCCTACAGGTCTAGGAAGAGGTCATTATGGGATTGGTTCATCACAAAATAAGGTTTCAGAGATGATGGCAGCCTGATTGGCTGTTAGCCCTGATAGGGACTCTTCCCTATCACTCATCAATCACTCAGCGCTCAAGGATTATAAATAACCTGATGCTTAACCGTAACATCGCTCATGTCAGTCTCTGCAATTCTTATTTTGGTGTAACTCAATTGAGGGTAAGATCATTAAATCATAATCAGAATGATTTCAAATTTTATAGGAAATATTTTATATTTTGTCGTTTTAACATCCTTATTTTATAACCAGACAGTGGTGCCTTATTTTCATGGAGATTCAAAATCAGTATGAAAACATTATAATGTCTGTGTGGTACATTTGTATTCCCATCTAGTACCAAGATTAGCTTCCCATTTCTCATTGTGAGACCCATAACCATTCTCCTTAGGTTTAGGTTGAGTCCATAAGTAGTAAAGTCAGTGGCAGCTCGCATATGTCAGGAGTGGTAGGACATCTTGCGGCCCTATTAAGAAGCACAGCACTCTGTCACTGCCAACAATGCTATTGTGAATATACCAGCTTCAGAAACCTTGTTTCTTCTCCTTGTGCTCATTGCCAAAATTCTCTTGTAATTTTCTTGTTAATTAATGACCATTTAAGAACTGTTTGTCATTGTACTCTTTGGGCGAAATTTTGGGCAGTTTGTTCCTTGAAGAACTTGGGCCAGAATTGTTAGAACCATCTGCAGCCTTGGTTCACATCCATTAATTCCCTTAATCCATGTCTCTAATCTCTCACCACATGTTCTGTTTCCCCAAAATGTGAACATTCTTCCACCCTTGCTGACTACACAATGGCCTGTGCTTCTGTTTTCCACCGAAGGTCAGGACATCCCGTCCGATTCATGGTGGTCTTCAACACTCCCAACCCCCTCAGCAAGATCTCCTGGGTGAATCGTCTGCATCTGGCCAAGGTTGCCCAGCGTGAGTGCTTCCTTAAAATTGGGCTTCACTAGGGGTAACCTCTACCTGAAAATCTTCGGTCTCCATTGCTACAGTGGATGATCTGGTGACTCATCCTGCAGGGTTCCCTCTGGTTCACCACTATCTACGACAGTTATTCCACACGCATCTCTGCTCATTTCCTGATGAGCTGCTACGGCTCACAATGCAGCATTCAAGGGAACAATGTGTAGCACATTGCTAATCAGCGCTTACTGGTGGCGCGAAGTCGGTCGGCAGTTTGGCGGCTCAAAGACGGCCACTGCACTCTGTGTAAGCAGAACAAGTTCAGCTTGATTATTAGCAAAGGTGGTCCAGGTGTGCAGAGGAGTTGAATGACTCCATTATTTTTGTGAGGTGTCAGTCACTCACTGATTGTGGAAGGTCCAGACTATGGCCATGCATCCTGCCATCATCTAAGCTAATCCTTACATCTTACTGGCAGAGGTGTTTTACTGTACCTTTGAACATTTCTGCACCATGTTCAGGTCTTTGGTGGCGGGGGGATTTGGTTCATTAAAGAGACACAATAAAGCATGAGGAATGACAGAATAAGGCATGTTACCTTCCACAGATGATGACTGAGAAGCTCATTCTAATTAAATTGAGGGCCGGCTTGAGTTATCTCAGCAGCCTCTGTGTAAGTCAGATATGTTCGCCGTTACAGACACCTGAATCGGGCACTGGTGACAGAAATGAAATAAGTCTCAGAGTTTCAGCTTTAAAGGGAACAAAAGGTGCAGGAATGTGGTGTTCGGCGTGCTGTGTTTTAATAAAGGCATGATAAAAGTTTTTTGCATAAATTGAAAAAGTTTCAGTGTGGGGTTCGAAGTTGCCTGATGTGCTCACTAAAATGTGATTTTCACACAGAAAGCAATAATGACCCACCCATCTTTCAGTCACTTATCCAACACAGTGTTACGGAGAACCTGGAATCTGAACTCCTTTAGGTTCCTCAGTGAACCTAGAGAAATCAGCCTATCCATGGGTGGTGGAACTTATGTCAACATAGGGGGAGATAAAAATGGAATATTGAAATTATCTGGTCCTTTTATCCTAAGATCTGGGGTTGTTATAAAATTGAGGGAAATGTTCCATTGAGGTACTTCGTCTCTTGCCGGAATGACAGGAGGAAAAACTCCGTGACTAAACAAAATAAGGCTAGAGGATGAGTTGGGAGTTGTAGTGGTTACATTATTCGCGTCAATTCCATAGGATAAAAATGGCCTGTGAATTGTTCCTTCTTCAGGAGAGGAGAACTCGCCAGGCTGGGTCTGTGCAGAGGATGATGGGAAGACAAAGACCCCTTTTTGTTGCCCGCTGCTTGCCTGTCGTCTGAATGTTTTCACCACAAAGGCCCAGGATCAGAAGGTGAGTATGTGGGGTGGTCTGAGTAGGGGCTGTACTGCTTTTTAATTGTGTTTTGAAATTGTCATAAGTATAATTGCATGTTTTGGATTCTTCTACAATTCCCCGTAAATATTTTGGTGACATCTAGGCTACGGATGTCTTTAAGGCAGCAAAGGCTCATGGGAAGCCGAGGATGTTAGAAAAAGTTTGCAAATGCGACAGGAGGCATGAATGTATCAATCGACAGGAACCACTGCATGGTCCTACAAAAGATGGCTATGATATTACTGTATCTGGTGAGGAGGGCAAACATTTCAGTGAAATTCCCTTTTAATGGATCAGTGAGCTGAAGGTAAATGTGTAATTATCTGCTCAACGAACAGCGAAAAATACAGTTGTTTATCGTGTGCATTGAGATCGCGGACATTGCAATCATTTTTTTGTTTCTTGACTGAGTGTCGGGAAAGTTTTGTTCCTAAAATGCGAAGAACAGGTTGTATGTGTCCTCTGCTAATCATACAAAAGGGGCTTTGGCTCACTGGACTGTGCCTTTATTGTCCATTTTACCATAAAAACAGTTGCAGACAGTACAGACATAGACTGGTGTAAATAGAAATATGGCTCACTACAAAATTAATGGATGTGCTGGTTTTCTGTAAAGCTTGTGAAATTTTTTATTGTAAAGTGAAATTGAATCTTCCCAGAGAAATTGGTCATAAAAACAGACTTTGCTAAAGCTTTTTAATCTGAGAAGACAGGAACTTGCAAAATATAAACGTTAAATGTTGGCAGCTCACTAAAGTAATCTATGAGTCACCCAGAACATTCAAATTGAAATGATTGGGAAATGCTGAAATACATTTTCAGAGAGACACGTTATGGAATGTTTACTAACGCTTTATATTAATTGCACGTCCATAATGCCTTTATATTGCATTCGTAGAACATTCATAAGCAACACGTAAGTATACATAACATCCTAATGTGCCATAACAGCTTTAATATACATTAATAACAAACATTATATAATAATAACAAACATTAAAATAGTGTAATCGTTGAATATTTGTAAAGCTGTTTTAAGGTATTTTGGGATTTTATGGTATACTTACATGCTGCTTATGACCGTTCTATGAATGCATTATGAATGCATTATGAAGGTGCAGTTAATGTAGGGTATTACTGAATACTTCACAGCACCACAATGGATCAGTCAAAATCAGTAAGTGACCCGTAAGCAGATTGCAGCCAGATTGATGGAATGGTTTAGTGAGGATGGATAGCATGTGAGCTTCATTTATTATTTTTAAAATTAAACCAAGTGTGATCAGGTAAGTTATTTGGTTGGATGAGTTATTCCATTTATTTGTGAAGAACCATTTCCATTTAGTCAACACGCACACTCAGGGGCCAGTTTATTAGGTACACTGCATGCCGATGCAGACTGCCTGTGTCTCTGACCAGTGAGTCGGGTAGCTGCATACATACAGCATGCAGATACAGCCTAGTGGCGCACATTCTCTTTGAGCAATAGCGAGGTCGAAGGTGAAGACGCCTGATATCAGCAATTTTGAATGTGCTGTGGTTGTTGGGGCCGTACGTCGTACTTCCGGCATCTCAGGAACAGTCACCCTCCTTTGGCTGTAACACACTACGCCGTCTATAGTTCACAGAACATGGTGGCATGAACAACAAAACATCCAATGAAAGGTGTTTTTGGCCAGAAAGAAGCCATTAATGAAAAAGGCCTGAGGGGAATGGGCAAACGCGCTAAAGCTATTAGGACGTCCACAAACGCAGAAGTAGGTCACCAGTGGTGTAGAAAAATGGCTGCTGTGTGTATTGACTAGATAATTTATGCCGCTAAGTGTCCCTAATATGGTATGTGTAAATATATTACATTCCTGTAAATGTAAATAAATATACAAATAAATAAGCCTTATACAGACCTATAAATTAAAATTTAGCATTGGTTTCCCTAACAGTAGTGTTCTGTGGCCTAATAGCTTTGAAGCATTAGTGGGGGCTCCCGGAGTTTAACCAAATGATATTTGCAGTTTGTTTTCCCCCCCCAGTTCTTTACCATGCTCAGGTGTACAAAAGTAGGGGCCTCCAGGCGCCTGCGACCTGCCAGCACCTCCGCTGCCTTCCAGCTTCCACTGAATGACACATTAGCTGGCCGCTAATGCATGATGCCATGCTGCTAGATTTCACGCTGTATGCTAGCAGGGAACCACCCCCCCCCCAGCTGCCCTGGACGAATCAAATCAATTGGTGAGAGTAATTTTCCAACAAAATATTCGGGTGGCATTTAGAGGAATGAGGGAAAGTGGCAAGCCGGTGAAATATTTCACGAAGGTACATTTGGCAAAACCGGGCTGCGGTAAGTCCTGGTGTAAGCGTTTCGGTAACCGTGCGCAGCGACGGAATTAAGTGTGAAAAGAGTTTACCCACAAGAGAGGCAGTTTAAGAGGAAAGTCGTGTCAAAGTGAGTGACTTAATATAGAAAGAGCTGCGATTAACGGCTTAGAGGGTCTCTAACTCTCCCAGAGCTGTAGCTCGCCAGCGTCTGAGCTCGACTCGGCACACAAGTCAATCTGAAGAAAATGAGGAGATTAATTAGAACGTGGCCCGCAGCGGTGGGTGCGTAGCGTGCCGGTCCAGCCGCGAAGAGACAGCCGGCGGGCGACGGCGGTGAGTCGCTAGTGGATCCCGCCGCGAAGCCGGAGGTGTTCCAGGGCCTTCGGAGCGTGACTGATTCAGCTGGGTCCACAGCCCACCTGTGACATCTCTAATGAGAATTCCTTAATTCAAAGATGAGTCAAGATTACAAAAGAAGTAATCCACTTTAGGATATATCAGAAGTGGTCTAAGACTGCAGTATAATACATTTTAAATGTAATACATCTTAAATTAAAGGTATGTGTTATATGTTCATATTCTGGTGAATGACAAGTGTTCCAGTACCTGTATATAAAAATTAAATATTAAATTCAAATGGTGCTACAAAGTTAAAATACTAGAGAAAAAAATGATACTCTGTCGTGCCGGTCGGGTCCAGGCATACAATTTCTGACAGTTTCAGTCCGGACCTTAATTAGGAGACGTTTATGACCTGCTGTGGAGGTGACCTTTGAGAGTAGAAAATGAGATGTTGACGACTTTGCTGTCCTCAGGTGAGTGGTGCTGGGGGCATTTGGCGCGAGCGGGCCTGTGAAGGTCACCGGGAAAGAGGCGCCCATTTTTACGGCAGAGGCATGCTGGGAAGGGACGGAGGTGCAGGTGTAGCTGTGATGGGCGGGGCCACTGTCCACCCGGAGTGTTGCTGTCATGTGGGGGTGACGGCTTCCTAGATGCAGCCCTGGTCTGGGAGCGCTGAGTAAGTTGCTTCAGCAGAATACAGAGCGCTGTCGCTCATTTAGGGTGCTGACTGATCAGGTAAATATTCATGCCAGGGTGTAGATTTGGATATGGATGGTAGGGACCATATTGTGGGAGCACTGTGTGTGTTTTTAGGGAGGCAGGGAGGTTCTTACCAGTGTTGAAACCAAAGCTACGCCCTTGTGTTCATGTCTCTGTCGTGACTTATGAACCCCCCCCCCCCTTCCTGCATCTCACCCCACCGTGCTTCATCAGTCTGTTTAGAAAGGTGTTTCCCACCTGAAACACTGCTTGGCTCTGGTGGTAAATTGGCAATAAGACTGATGGTTTTTTTTGCTGTGGGGACACAAAATACCCGTAGACTGTTTTTAAAGGAAATTTTACGCTCACTGAAAGCAGTCTGATTTGCTGTGGGAAATGATTCTTGTGTGACCTTGTATCTTGTTTTAATAATAGATTCACTGAATTCAGTCTCAGCTGAGGAGGAAGGGAGCTTCACGAGGGGGGAAATTAATGTAAATTTGAACATGATTTTTTAAATTATTTCAGAGCGGGAGGACTCCCGCCCCCCCGCCTTTTGTCTTGCATATGCGTGCTGCAGTCTGTTCACCCATCAGCCCTTATCTGGCTGTTGGTTTGCTTTGTCCTCATAGTGTGTCTCATGAGCTTCTCAATTCTGGAGAGCTGCGGGATCCGTTATCTTGGAACGCAGCCTGCAGGTGATGTCATACTGGGCACTATGATGTCATCTGCAGCTAGTTATTTTTAAAAAGGGGATTAACAAAGTGACATCCAGTAGATTTTCAAAGGAAACGAACCTGGCTGATCAAAAGGACCAGTGGTACGTTGCTAGAAGAAGTCTGTCCCATTTTTCTTACAGCGTGGCGTGTAAAAATGTTCTCTCTGCTTGAACTGGTTAGATCTGCAGAAGACGTTAAGTGTTTTGTGAAATAAGACTATTGAGGTTCTGCCATCAACCCTCGTGGGACACAAGCCCTAGCATCTTGATTGGTTCCCATCAATAAATGAAAATTGACTAAAGATGTGCGTACAATTCAGATTTACAGCCCGTGTTGTAATTGCGTTCGTATGGTCCAGAAGATGAGGCCCGCTTAGTGGCTTGGATTAACTGTCCAGTGGATCATACTTCAGAATCTGACTGACATAATCCTGAGGACTCAGCAGTCTGACAGATGCACTGAAGCCTCTCTGTTATTTACTTTCATTGGACTTACAGAATTCATTGGCAGGCAGATGATGTTCATTAATCACATGCGCAATTCAGTTGTATCAGAATGTGCTCTCATGTGCATTTAATGGTTTAAGGGCCTACTGGTTATTTTACTGGTTCATTGGAAAGGACAGATAACCTTAATATTCAACATCAGCAGCATGCTTAGTCTCAGCTCTACATCCATGCGATGCATAATGACTCTGTTTCAAATTCTGATTTCAAATAAATTCTGGTCATAGATAATATCATGCCATGATGAATCTTGCTTGATCTTAGACTATTTCACAATGTACGTGCTTATAAAAGTCAGCCTGTTTGCCGCGTTGTGGATGTTGTGACTGGACTGAATATGGATGTCGGCGCTTGTGTTTTGGTTTAGTTCTCTGGATCTGGTGTGTTTGCCAGTCCGTTGTGTGTCGAGTGACGGTGATGGATCCTTAGCAGGCAGATGGATGCAGCCTTGCCTGGCTTTGCTCTTCTGCTAAGACTCCTCTGTCTTTTGGTAAATCAGCTCAGCTCTGCTCCACTCTGGCCCCTCACGGACCCCATATCCTAGCAGTGCGGAGCGGCTCTGTTTCCATGATAGACTCACACTACAAGGGAATTCATCTCACCTTCTGCCGCAATGCCAACGTGCTGTCAGTCAGTTTCTTCCACACCTATGGCCGACATTACAAAGAAACAGGATAAGTCACCAATATTTAGCTTTTGTCTGCTGAGGGTTTGATCCTACAGACAAGGTCGAAGTTGTGTAGAAGAATTATCTCCCTGGTAAAAGCAGCTATTTTTTAATGTATGGAGGTGATAATATTATATAAGAAACTCCCAGCCTAAGAAATAAGGACTGGTGAGAGAGCATGTGATTTCTGCTTCCTTCATGAACGAAATGCCTTATAATTGATAGATACCTTACGCCTCCCTCAGGTTGCTCTTTGCAGAGAGTAAGTTGTCCATGAAGGGCTGCCACCTGTAGCAGCACCCAGGGGTATTAAGGGCCTTGCTCAAGAACCCACAAATGTGCTGAGGCTGGGTTTGAACCAGTAACCTTCTGATTACAGCCACACAGGCTTAGCCCACTGAGCCACACGCTGCCTCCGAAGGCATGTGTATATAATATTACATTATGGCTGGTAGGTGCTAAAATTCACGTATTTTGACGTGGCAATTGTGTCATCATATTCTTTTGGGGTAACTTTGCCGAATACCTCCCCATACGGCGGTTTGTGATTGCAATAAAGACCAGAAACCTCAACCATGTTTACAGTGTGGAGGATGGAACTGGGATGCATTCCATAGATCAGAGCACATTGAAATAAGTTCTGCGTGTTTAGAAGTGGGACCACTTGAATCAGAGTAACTGTGCCATTAATCCCCCACTTTGATGCTGTTGGGAACGAGGAGTGTTTGTTCACAGTGCTGTCATCTGAGTGATGGATTTAAACACCCCCATTTAGCACTGGGACTGTCAACTCCATTGTGTCGAAACATCATAAAAATGCCAGGAGCCAGTGTGGCCTTCTCTTGTCATTGTTCCATGTTGGATAAGTGCCTCGGAAAAACCGTGAGGGGCCCAGATGCTCCAAATGGCACCCGGTCCACTTTAAAGCCAGCAATTTGAGGCCAGCAGTGTGCT
>JAODJU010000108.1:2540041-2557401 GCA_026776725.1 Gnathonemus echidnorhynchus | reverse complement strand
TCTGTGTATGTAGAGTGGATGTGATCTGTGTATGTAGAGTGGATGTGATCTGTGTATGTAGAGTGGATATGCTCTGTGTATGTAGAGTGGATGTGATCTGTGTATGTAGAGTGGATGTGATCTGTGTATGTAGAGTGGATATGCTCTGTGTATGTAGAGTGGATGTGATCTATGTATATAGAGTGGATGTGATCTGTGTATGTAGAGTGGATGTGATCTGTGTATGTAGAGTGGATGTGATCTGCGTATGTAGAGTGGATGTGATCTGCGTATGTAGAGTGGATGTGATCTGCGTATGTAGAGTGGATGTGATCTGTGTATGTAGAGTGGATGTGATCTGTGTATGTAGAGTGGATGTGATCTGTGTATGTAGAGTGGATATGCTCTGTGTATGTAGAGTGGATGTGATCTATGTATATAGAGTGGATGTGATCTGTGTATGTAGAGTGGATGTGATCTGTGTATGTAGAGTGGATGTGATCTGCGTATGTAGAGTGGATGTGATCTGCGTATGTAGAGTGGATGTGATCTGCGTATGTAGAAATCTCGCCTGTCATACCAGGCCACCCCGGGCTTCATCGCCCCTGGCTTTATCCACACAGACAAACATGGCCCTAGACTGGCCAAATGTGCTGTGCTATGACAGTACGTCTAGATCAGAGCCTGCAGAAAGCGTTGCCCTTCTGCTTGAGAAAGTTTGAGGACTCTCACGTGTGATCGCTCCCCATAGAGTCTTATGCTCCTTTTTAAAATGACTCTGTTTTGTTTTTTTCTTTTTCTAAACTGTGGATGATTTGTCAGAATCTTGCTTGTCACTCCTTACCGAACACGTCCCCGCTGATGGATGTGCTCTATTCACGCTGATATCTACCCGACTCGATTACGCTGTGTAATGTGACATATTGCACACTTGAGGACTTTTCTGTACCATTACGTATCTTGTCAGGGTGTTGTATAGAGTCGGGCAGAGATACAGCCCCGATCGGTGTGTATGTAGTGTGTATTTAACCTCTGTAACCTGTGTATATAGGGTGGATGTGGCCTGTGTATGTAGAGTAGATGTCACCTGTGTATGTAGAGTAGATGTGTTGACATAATATGAAGTAACATATTTCGTTAAAATGGTCACAGTGTCCTAGTGCAAAGTCGGGTATTCATTTCTCATAAGAAAACGTCTTTTAAAACACTGCTTAGAAAAGGATTATCTGCCATAACTCTTGCTGAAGGAGAACTAAACAGCATTAGTAAGGAGAAAAAGATTTTAAATTTCAAATATGATCAGTTCATAAGAGACATCACTTGCTGCTGTATAGTGACCAGGCTATCCTGGGATTCCGGGAATGGAGATAAAGAAACTTGTCCAGGACCCCGCAGAGACCTGTTCTTCAGATCCTTCTCAAACGCAAGGCTTTCACAGATTGATTCTCAAAAGGCATATTGAAGACCTGAGAGTCACCTGGGTGGATCCCATCTCTGTGTTGTGGTGATTTTATGTTTCCTGCTCAATAAGAACAGAAAAGCTAAGAATCTCACCAAAACTCCCCCATCCTCTGACAAACCCATACATTATACTGCATCATGTTTTACTGAGTATGGGGATGGTACTGATCGTGGGGGATGACAGACACAGAGATATTTACATGTTTGTTTAATTTGAGATGCTTTCCTTGAAAGTGACATTTTTATTTTGAGAAGCCATGGTCAGCCAGTTCCTGGAGCAATTGGAGTTAGGGGCCTTAGTATACTACTGACCATGGGATTTGAGCCGACAACCTTCCAATCGCAGGGACAGAGAGTCCTAACCCACTGAGCTGCACACTTAAGGTATGGATGAATGTTACATTTATATAGCACTTTTCAAGACACCCAAAACGCTTTACAGAATCAATGGGGGGGGGCACTTCAACCACCACTACTGTATAGCCCCCACCTGGATGAGGGTCAGGACCTCAGTTTTATATCTCATCCAAAGGACAGCACCATTTTTACAGCACAGTGTCCATATCACTGCACTGGGACCCACACAGACCACAGGATGGGCTTAACCTGCCAGCCACACCAAACCACTTCCAGCAGCAGCCCAGCTTTCCTAGTTGGTCTCTCATCCAAGTACTGGCCAGGCCCAAACCTGCTTAGCTTCAGGTGGATTACATAGTCAGAACTGCAGGTGGTACAGCAACTAAACTTGACTAAATCAAAGCAGACGCAGATACAGTTGCCTATACAGACATACAGCCATATAGTTGTGTATGCTTACATACTGAGACTGGATCTCTTAAAATGGCAGAAAGAACATTATGCGGCCTTGATGAGTGTAGCTTAGCGCTGTGTTCGTCTGTAGCTTTACCATCAACAGGCATTACATTTAAAACACAAGAATCCAGTGTTCTTAGAATTCCATCTAGACCGTGCAAACCAATCAGGCCGCAGCTAGTCCTTTCAGTGCTTTGCATTTGAGAGGAGTTTTGAAGTCCATCCTGAGGTTAAAGCACATTCCATGCACCTCTTGTCTGGCAACAGCTACTTCCTGATTACCGTGATCATCCTCTGCACCTCTGTGGCGAAAGCGTGGGGAGACACGACTCCCAGACCAAATGAGCGATGCTTATTTTTCAGCAGAGGTGAACTAAGCATGAAAGGGGAGCAATCAAAGAGGCTTCGTACACGCTCACGCTGATGCCCCGCGGCAAGGGCAAAACGGCGGGTTCCAGCACTTCCGCACGCATGCCGGAGCTCCGCATTGCTGCGGCTGTCTGGGTCAGCCCTGCCCCATTTCTTCTTTGTCGTTATTTTAATAGTGAACCGATGCAGCCTCTGCTATGGGGCTTAAGTGGCGCATTCCGTATCACGCTGGTTAAGAACACTTGCGTTGACTAATGGTTATTGGTTCACATCCCAGGAGATGTTGCCGTGTGCTACCATGGTTGCGGTGACAAATAAAGCTGTTGCGTCGGATTAAAGTTTTATGTAAATGGAGAAATTAAGACAATAGAAAAGGCAGTTTGTGTGAATTATTCAGGGCTGTGAAATCAGGGCCCTTGTGTTGTGCCCTTGTGTTTGGCACTTAATCCGAATTGCTCCAGTAAAATATTCAGCTCTGTAAGCAGCAGAAATGAATGAAATCCAGGTTGTTTTTTTTAATGCTGAATTTTAGGGACAGTGCACTGCTTCATCCAAAGAGAGAGTGCAACCTCCGCTCACTGAGGTATTTCCTTTGTATAGTGAAGCCCTTTCAAACACGATGAGACATATCTTTAATGTCACATTTCAGCTGGAATCAAAGCATTAAAAAAGGTGAAACCCACACAGACCAAGCAGAGCTGTTGTCAGCTCTGATAAATCACATTACATTGTTCCTTTGTGACAATCAGGACAATCTGCTGCTGATATTATGTGCTGAATATTAGACAAAATAAATAGATAAATAAATAACGATTCCTCACTTCCCTCCCTTCACATCTGCTAAATTAGTAAATAATCTGTAATTACTACATGTCTGTTTTTCTTTTGTCTGTGTCACGCTTGAGCTATACCCCACCCAAACTAGACGCTTCCAAAGAACCTAGCGTAAAATACGCACGTACTTTGGTGTTTTCCTTCCAATAGCATATGCAGATGTGAGGTCAGGCGTGTATTTCAATAAATGGATTTTATATTCACGCTGATTATTTCATTAAAATCGAGATCAGCATTTGCATCATTATAAAAAGGTTCGTAATATACTTTGTTATTACAAAAAACACTAGCTAGACCTTCTGCTCAATGATTCAGTTAGATGTAGCTATGTAAATAAGAAGTAGTAAATAATATACTGGATGTTATATTTGATGACGCATGTCTTAAACAGGCATTTGACTCGTCTCATTGCTTTTGGTAATTTTGCACTGTTGCGCTGATCAATATGTTGTAGCCTGCTAAATATCGGCAGTGGTCTCAAATATTTACTTGTGGACTGTTGAGTTTCCGTGACGACGCTCTCATGATGTCACTACGTCTCCCTCACTCCGCCCCCTTTGTGTGTCGCCCCCTCTGTTCCCTTTTCAGAGTTTTGAGGCGCACCCTGACGCGAGGGTGAGCGTGGCACATATGGTGCAGGCGGGCGGTGGCGTCTGGATGGCGTTCTCTGAGAGCTCCTCCATCCGCCTGTTTCACACGGAGACGCTGGAGCACCTGCAGGAGATCAACATCTCTGCTCGCTCCGCCTTCCTTAATCCAGGCAAGTCGCCGCCGATGGGAGAGGGTGCGGGCCGAGCGAAAGCCACTAGACCAAACTGACTGAACCCACGAAGAAGAAGAAAAATACAGTCTTCACTTACTTTCCCTTCAGGCATAATTTGCTTTCTTCACAGAGGGAAAAAATAGATTTTTCTGGTTAAATCGAAAGGAAAATGGACACAACTCACAAAATGAGTAACTAGAGTGATGCGACATGACTGAAATAGCGGCCTTAAAGCCTGAAAGATGCTTTTCTGCTCTATTTGGAAATGCTTTACTACGGTTTTTTTTTGTACCCGCCTGGTCATTTCTGTCCACAAGCCTGAATGAGCTTGAATATTAAGACCAGTTGTGATCGAACTGGAGACCCGCTAGTTAAAGGGCGGAAATAACAAAGGGAGCAGATCTCCAAGGAGCCGTGTGTCATTGGAGACAAAGTTTTTCAGACAGGGGGTTATTAGAAGTGGTTGCTATAGAAACATTTTTCCTCCGACTCGAGCTGAGGTTTCTGCCTTCTCCTTTTGTCTGTGTGTTTCACTCTCATTCTCCATCTGTGAATCAATGTTACAAACATATCTGCACTCTCGGAGCTCCCTGCCCTCTTGACTAATAAAATATTCATCAACAAACCTGTTCCCTATGCGTGTTGATCCACCTAAGTAAGTGCCTGAAAAACAGGAATATTGATGGGTTTTTAACAGCAATAGCCTTTCCCTTAACTTAATAACCTTAGCAAATAGTGCGCTGCCTTTCCTCTGCAGGGGTATTAGTGGATCTGCTAAATCTAAATATATTTAAAAGATCACAGTGGGGCTGTCGGTCTGGCTCTTGCCTTAAGGCTTCTGCTTCGCTGGGTTAAACTGAGGCTCAGCTCAGAGGTCATGTTCTGCTCGCGTTTTGGGATGGGCTTCCGCCCCCGTTCCACGACTCGTGTTCTGATGGATCAGTAAGTGCCGTGGGAGGGGTGGGTGCCCCCCCCACCCCGTCCCCCCTCCTTATGCCATCTGCTTTTCTTGATAGACTCTCAGCACTCAGGTCATAATTGGCTGAGTGGTCACTGATAATTAATGGATAACCAGAGATGAGGACTTAAGAGTAGGACTACAGATTTTAAAATACAGACAGTCCCCGGGTTAAGAATGTCTGGCTTATGGACAGCTCATAATTATGAACACACTGCCATAAAGCCTATTATATTAAAAAAATGAGTTAAATACAATAGTTCATAATAACAAACGCTTGCTACTTTGTGATGCTCGCGAAAACATTGCACGGCTTCAGCGCTCCGTCAGTTCGAGGTACAGTGCAGTACAGTGCAGTACAGTGCAGTGCAGTACCATATATAGTTACTGTTTTTATTACCATATACTTATTATTATGCACTGTATCATTATTTTTCCAACTTGCCTACAAGTTCAACTGAAAGCCAGACTTAGGGAATGGATCTCGCTGGTAACCCACGACTGGGAGCGCAGGTTAGAAGTTTCCTGAGCTTTTCTCAGAACTTCTCCCTGAACACCTAAATGTCCTCACAAGCCGGAATAGCCACAGTTATCCCTGGTCAAATGCAACAGCATGGAGCAGTGGAACAAAAAAAAAAAACCCTTCTCTCTGCTAATTATCGTGTGTATCTGTGCTCTGTACGCTGGCAGATTTTAAACAGCGGGACCTAGTCTGCTGTGACTGGTGGGGGGTTCAGGGCACGGGCATGAGAAAGAAGAGTTTGGTAAAGCCAGTCTCTCTGGGTCTCTCCCTTCCCCCCAGGTCCGGAGACGGTGCGTGTGACCAGCTTGCTGATCTGCCAAGGGCTGCTGTGGGTGGGCACCGCTCAGGGCGTCATCGTCACGCTGCCCATACCCAGGTTGGAGGGCATCCCCAAAATAACAGGTGATGAGTGGCAGGGGCAGCGTTCCGCCCCGAATGCCTGAACGCCGTTTCAGTGATACCTTAAGGGGTCCTGGACTCTTCGCTGATGTCACATATGCCGTAGACCAGTGGTCCCCAACTCTTTCTTACAATGACAGATATGTTTACAAAGAAAATCATGGGGAGATACCAAGATTTTTCGGGGGGGGGGGGGGGGTGGGAGGGGGTTCGGAGGGCGGGTCCCCCTCGGTAGATTTTAATGACCTGGGGAGGTATAAAGGTGGCAATCTGACTGTTGTGATCGACTAGGAATGTCTTGAAAACTGACTTGTTGATAGTGATCAACTGGTTGGCGACCACTTCTGTAGACATATAATAATACCAACTTTCCCTTTAAGCTTGTATTTATCGGTAGTAATTGTACAGCTTTGCACTATTTTATTGTATAGTTTTATTTCTGCTCATACTGTTTTTCTTAACTTATGTTCTAAGTTGTCTGTGAACATATGCATCAGAACCGCTAGAACAAATTCCTAGTCCCTGCAGTTGTTCCTTGCAAAAGGTGCAGTACGCTTCTGCTGCTGCTGTCGGTACCTTAGGGGAACTGCCTGGATTGTGAACTGTGCACTTGTCTCTGCGTGAGCAGGGAAGGGGATGACTTCCCTGAACGCGCACAGAGGCCCGGTCGACTTTCTGGTGGCCACCACCAGCACCCTGTCTCCGGAGCTGCTGAAACGGGACTCCGAGATGGACGGGCAGGACTCGGCCAGCGGCGGGGAAGAACGCGTCGACTCCTCGTCGCAGGAATCCCTGCAGCAGGTCAACGGCTCCCCCAGGCGCGACGCCAAGTCCAGGGGAATCCTGCTGCAGTACCGGCTGCGGTCCACGGCCCAGCTCCCGGGGAGACTGCTTTCGGCTCGGCCCGAGGGCTAGTCCGACTCCTCGCTGGAGTCCCTGGAGCACGGCCCGGAGGACGGCTCCATCTATGAGCTGAGCGACGACCCCGAGGTGTGGGTGCGAGGACGGCCCTCCGCCCGGGACGGCAGCCGGAGGGACAAGGTCACCTCGGCCGCCGTCGTCTCAGGGGGCAGGGGTTTCCGGAGGCTGGTGGCAGAGGACTGGCCGGACAGCGGAGAGGCGGCCGAGAGCAGCCTCATGGTGTGGCAGCTTCCCCTCACAGTCTGAGGAAAGGGGTGGGGCAGAGGCATGTGACCGTGCTCCCCCTGGTGGAGAGTGGATGCAGCGTGCTGTAGGAACCTTACCCCTGAATCCCTACTCTGCCCAGGAGACCCCACACTGGTGTCTTCTACGCCTGTTTCAATACAGATCCACACAAACTTTTGACATGCTCACAGAATGCTGTATCTACAGGGACTGCCCTGCTGTACGAGATGTTCTCTCTCCGTCGATGCTCTGTATACATATTTAAACTATACTGTACTGTTTTTTGGGTGGGGCTGGGAGATTCCATAAACCACTAAGAACTCATTCCAGGAACACTCGGGACCTTGTTATCAATCTGTTGTCAGCCACATGTGTTCCTGCATTCATTATTGGAAATAATCGCAGTACGCTGTAGCAGTCGAACTGGTTTATTTTGCGTCTTTGTCAGGAGAGGATGAACCTCGCAGAAAAGGAGCGTGGCATTTAAGAAGTAACGGTACAGTCTGGTTGACAAATAACTTCCACCTCTGACTCGTTTGCGGGAGCCCAGCAAATGTCTTCCTGCATTCCCTCTACTGAATCCTTTATCATTCCAAACATAACAGAGTATAACAGACATATGAAGGAAGCTGTGCTTTTGTTTGGCTCCGCCACGAACAAAGGAGGGCCGCAATAATGAGGGAAGCTGTTGTGGAATTTTCTGGTGTGTTTCAGGTACTTAATGATACTAGTTTCACTTCCACTGAGTCATTTTGCTGTAAAATAAAGAGATTGTGTCCCACATAGACATCTGTGTTTGTCTCCAGAGTGAATAGGCTGCAGAAGAGATGCTGAGAAAGGAGGCTCACCTGGTCCACTGTACCCTGCCTCCAGCGCCCTCCCTGTTCTTACGGCTATGTTCATTTGACCAAGCGTCTGCGTACAAATCACGTTTAAGGTCCTGCCAGATGAAATTGTTGATGAGCCCAGAGAGTATTATCATTTGTCATGAATGTAAATGAGCAGCTCTGATGGCGGGAATGCGACCCACTGCTCTGCGAGCTAGAAGACGTTTCCATCCATACCTGTTTTTTTTTGGTTGATAATTTGGTGTCACGAGGGCCCTTATTATTATGATTTTCCCCCCGCGACGGCCTGTGTTGTTTATAATATCAGCGTCCTGGCGCTTTTTCTTAATGTCACTTATGGAACATGCGAAGGCCCCCAGGGACGCTGGCTTCTCACGCGGCGGACGGCGAGCCGGCCACCTCCGCCGCATTGCTGAAAAATCCCCACTTTACGCTCCTCTGAATGGCTTGGGGGCACAATTTGCTTCAATTCTGGCAGCAGGAAAGAATCAAGACATGACTGTTCTAGACATAAACCCAGATAGCAGCCTGCCTACAGGATAAGAAACGGGAGCTTTCTGAGGTGTGTTACAAACATTTATGTCATTTATTTCGAGTAACAAAATGTCTGCAAGAAGACCTCAGAAAATCAGCTAAGTTGCCATAATTTCACCTCATTTAAATGACTATATATAAATGTATATAACTGGATAAAACTGTAAGGGGGCCATCAAACCGTTGTCAAACACTGTCATGCCTTAGTCCAAAGATTGAAAATACTTCCTGTCTTTCTATTTTAGACACTTCAGCATAAGCACTAATTTCTCTATTCTGTTCTGCCAGTGCTGTCAAAGAAAATAGCAGTGGTTTTCGGGGACTTCTGACGACTATTTTGTGTACGTGTAGGTAGCCTCAGTAACTGTCTTTGACTTCCGGATTTAATGAATATATTTCATTTATTAGTGCATTGCTAAGGTGTTATCACTCTGTTCGGCTCGGACACTCCAAGAAAATTAAACGTCCGCTTATATGCGGGGGACACGATAACGGTAAAAGGCAATCTAGAATCTAAATTAAAATCCAGATCAGCTCCACCTCCCCAACACCCAAAGAAAGCATAGATAAACAGTTACTAGAGGTGCACTTTTGGTGGTCTGACACTATGTCTACAATGCCTCTTAAGTAAAGGAACTAAAAGCGAGATTCTTGGTTCAGAGCAATTACGTTTATAAATAAAGACGGTTGCTTTTATAGATGCTCTGTAGTGTTATAGCTAATTCCATAATGTATATGTCAAGAACATCAAGTCCCATGGCCCTGTATTGGTTAAATGATTAGAATATTAGAGATGAATGGATGGAAGAGCATCATGTTTTTTTCATAGTACTCATATGATAGAAGTCAGGTCACTGACTAACTTATGAAGCTTTAAGCTCCAAAGCATGTTGCACGTTTACAGTCCTTATTTCAGTCTTTAAAAAGACTTTACTGTTCCATAAGTGTTCGATTTTATGAATAACGTTATTAATAGTTTAATCGACGTGCAAAACCAATCCAATACAGATGCAGTGCAACAACGTGCAGAATTTAAGCCGATGCACTTTACAAACATCAAGAGTGGATTTCATGAAGAAGTACACTTCAGACAGCGACTAAGTCTTGATACACTTCGGTTTATATTGTAGTTTTAGATCAGATTTCCGTTCAGCTGGTATATATAAGCAATGCAGGGCTTTTTATCCCAGCACTATTGTTCCAAACTACACAGCTCAGCCCTGAATGGAAAGTGACACATCTGTCATTGAGGAGGAGGCTGTTAATGACAGAGAACTTTAGAGGATGCTGAAATGCTAATTAAGATTACTTTAAAAGGAAGCATCACCATAAAAATTAAACCAGGCTGTGGCTTTTAACTGTTAAGTACCAATTGTGTGTTTGGTGGGTATTTCAAAATTAATAATTCTGCTACTGTTGTATTGCCTTTCTTTTGATGTGGACAGTGTACAGTAATTCGTGGCAGTGAATGTCATTGTCATTGGCATTGTTGTTGTCAATGGCATTGCTATTGTCATTGTCATTGGCATTGTCAGTGGTGAAATTTCTTAGAATTCCCAGATACATTTAGCCACATTGATATATATCCAATTTCATTAGACCTACTGCTTTCTTCTATTAGGAAATCAATTAAATGTATTTAATTGATTTGTGTCCACAAAACTATGGTTTGATACAGGAGAGTGAATATTCCCAACGTAAATCCAAGTCTATTAGGCCAAGTGTGTGATATGTCCTAAGTGTGTGTATGTGTGTGTGTGTGTGTGTGTGTGTGTTTTTTTTGCTGTATATGATGATGCACTAAGATTTCTGTGAGGCTGTATTCGTAATGGCTGAATATACAATATTCTGTGTGGAGAATCATCATCTGAAATTATGAAGGATGTTTGCTTCAAACAGGTTTGTCAGCCAGTCAGCACAATTGCCTCAGTTTTATTTATTAATTTTTGTTTTAGCAGGGAAGGTGGTTTAATTTGGGGTTTATGGTTTCAGATGTGGCACATTAATAATATTTTTGTGCATATTGCAACCCTGGCACTGTACCTTGAGGCCTTCAAGAGGGTGCAAAGAGGGGCACCCACAGGCTGATGGATGCTAATACAGATTCTTACAAAGTAATATTCTGTAAATTCAACCCTAAATCACTCAGGGGGGGGGGATCAATAGCCTCAGCCGTGATAAACAGCAGGAAGGTGATTTACTGCAGACACAGTCTGGTCAGGTTGGCGAATCTAGCCTTATGAGCTGGGAGTTCAGGCTTAAAGGGGATTGTGTTTCCTGACTCGGGGTTCACAGTTACCAGACAGTGGGGGGGTCAGCAAGAGAGCAGGGTTAAACACAGAACAGCTGTATCAGCAAGAGGAGAGCAAATTAGTCTGGACGGGGGCGTCAGAGCGGCCTAATCGAAGCTGGTGTCACAACAGACGTGGGGACTGGGGGGGGTAACAATGCAGCAGAAGGAATGAATGAAGGACAGGTAGGGGCAATTAACACAAATGCCAGGCCTCCCCTCTGAGAGAGAGCCCCTGCAAAAAGCTCATCTTAACGTGTTAAAACACGCCACTAAATGCGTCACATGGTCACACAGCACAACTTCAAAATAAATTAAATGCCTTGTTAATTCATCAGAAGGAAAATGTTATCATTATGTATTTTTAGATTGGTAATATTGTGAATATTCTGAATATTATGAAATGTATTATACTGTGAAATATGTGATAGAGTCCCCTTAACGCATTGCCTGTTTAAATACAATTCCAACCCATGATAAGAAAGTTTCTTTATACCTTTTCTCATTTCTGTTCATAAACGTATTGCTCAAGTAACATGCAAATTGTAGTCTGTAATGGAAGGCTTTCAAATCCTAGCAATTGTGGTGTCTCAGTAAAACAAACATGTTTCTTAGATATAATCAAATTTCAGATGTAATTTATCTCTGCGAGACAAAGAACAAGGTTCACACTAGTGTTTAGGTTGTCCTGCCGATAGCTAAACTCTAGGTCTGGCTCATCCACGCGTTCTGCCTTCTATATGCAGATTGTGAGAAATCGCTTCCAGCAGCAAGACACTCAGTATAAGAATCTGAAATGCCCTGTGTGTCCAGGGCCGTTTCTCAGCCGTTAAGAATCACAGAGCAGCTGTTCTCACCGATGAGCGTTAACTCTGCGGGGTAGAAGGAAAAAAAAGATAGGGAAAGCGATTTCCATCAGGTGCGGTCATCATCGTGTAAGCCCAAATCTGGAACTACCGCAGAATCAACAAAGATTTTTGCACTGATATATGAGAAGCTGCATCAAAGCAGGACAGTCTTGACCTAGTGGTCAGGGCGGGTACTGCGAGGCCACGGGGCAGGATGCCAGTCCATCATGGGGTATGAGGTCACATTGAATCCTAGGTCACACACTAAGGGCAACTTAGACTCACCTGGGCTCAGAACTCTGCCAGCATGCTGGACCAGTGCTGCCCCCGATCCCTAAAATAACACAGATCACAATCAAACACAGCATGTCAACATGCCTAGTTTCAGGCTAAGAAAATCCCACCTTGACTTATGTTTTTGTTTCAGGCCCGATTATTGCAGCGTTGGTCAGTTGCAATGCGCTAGTTCTGGTTTTAACTTGAAGAAACTCCTTATGCTGGACAGTTTATTATAGGGGTTTAGGTTAAGTACTTTGTTTCATTTAGTTTGGCATGGAGCCCCAACAGCTACAATCCTGACTCCTTGCGTAATACATCGAGCGCTGCACCATGAATTACACATGTGTGAAAGAACTGTGTCTCCACCAGGAATGTACACCCCACATCTTGTGACCTTCTTCTGAAAGAGAAGAAGGAACCTCTCATATTTCATAACCATGCGGCAGCTGGCATCTTTGTTAGGGATTTTAAGACTGTGCGTTGCCGTGTCATTCATACAGTCCTTATTAACATGTACTTTTGTGTCAAATTAATGCCTAATCAATATTGAAAGTAATTTAGGTGAAGTCCTTAGGTTAATATTGTTTGGCACCAGGGTGAATTTCTGCAAAATTGGAAATAAATGTTGTTAAATTTCATGCTTGATGGGTAGTTAATGTACGTGAATTAATATCCTGGAAGGGTCGATACTTAGATCAAGGTTGGGGATTATTATTTTTTTCTAGAAAATGATGACAGTTTATATTGCTGGACTGAACTGTGTAGTGAAGATGACATCTGATAATTGTTACGCTGAACCAAAGCGTGTGGTTGGTTGATAAGGTCCTGTACGCACAGGGATCATGCATCATAATCAGTTGATTGCCATCTACTCCCACTGTTCCCTGGTGTTTGTCACATTAGCTACATGGTTGCGGAGGTGTAGAAAAAATGCACACGTCAGAAAAGCATCAGTGTTCTTTTACGGAGAACCCTACCATCAGCATCTTCTCACAAGAAAAAGACTTCGGTTGCTCTTTAATAAGGAGACCCTGTGCTTGTTTTGATTTCATTTGGTCTTTTTGCAACCAGTCGGGTTCATGTGAGCAAAGTCAGATTTTTATCCTTGCTGTTTTAATAACTTCTCCTCTGGGTTGACTTTCAAATCCTCCCATCATCAATGGGGAGCAGAGGCCAATTTTAGAAATGAAACAAGTGAAGGGAATCTACAGATTTCCCAAGTGATGGTTCTTATCTATCCTTCTGGGGGCACATTTGCAAGTGATGGCAAATTGGATTACACTGAGGACCCTCGTTGAGGATGTATCTTGCATCAGAAAGGCCAGACATGACTAGAATAGGCAATGCACGCTTTGCTGAGAAGATGGAATATGAAAATATGTTTGCAAACTCTAACCAAAGATTTAAACAAGATCAAACAGTTAAAAGGGTAACACTTACATTGTAGCCAGCAGAGGGTATAATAGTGAAGGCTATAGACTAATAATCGGACATTTGCTAGCTGAAATCCCAGGAGGGGTCCTGTGGTCGTTAGCAAGGTACTTAATCTGAATCATTTTTGGAAAATTTGCGGTTGTATGAACAGATACACTCTTTGGATAACACTTTCAGTGTCATAACGATAGCAGTCTGTTTTGTTAAAAAGGTTGCGGCTTGGTCCAATTATAGCGGATCACTGCTCCTGAGACCTTAAGCAACGCACCAGATGGCTGCGGTGCAAATGTTTTACTGTAAATACTTTTTTGCTGGTTAATTAAAATTGCATGAATTACAGGGGTCAGGGAGTAATTTTCAATTTTCTCTGCACTAGTGAATTCATGGGTGTTTATCTTTTTCCATCTGAAAATCCTCTTATGATGCTTAACAGCTTATTTGTCCGTATACACTATGTTACATCTTGTCGATTTATTCATTGATTTACTCAAAGGGAATTACATATCGAAATGTTACATATAGAAACAACCTTACTCAGTGCATAGCACCATAGCCTGACGCTAAGGTTGTGGGTTTTGTAAATGTCCACACCCTGTTTGTCTGATGTCTGCTTGTTCTTTCCGGGCTTGAGCGGGTCTCTTCTGGGTTCTCCGCGTTCTTCCCACAGTCCAGAAACCTGTGGTTAGGTTTTACCTCCCTAGATTCCCCACAGCAAGGGTATAACTTTGGCTGGAACATTGGGGGGGGTTGAGGTCTCCACCCATTACGGGGGAAACATGATTATTGGGGGGGTTGTATTAGCTGTTTTTGATTTATTGGGGGTGGGGGGCTACATGCCCCAAAGTGTGCGATAGTGGGTGAGTTTGTACCCGATGATGGACTGGCATCCTGCTCAGGGTGCCCACTGCCTTGTACCCAAAGCTCACTGTGAATAGCATGGTGGTTCGGTAGGTGGTACTGTTGCCTCTCGACTCCACATTTGGGGGTATGAATCCTGTCTCCGCACTGCCCCTGTGCAGTTTGCATCTTCTCCCCGTGTTTCATGGGGTTTTTCACCAGGTATGTCATTCTCCCCCCTTTCCAAAATCAAAAATTTGCATCTCTTAATTGCTTACTGATGCATGGCTTAGTCTTCCAGTATGTGTGCCCTGCAATGGACTGGCATCTCATCCAGCGTGAACCCCAGCTTCAGGCTCTGTGCTGTCCCCGTAAACCTGAGCAGGATAAGACATTAAAAGACGAATACATGCAAATTACGTAAACTCTTCCTGACCCATGTTAGCCACAGCAGATGCTAATATGCTTGTTATGTTTGCAGTTTCAGTGCATTTCTGCACTGCTGTGGCGTATGCAGGGAACAGCAACACAGCCTATTAAAAACCATGAGCTTTCATTGTTCTTCTTTACTGTTTCTCTTGGTTTCCTAACAGAATCCCACAGAAATTACAGAAGATGCAGCAGTAAGAAAAGAAAACCATGTGATGTTTTGGGTTTATGAAAGGACAAATTAACGTTAAAATCACAAATAATCTGCACCTTCCATTCTGTTCATCCAGTACAGCCTCACAGAGAACCTGACACAGGATGGGGAACAGCCTGAATGAGATGCTGGTCCTTTGAGGAGACGCACACATGCACACAATGGACAATTTAGGGTCACCAATTACTGAACACATGTCAGCCAGCTTTTGTAGCAGAGGCACAGTGCACATTTTTCTGTTATTACTATCTTATATAAAATTAACAAAGACAGCTGATCAACACAAACATATTCCATCTGAAATATTTGTCTAGCATTCATAAAACCCACTCTGTGTCGCAGACTACTTTTTGAAAATGAATGCAGGTTGAATAATGGTACGGGGTGGGTGAATTTGGGTGAGTTCTTGAGTTACCATGGTGACTGATCACCAGTCCTGTACCTGCTGATGCTTTAAGTAATATAACCTAGCTAAGCTGGATTGGATGGGCCACTGGTAGGGTCATCTAGTGTACATCCCTGGAGAGAAGGGAATTTGACACACGCTCCCTGGGAAGTGGTTGGGGATGTCTATGTTTATGGAAGTTTTTTCTTGTTCAGTATCTAGTTCTTCACTTTGAAGTGCATGCACCTCACATCCTGTGCAATCCCCCTTTCTCTTAATACGTCTTTTGGTGAAACATGTGTCCTGCATCTCATTCCAGCTTGTGGGAGTTTTACTTACACAAAAATGTTCTGAGGGCAGAATGAAAAATGATTGGTTCAGAGAGATAACCAATCAGATTGTAGAGGAGGTGGGACCAAGACATGTGATTGGTTGGTCCAGTCTCCTCTAGTTGCTTGGACCCACCTCCTCTGCAATCGGATTGCTTACCTCTCTGAACCAATAATTTTTTGTTTTACCCTCAGAACATTCTTGTGTATGTAAAACTCCCATGAGCCTCGTTCCAGCTTTTGTGACAGTAGGATTATAATCCATTTCTTTGTATTAACTGTGTATATCAATTTCAGTTCCTTTAGACAAATGCACTTTTATAGCTGAATTGGTGCGGGGCACTTTTCTTAGCCATGGGAATTGTGAACGGGCACGAACTTGGCTTACAGATAAGAAAAGGATCAAAGACACAAACATTGCACAGGTGCAGCAACTTGGGTACAGAAAGCAGCCTCCTAAGCTACAAATCGAGTTGTTTTTACTGCTTTTCATCTTTGAATCCTGAGGCCTGGCTACTGTATGTGGTGTATTCTGAACATAGTAATCCACTGGAACCACTAAGTGCATCATCTAGTGGAGAGGTGCTGAAGAAGTCGACGAGCTTAACGGCCATAGAGATCATCTCAGTGAAGCACCGGGTGCTGTTGCATGTATGAATGGGCCGTCGTGCAGGAGAAGTGACAGGAAGGAACGAATCTCAGGCAGATGCTGAGGTGTACCTTCCAAAACCCACATCGTCATCCAGCAGTTTGGGCTTTTTTCTAGTCGATGTATCCTGTCCTACACTGTTAGCTTTGCTAAAGAAGCAAAATAACTCAATAGAATCATCTTACCTTGAATATCAGCCATGTACAGGGGCAGCTCCTCAGCTGTTTAAAATCAGAGAGCAGCTGTTCTCTCAGGTGAGTGATACTCCGCTGGGAGAAGGAGACACAAGGGAGAGAAAAGTGATTTCTATCATGTACGTCCGTTTTTGTTTCGGCCCTGATCAAGTGACCTACTAGAAATAATTGAGTTTTCAGTGAACAAACGAATAGCTATGACAAAGCACAGCAGCCATTTGTGTGAGAACACAATGTGTTTTTATCACCTATGCTGGAAAATATATACATTTCTGTCTGTCAGCATGGTGATGTTAAAGCTGAAATTTACAAAGGAGGGAGAAATTATACCTCTTGTGCTAAGAAAATAGCACTAGTGCAATATTTTAGTAACAACTAACAACACCCTGTTGTGAAATACAGTTCCTTCCATTTGCATTCACATTGTATTTATATTTATAATGTCTGTGTATTATTATATTGCATTATCATGTGTAATATACACTGACTGGAGTTACAGCAGGTACAGTAAGTGTCATTGCATCACAGTGTCATTGTTGTGGGCTTGAATGTGACCCTGTTTTCTCAGGCATATTCTTGCTTTGAATGTGACTTTAGGGTCTCTTGGGTCTCTCCTGAGGTATAACAATAACATGTCCAGGTGAATCTACTACCCCACACATTTCGTGTATAATATTCAAAGACATAAGATACACAAGGCCCTCATTTACGCATCTGAATTGAAAAAAATAATTCTGGGGGAGAATTATAGAACAAGCAATCAGACTTTTTATTATTGAAATGGGCAATTATTGTTGAATACTCGAACCACCATTCACGTGTAGACTATGTAAGATACAAACTCC
>JAODJU010000108.1:2525572-2540032 GCA_026776725.1 Gnathonemus echidnorhynchus | reverse complement strand
CCCACCACCAAAAAAGAAAAAAGGAGGGCTGTAATCATGACCAACAACAATAAATTCAGTGAACTAAAGATCACTAGATGAATTGTGTATGAGTGCAGCGAGTGTGTGTTTAACAGAGAGAGAGCGAGAGAGACGGAGAGGGAGCCTGCCAGTATGAACTGCTATAGTACTCCCGAAATGTTGGGGGGAAATCAGTCCACGCTTTAACAATTTAATTTGACGTAGATGATTACTTATGTATCTCGATATATTATTGTCTTGCCCCTGTTTGAATTGTACAATGAGCAGTTTATGCGGACTACCTAATTTCCCTCCTTTAAAGTGGCGGACGACAAGCAGCCAAAGAATGGAGAGCAATTAAAGGATTGATTACAAAATATGGAGAGGATGATAGCTTTTTCTTTACGGCTCCTCATGTGCGTGGAACTAATGGATAGAGCTGTCGGTAAGTCACACAGTTTTGTAATGGTTTTCGTCAGACGTGAGTCTGTTTCCTTGATGTTCCGTGTCATTTGTAGCGCAGAATAGGTTTCTTGCCAGTTCTTTTTATAGCTGAATAAAGAAACGTTTATTCCCTGAATTAATTTCTCCGGGGCTCCCCGCAGTGTGAACGTGTTTAACCAATGATGCACGTTATAAAAACATAACAGTGCTTTTGCCTCTGATAACCTGTCATCTCGCGCCTCGTTTGTTAATTGCCGTATACTGTGCATATGCGAAATGTATCCCAGTGAACTTTTATCCTTGTTTTTTTTAAATCAGACTGCCAGATTGACGGGTTACAATATGTATGTTCTGCTGTCAGGAAGATCAAATTATAAATGTAACGATATGGTACCGTCCTCTATCGGAGATCCTGCAACTAGTGCATGGGGGAGCGCGATTCGCCCCTCTGCTATTTAAAAATGTCATTTCTGCATGTAATTGCGAGCTGGTGTTGCAGCATATCGGAAGTGCACAGCGTGTTGTGGTCAGTTGATCCGAAGCCGTTCCTGGTTACACTGCAGTAAAGGGCTGAAAACACGGTGTTGCTGTCACTCTCCCACCAGCCATTCCGCTTTATATGAAAAGTAATAAATAATTGTCGTCTAATTTTATTATTGTCCTTTATTATAAAATAATCTTTCGTTTTATACTGTCTGTTTTGTTGAATGAGTAATCAAAGTGACTCAGATATGGTTGGTGAATAACTGTAATTATCGCATCTGAAATGACACCGTAAAAGGCAGGAAGATTTAAAACATCTTTTATAGTGCCTTTCATTCTTTTTCTGAGCCACGATTGCAGATATGGAAATATGCTTGCAGCTTTTGGATAAGAAAAGTATTTCCTCTCCCACCTCTCTTCCTCTTTGAAGTTTGGCATGCACTGAGGACCAAGTAGATATGTCGAGTGCTCCGGCGGTGAGTAGCAGCAGACTTTAAAGCTGCTTCTGCAGTTGTCATCCTCTCTGGACGCCGCAAGTTTGCCTTACTCCGCTGATGTGTACAGAGCCCGGGCAGCTGCCATTTGTCCATTAATCAGTTGAATGGAAGATGCTGTTAGACCCCAAACAACCACCCCCCCCCCACACACACACACACACTGTCCTCCCACGCATATATCTGGATTATCTGCTGTACTTTAAAAAGCGCCGCTTTTCAGTATAATGTGAGTCTCAAAATAACAGCGACCGATTGTTGACTGAGGAGAGCAGCAGCTAGAAATGATTCGATGTAAGAGGCCATTTTATTCTGAAAACGCTTCTCCTTTCCCATTTCCAGAAGCTTCTTTCTACGTATGCTGTGCAACTCTTCAAGAATGTTTTATCCCAGTAACAATTTGATGAGCAGCCTTTCTGTGTTAAGCTCAGCAATTTCCTTATAACTGGCAGAACATTAATGGTGAACACTGCCTCCTCTATATTTTTCACTGAATAACAAAAATATGTGGTGAATCTGTGAATATATTATTTGCGATTAGCATACTTTTGGCAGGGCCAGCTCCTGGACTGTGTGTGAGGAATTCTCATGTTCCGCATGTTTTTTTTGCAGATTTCACTGCTGTATTTCCTGGCATGAACTCCATTGCCCAGTCTGGGTACAAGGTTATAGAGAGATGAATTGACAGATATATAGTGATATATCTGTACTTATAGAGTTTTAATGTACTATAAGCCTGTAGAGAGCAAGTGGCCCATAGCCGTCATTGATTTCATTCACCCTTAACAAACAAGAGTAGGATGTCAGTAGCTGCTCTTGCACATTTGTATGTATAACTTCTCCAGACTGTGCCTTTGGCTAAATCTCCATGCAGGTTTATGACCCTTTATATGGTGATAACCCTTTAAATGGTGATCTGGAGCCTTGCCTGAGAAACATATGATGTTGGGTAACATAGAACGTGAGCAGGATACGAGTCCATCATGGTACTACTCATTTTTGGAATCTTTTACCTAATGCTGCTAATACAATTTATCAAAATATTTTCCTTACCTTCAAAAAAATAAAAAATAAAATAAAAAATACACGGTAAACAATGTTCTTCGCCTTTTCTTAAAATAACACTTGATTAACATTTTTCTCCCTGTTCTATCTAAAACAATAGACGTCTAGGATCTGGGAAAATGAAAAAGTATCACTTGTAGCCTAATTTATAAGCGGAGCAAGTTCCCAACCTTGAAGGAATTCAGTAACTTATAGTAATAGCAAAATAATTGATCTTAACGGCTTGGGAGCCTTAGACAATGCATGGGGTAAATCTTCAGGGTTAATCAGGCAGCTGTGAAATGGTGCTGTAAGACGGCTACACACAGGAAACATCAGCGCATGAAAAGCCCGAAGTGTTATTAAGTGTGCATGACTTTCCTTATTATATTACTCCAGCGTTAGTATACACAGCTTAGCATTCACCACTTCAGGAAGAGGCTTTGATGGCTGCCACTCACTGTTGACAGTGTTGTCAGTCCTAAGGTGAGGATAAGATGAGGGTTTTTCATCTTTGACACTTAATGTCAAATTGTCAAGGACAAAATGAAACCACTGCCTTGAGTCGAGCTATAAGATGATTTGTGGCAGTTTGCATCAGTGATGACCCAACAGCACAAATAAGTACCAACTCTCAATAATTTAAAGGTAGTATGAAGAATTTTAAATGGACTTATCATGGGTTTATGAAAGGGCCATAGAGAGAAACTTCAAGTGAAGATAACTAACATATCCTGGAAGTGCAGAACAGATGGTAGAGACAGTCAGGATAGGATACGTATGGTATATAAAATCGTTTTTATGACTGTAGTCGACACAAGTCGTCCTGGGGTTCAGGGACGTGGATCTCTAGCTGTCTGAGTTGATCAGGGATGCATGATTGATTCCCAGCCACAAGTGACTCCTTGGTGTCGTGACTCAGGTACCTAAGACTGACAGTCATTAGTCCTCTCTGTCTTCTGCTGCCTTTTCCCACATTATGTAGGTGAATTGCTCTATTCTTGCCCCTGGATTCAGCATAAGGCTTCTTTTGGCTCGCCGGAGGTTTGCGGTGGAGCTGGTTCAGATCTACTCCTGTGGTTACTCCTGGATTAGAGTCTGCGGTGTTATCCGTCCATGAGCTGACACCTAGAATGTATGAGCCTCTGACCATCCTGAAGCAATTCCCAATAGACCAGAGTACCTTTTAAAGTGACTCCCTCTATTTGCTAGAAAAACAAAGCAAGTTCTGCGCTAAGAATCATGGGGTGAAGCAGATACACAGATATCAGATGTTCCAGCCACAACTGGGGGGGAGAAGTTTCCTCCAAGACTGAAAGACAGGGCCTATTATTTAGTGTAACCTCTAAAGCACCATTCATCCATTTTACAATGGAAATGTTGGTGATTCCCATCCACTCCCTTGCGGTGTGGTGGTCTACAGCGGTGGCTGCCAATCTCTCAGTGCACATGGACTAGTTATGTTAAATAAAAATATTACAGACTAGTAAAAGTAGGACTCGAACGGAGCGGGGTGTTTGGGTGCTGGCATATCGATCTGCGATGTCATAAGTTTAATCATCTCCATTTTTTCAGATTTGAACATAAATGAAAATATGCAGTTTATTTTTGAAAATTAACCAACCCCTCCGCCAAACCATCAGCGTTCCGCCAGGACTTGGTGGAATACTGGCTGGGAACCCATGTTCTAGATCAGTGCCTCCCCACCTGGTCCTCAGGGACCCCCAGACAGACCACGTTTGGGAAGCCTAACCCAGAAAGAATAAGACATAAGACAAGGCACAGTGGATAAGACAATAGCCAACCACCTGCTGTTGCCCTTTGAAATCGTCCTTTCAATCATCCATCCACCCATTTTCCACCGCTGCCCATCCAGTGCAGGGTCTCGGTGAATCTGGAGCCTATTCCCAGGTGAGTCAGGCTGCGAGGCAGGGGTCACAGACCTTCGACAGGACACTGATCCATCACTTTAATATTTCCTATTTAATAGAAACATTATATCACCACAGACAAACAGTTTCTTGAAGGTGATTTTAGAACCACTAATGCCATTAAATAGTAATGCATACACCTGCATGTAATTTGGTTACATGCTGTATTTAGGCTTTTCTCATGGTATTTCAATCAGACATTTTTCATAAAGAAATACTATGGCATTGCTGTTTTTAGGTTTTGTGCATCCCGGGGTGTCAGGCTCCCTCTGCACCCCGCACCTCTGCCACTATCTGCTTATCCCTGTCTCCGTGTATTTAGATTACATGCTTTCTTTTCACCTGCTGGGTAACAGCAAATAATCCGTTTATTCCAAAATCTCCAGCTGAATTCACTCCACAGGTTACGTTCTGTATGGAGGACAACTTGACAGGGGTTACCAAATTAATAAATCGTTCCTACTGTTTAAAAATCACCATATCGACGTGTTGCAGAATTCTTTCTGCGGCTTCCCCTGGGCCACTTCAGCTTGCTTTAATTGCACCGTAAAGGGGAAAGTCTGGACACTGCATTCCAAGCATATTTGGAGTTACAATATAATCAGTAAAAACTGGAGATACAATATAACGAGTAAAAACTTCTCTCTGCCAGTAATAAGTATCAGACTTAATTAATGAAAGTCAATGAGTATGGATTTGTGTCCTTACCTGTAATCTTTGCATTGGAGTTCCTATGACAGATATGTGGCCAATCAAGCTCCCAGCAAACAAGCTGCAATGAATCTGAACAGCTCTTGTTAGATGAGACAAATCTTTAATAAATGCATACATAATGTTCAATTTGTTTGAACGAAACTAATGACAAAAAAATCTCCAGAATATAAGACTGCCATAGGCATAACTCTATGTTATGGAAAAGATGAAACAATATGTAAATGACAGCTGTGCTTTTGCATTCTGGAGCAGCCTCCATTACCGTAATATCGCATGATGGTGCCATCAAAGACGAACGCACCTCTTGGGCTCTTTTCTATACCATATTCCATCTCTTCCCGTTACTTCTTTCACGTCTCGCCCATTTCGCTTTGCTCCTTCATCGAAATGCAGCACAAACGGACTGATTCCTTAGAAGAAAAAAAAAACAGTCATATACCTGAAGTGAGAGAGACTTGCTCACAGACATGGCATTATAGAGAATCAGAAATTCAATAAAGACACTGATTACCCTGAAAGACAGAGGTAATGACTCAAATGGAATGAATGGAACCTGAGGGCATACAGAATAGGTCTTGGTTCAAATTTCCTCATTATACCATCTAATAACTACAGTACTATCAACATCCACTACATCCTCCTGCTCTTAACCTACACACATGCAGATTTGTCCTCTTATGCTGTGGAAATGTGACAGAAGGGTCTTTCTGCTTAAAGATTACTGCTTTGCTCTGTGCGGAAGGCAGGGCGGTCCGTCTGAAGCTTCAGAGTAAACAAATGCAGAAGTGTGTCCTTGCATTCTTGTCAATTCCGCTACAGTCTTTGGCTCATGTCCGTAAGACTCGCTCCGGGCTGGACAGCAGGGTGAACCACGTGTGACGGGGATGAGGGGACAGAGCAGGGGTGTTAAACAACATGGTGGGGAGGGATGGCAAGAAAGGAAGGGGTGGGGGGCAAATAAAATCAGATGCTGGGTGGCAGGAAGGGCTACAGTGGGGTTTGTGGGTGTGGTACCGGGGACTGGACATGCATCCTGGAGGCCAAGAGGAAAAACAGACGTTGATTTTATATGATCTGTGACAAGGTTCGGGGGAACTGACTGAATGTCCTTGTCACCTGACTTTGAAACAGTGACTAACACTGAGTAGGCGACTAGCATCAGAAATGATGACAGAAAGCGAAAGGGACACAGATGGAGTTACGACCTGGACCGGTGTTCTTCTTTTTATTCTCTTAAATGGCTTTATTTCTTCCAGCCGTGGATTCTCAAGGCTAATTTTCATACGATAACAAGGTGAGCTGATCCCGGACAGAAGTGGACTGGTGGAAAAACTCATTGGGGTCATTTGGTTCAAAATAGCAGCAAACAATGAAGAGTTTGCCACCTGTCCTCTAAAAGTACAGTCGTACGTAGCAAGGTGTGACACCCTGAAATAGAACAGGTAACAAAGCTTATTAACAAAGCTTATCAACATGGGCCGTAGTTCGTTTTATTATGATAATCGTGAATGTGTTATACCACCTCTCCCAAGGTTACGACGGGGTTACGTTCCGATAAACCTATCGTAAGGCAAAAATATCGTTAGGTGAAAATGCATTTCGATACAGTACACCTAACCTAACAGACATCATAGCCTGGCCTAGCCTACCTTAGACATGCTTAGAACACTTACATTAGCCTACAGTTGGGCAAAACCATTAACAGAAAGTCTATTTTATAATAAAGTGTTGAATATCTCCTGTAATTTATTGAATAATGTATGAAAGTGAAAAACATTTACCCATCGTAAAGTCAAAATTTCGTAACATGGACCAGCGTAACCGAGGAATTGTCTGTATACAGAATTCAATATCAAGAATATCTATGGCGAGATGCTACTGTCATATTCAGCGTGTTCGCATAAATACACGCATAAAGTAAAGCTGAAGAAACTTGCGCTGCCAAGTGACAGAATGTGTTTTTCATCGATGGCATTGATGTAATGCAAACGTGACCTTGGAATTTACCTGCAGTGTATAAAATGCCTGCAGCTGGTGGTTCACCCTACGGAGTAAATCCAGTCCTGGGAGCTTCCTGTGCTCCCCGGCTGGGAACAGGCCAGCTTTCATTCCTCTGCCATGCAGCGCCGCTGAGATTATGAGTGAAAATCTCTAGGGGCATCCGTCTCTGTGGAGGCTTGTCATGCCTGGAGCTCGTCTTTGGGAAGCCGGGGAATAAAAATGAAAAGCAAAGAGAGAGCAAAGAGCCACTGAAACCTGTAAGGGTCCCAACCGTGTTGTTTATACCGCTCATCAGCCCAGAGAGAGACTGCTGGGAAGTTCAGCTGTGTCGCTTTCTAACCACTTTGCTGTCTCCAAATGCCAAGGCCTCGGATGCACGCCCCGCTGACCTCCGCGGCTGGCAGGGCTAGCTGATCAATGTAGCTCGCTCCCATTTCACAGCTTAGCCGCGTGAACCCGAGGCTTCAAAGGGATCTGCTGTGTGTAACGTTGGCCACACTGTAGCCACGAACAGCATATCGCTTGTGTGATGTATAATTCCTGCGTCGCTTCCAGGGGCTTCATATTTAGGTGGTTCCGGTGGTTTATGTAGAACTGATAACTCGTTGAGTCTGTGATGGAAGCTCTCTCCTGTTGGACTTCCTCAGTACCACTGTAGCTTTCATGAAGCACGGATGGAGAGTTGAGTAGGTCAGCATGGAAAGTATAGGCCAGTGGGTTAGTCTGCCGAAATCCAGCAATTTCCCCAATATTGGCCTTGTCTCGGTGGGGGGTCGCATGCTTTCATTTGGCTGCAGCTATCACCTTGATTGACTAGCCATACTGTATATTTCACTAGTTAGATTAAGCATCCTGCTCAAGGGAAATTCAGTGGAGGTTCTAATGGGAAGGAGACCCAGCAGGCTCTGGGATATAAGTCCATGTGTTTAACCAGCATGCTGCCCGCTGAGGACCAAATCGCACCCTTAACACGGGTCATTTCCTTATCATCACCCACACTCCATGACCTTATTTATTTCTCACTGGCTCTCACACACTCCCCATGTTGTCTGATGAATTTCAGACCCTTTCGCTGTCCTTGTTTTATCCATGGGTCTTATCAGAGTTCTGGAGGCCTGAGCTACAAGATTAGGACAAAAAAATCACAACAACAAAATTCACATAACTGAATATATTCAGTGTCCTGTGGTTTCGTGTACGGCATCAAGACTTTTGGCTGCACTAAATCTCTTTTATCTTGAGCAAATATGACTGGTCTTTAGAGCCACTCAGGTCAGCAAAAGATATAAGAGATAAAGCTCCTAGTTTTTCTATATCCAAATGGGTTGAATGTTCTACTTTTGATTGTTGTTTTGTTTTATCATTCTTTTGTTTTGCTCTTACTGTTATAACCTGGGTTTACAGCAAAGCCTGAAAGCTGTGAATCTTGCAAAAAGCCTGTGAAATCAGAGCATATGGTGGAAGAGTTAGTGCACCACCTGCGTAAAATGAAAAACAGACATTGCAGGTGGAGCTAATGAAAAGTTTTAACAAGCTTTAATCGCATTTGCAGCGTTTATGAGTGTCTGTTATTGCTGTCATGTGAGAAAACCATCGATGTCACTCCGTGGATCGTGTTGCTGTGGATTATTTATTTGGCCCGTAAATGAACAGCAGTTTGTGAGATGGATGCAGAAACTAAGAGGCTGATTTTATACTTGAGGGTTTCTGTGGTGCCCCCCCCCCCCATTCTCCAGCCATAGTGGCCTTGATTACAAGACACAATAACAGCACAAACATCAGCGTAATGATGCCCAACCACTTCATCTTGGATGGCGCACACAAGTCCCCTGCCAGGTTGCTAAGAAACACTCCAGACATCCCAAAATAAAGCTTGGAAATAGCCGACAGATGACACCAAAATATACCATGGTGTTTTCACTTAGCAGCACGGAAGGCACAGAGTGACGACTCAGGTGGGACATCTTGTTGCCCTAAAGTAATTTCTGTTTCATCAACTAAATGGAAATTGCACTTCCTGTTGACTGGGGCCATTGCATAACCAATGTCAAATTACATACTCTTTATACAAGTATCAGAAGTACAAATCAGATCTCATTTTGTTACATTGGTATTTAAACTGACTGTATTAGTGCCTCTCAAACTGAATTCACTCCTGGTTTTTTGGCTGATGTTACACATTTCATTAAAAGGGTGAAATTCTTAAAAGTATAGTAAAATATATTGTTATTAAATCTCCAAAGATCCCAGACTACAACTGGGTGATAGAAAGAGACATTATGTTGTCCAGCTTCATTCTGTGCCTTTTAACCTTTGTTAGCTGTGTGCATTTATGGATAAGCTGGTTACAGTTAATGTGAGCATATGTTCTTGTAAACAATAAATTTGTACTTAGAGTTAATATTATCTTCCTGCTAGCATAGAAGAACATGCTACACGGTGGAAGAGCATTTTCCGTGTCTTATGCAGAAGATCCTGGGCATTAGCTAACGTCGCTGCACTGAATGAATGCTCAGCTCACACCCCAGGGACTTGGTTGGGTCCGGTTGGTCCTACACCCACCCCAATGGATCTCAGGCCCCCCCCAGAGCCCCACCCATTCAGCGTTCACAGTGAGCGATACAGTTACGATAAAATGATTGTGTCTGACAGGTATGTGGGTGTGTGCTTGGATCAGTCGAAGGAAATGTACTGTAAAGAGGCAAATAGATTTTTCTTTTTCTCTTTTCATTTGCTCTTAGTAAAGCTACGGGTCATTTAAAAACTGATAAAAAATATGTAGTTGAGTGCCTGGTGCGATTTTGTCACCCAGTGAATTGTTCTGGGACTGGCCCAGCCACGCTACGATTTCTGATGCTCAGCGTGATTGTCCGTGCCAGAGGGCAGCTTTGTCACGTTCTGCTGCATGTCCACTTCATCCCGGTGTGGCCATCTGCACATGTACACGCCTGTTAAGAATTAGCCAGTGAAATCAGCCCAGTGAAGTGGCCGCATGCAGACGATACGCCTTCAGTCTGGCAGGGAGGGTCGCTCTTGTTTCCATTTTAAATTCCACTGGTTGACTTCGGACCACCTGATCATCCAGTCAAGCTCCGAAATCAGTTTTTTTCCATATTTTGAAGAGTAACTGAATAATTTCTTAAATTATGTTTCTCAGGTATATCTTATAAATATATCCATTAATGTATTTGATTTTCCATTCACATTGGAAAACAATATTTTTTGTTAGTTGGGTTACATCATGCATTATGTACCTAAGACTGGATTTACATTTTCCATTTTTCCACTCAACATAAAGTGTTGTCTGCTAAGCAAACTTCTTGCTTTAAACGTTTGCCTTAAGTTGTTATAAGTTTTGCACTGATTTAAGAGTTTTAATAAAATAGGCAACAATCTGCAATAAATACGATGGCTATAGTGTTTATGTTAGCTAATAAACATGAAACTGGTAAAACTGTCAGACAAGACGTATGGTTTTAACCACTAACAGGACTGTTCTTTGTTGTGAATGCATAAAGGCAAGATCCCAATTCATTAAAAATATTTCACAGACATTTAATTCAGAAGAGAAGTCATTGGACTTTAACAAGAATGAGATTTTTTAATAGCCTGAGGATGTTTTGTGTTTTGGTATTCATAATATACCTTGTTTATTTTTTTTCTTTTTAGTTGAGAGTAAATTAAAACTAATTTAAAGGATTTATGGACATGTGTTGGATACACAGATGAGTTGATAATGACTCGGGTAAATTAGCATGAGACCGCAGCCTGTTAACGAGCCACGAGACTGAAATGTTAACTGTGGGACTTTAAATTCAGAGCTACTAGTCTGGAATTTGTTTTGTATCGTGATGATGGGACTTAGTTGCAAAACAGCCTGATTACTGCATGTGATTTGTAAGTATTATGATGTACAGGGTTCCTACTGTCTATGTTGCCATTAGTAATTGTTCAAATTAATATGCAATTACTTTAAATTAGAGCAGGCATGTTAGCAATGGAAGTCTCTAAAATCAAGTGAAAAGTGTTATTATTGCTGAGCGCTAAGACCTTGGAACTCAGGAAAAAAAAAGACGGCAGCTGCAAAAGACTTGCAGAAATAAATTGTACTTAACAGTGTGAGTCATATTATTTCCGTAGACTTCATGCAAGCTGTCAGGGATGAAGCCGATTGGCTGTTCTCCCTGGGGGAGGGTTTCACTGGCCAATACACCAGCGCAAACTAACCCGACACTCCTTCAGGAGACAGATGAAATGAGTTCTCCATCGGCCTCCAGGATCAGGGCAAAAGTGTCACCTGGGTGCATCTGCTCGGTCCCACGCCGCATCACTGCGCTGCCCTCTTCCAGTACCACCAACTCAGTATTCAAAGTTTGAATTTCAAACCTCTAATGCACCCATTTTCACGACTTGAATGTGCCAAATTTTAATACCAAGAAACTTTATTTCTTTAAAGACAATAAGCATAATTGCTTTAACAGACAAGAGTAGTTTGTTACACAGAGGTTGGGGATAATTCTGCCTTTGTGGGGAGAAGAATGTGCATGTAAAATGAGTAAAATGAACAGCATTGCAAACCTGTTGTACTCTTCCCCGTCTAAAATGTCTCTCGACGATGTAGTCAAGTAACTATAGCTTTGGGGTACAGAATGAAAAATAACAGCTCCTTCAGATAATGGCACCCTAATCACTGGCAGATTTGCAGCTTAATCAGGCCTTTTTTGTCATAAAGTAAATCTACGTTCCAAATGCATCATGGGATTAATGAATACAGAAGACAAAATGGCTTTTGAAACATTTTTTTTCTTGGAAGATCTTACAGCAACGTGGTCTGTGGGGATGTGGACCCGCCTTGGTTCACAGGGGATTTGTTACGATTACAGAACAGTGACAGTGTAATACAGGGGCTCAGTGGCTGGCTCTGCAGCCTCCCGTCTCAAGGGTCATGTTGTCAGTTCCTGCTTTTAGCTCCGTCTGTTTGTGTGCTCTGAGTTTGTCTAGGAACCACCAGCTTCTCCACTTTCTTGCCAAAGTTCAAGCATGTGCACACAAGCTGGATTGGCACCTGCAAATTGCCTTCTGTGTGTGTGTGTGTGCCAGTGAAGGCCTGCTGTGTGTGTGCCAGTGAAGGCCTGCCATCCCGCTCAGTCTTCCAAGATTGTAGAAAGTGGATGGATAAATGCACAAATTATAGCTCAAGTTATATAAATGTTATTATTTATTGTGGTGTATTTCTTTGCGTGACACTGGGTATTTTAACCAGCTCTGACCCCTAGTGTGAGGCCTGATATATTTCAAAGGTGTTGATTAAATTTGTAGTGATTAGATTTAATTGACTAGAGCAATATAAGTACATCAAAATTCTAATAAGCAATATAATAATACATTTGAATTTTTCAAATATGCCATTATACTGTTTGTTCTGGGCAACAGTGTTTTTAAATAACTGGTCCTCTCTTTCTGCCTGTAGGAGCATCTCAATTACTTTTTAAAAGTTTTATGAACAGCGCAAATAAAAAAATGAACACACACTACTGTAGATACGCATTTCATGTCATAATTTAGGCTTCATTAAACTTGTATAATGAGTCTTTTGCATTTTGCTGGGTAACTGCTCTTGCTCACAGACTGCTGTGACTTTAGGTTTGCCTGTATGATGGAAGCACACCAGTTATGGGGGGGGGGGGTTATTATAATTCATGCCACATTAAGGTCTAATATAACAAGTAATGTACATTCAGATGGTGAACTGTGATAGTGCTCGTAGACCTCGGAAAGACTGACTGCTGATACAGACGCCACAATCCATTCTCTGATATTCTCCGGTACCCTATTTGCTTATTCTTGTAACGTAAAACAGTCTCTGCTTTCTAATAAAGTATTTTCCCTTACAAATTGTTAAGGAATACAGATTCCAACCATATCTCTGCAGTTCTCGTGGAGACTAGCCTCTGTTTAGCAGGGAAGGAATGTTACATGGACATCAGACAAATCAGAAAGGTAATGAAAACTGCCAGTATTCAAAACGATACTGCTTACAAGCAGCAATTTCATTTCAATTTGAATGATGGATACAACAAGGTTTACCTGCACACAGGGGGTGTCTATGCTTATTAAGAAATCAGTCAAATGATACATTTTACGACCATCTTTTTACTTCACATTCTGATTATGTGCGCAATGCTCTATGTAGACATCAACAGAATTGATCAGACATTGTGGATTTAATTTACTGTTCATTTTGCTTTTACATAAAAGCATAAGAATTTTTGCATAAGACTGTGACATACATCCTCCTTGTGAGGAATAAGGTAGCATCTATTACTGTTTTATTTAGGGTTTGTGTGTGTATGTGTGGATTATGTTTATATTACATTGTGAGGACCAAAAGCATCGCGTGCTCATGAGAGAGAGTGAGAGAGAGAGAGAGGGGGGGGGGGGAGTGTGCATCAGAAGATCAGGGGCCTGTTTCACAAAGCAGGATTTCCTGCTTAGCTGGGTAACTTGTCGGATTTAAGAGTCTAGGCTAAGTCTAGGCTAAATGTAAGAAGATGAAAATAAAGTTTATTTAGCCCAGACTACCTTAAATCTGATAAGATATCCAGCTAAGCAAGAGATCAAATAGTGTATTTACACTAAACTAGTGGTATGAAGCGAAGCAATATTTGACCGTTTAAGTGTCATCGATGTTTTATATCGCCCTGGTGAGATCAGTTTTGAGGTATTTGAGGCTTTCCTTGGGGTTCCCTCCCTAGGGTGGTTTGGTGCGTGTAATTTACCCTTAATATGTGCGCATGTATCCTGCAGAGGACTGGCATTGCATTTAGGGTCTCCAAAGTCCCACACCCTGTATTTCTGGGATAGGAAGTACTGAGGGAGGAATGCATGGATGCATGTAGAGCTTGCAGCCCGCTCAGCGTACACAGCGCTCATGCTGCCTAATGTAAATTATCAAGTGATTTTTAATCTTAAAAAAGCAACAGTGAGAACGATTTTTACGAATTTTTCAGCAACCAGCCACCCCACACCCAATTATTACCGTTCCCTGCGCAGTGAAATCGACGGGGGAAGGCCGAGGCTACTAGGAAGGGCATTTTCTGGGGAGACTTTAAATGGGACTCAGTGGCGTTAAACGGATAAAATATTTTCTGATATTTATTCGAGCCGGAGTGAATTAGAAACTCAAGGCAATTTATGTGTAAAACTAACGCTACGTGCCGGAACACATTCTCAGAGTGACAGTGCCCAGAGCTTTTTCTCAGCCTGTCCGGACTTGTCCCTGCAGCAGTAATATTTACAGGCGCAGCCTTAATGAACGAAGTACAGCATGTCTGTATGGCCAGGGGCCG
>JAODJU010000108.1:2501815-2518021 GCA_026776725.1 Gnathonemus echidnorhynchus | reverse complement strand
GGGGGGGGGGGGGGGGGGGCGGGGGGGGGGGGTCACAGCCCACAAATGCCCCCCAGCCCTGCTATAAGCAACAAAATAAATAATTCCCTCCTCTGGCTCTATTAAGTATTTAAGTTATCATAGACAACACAAGTGGCATTAATATCATATTAAGAATGTCAGTGATGGCACTGATCATCGTGAGCATGGGGAGGGTGATGTATGCAGCCATTTCGTTTGGAGCTCCTAACTGGGCCAGCTGGGGTGGACGGGGTGCGGAGATACCTGATCCGGCAGAGACCTCCATGAAGAGTAACAAGAAAAACCCAAGTACCCTGGCCAGTGTAGTGTTACAGGGACCCCCCCAGATAGCTGGTGGGAACCTGGTAACCATGCCTCCCATGTAACCTGGGGGGGTGCAGGCACCATGCAATGGATGGTGGGACCAGTCCAGAGATCTTCATCTGTGTCTGTGAGCTTTGGCCAATGACCAAAGGATAAGGTTGCAAGTACAGGCAGCCAAAATGAGATTTGTCTGTGGCATTTCTGGGCTCACTCTCCCTGACAAGTTCAGAGATCTTTACTCCCCTGTCGACTGAGATGGTCTCATAAGGATGCCATTTGCTCAGCTTCTGAGGGAGCTGCTCTGGGCATGTCCCACTGGGCAGAGGCCCTGGGGCTGACCCAGGGCACGCTGGAGGGATTGCATCTCCTGGTAGGCTGGGGAACGTCTGGGGATTCCCAAAAGGAGCTAGAGACTGAGGACTTGGAATGAAAGCTTTGGACTCACCTGTCACTGTGACCCTCACCAGGATTAGTGGTAGATGATGATGATGATGATGATAATGATGGTGACGATGATGATGACGGTGATGATGATGACGGTGACGATGGTGATGATGACGATGGTGATGATGATGCAAACGACAATGATGATGATGATGGTGATAATGTTAGATATTCTACAAGTGATTTTTTCCACATCACTCCAACTCTGCACCTATGAAATAATACACCTATCTCACATACCTCAGCCTATCTCGTCCGCTCCTGGGTAAGTTCTCCTGTGAGTCCCAGGCAAACTGCATACAGCCTCCTTCTGCTCTGTGTCTGTGGAGTTTGCATGTTCTTGTGTCGCGTGGAGCTTCCTCTCCCTACTCCGGTTCCCTTCCTCAGTACAAAGACATGCAGTTAGGTGAACTGCTGTCTCTAAATTTGCACCATTTTTTGTGTGAGTGTGTATCCTGGGGTGCACTGGCTTCCCATTCAGGGTTTGACTTGTTTTACCCCCTGTGCTTCCTGGAATTGGCTCCAGCCTCATTAAAATCCTGTACTGGACCCATTTTTTCCAGTGCAAGGTTAGGGGCTTTGGTGCTAAATGGCAGTTTCACGTGACAGTGATCTGTGCATCCATCTGGTTCCACAGGGTACCTGACTGTTACCATCGAACCCATACCCCCTGTCATTGTGGGCGACACCGTGACCCTGAAATGTAACTTCAAGACTGACGGCAGACTGAGAGAGATCGTCTGGTTTCGGGTAAGAAAGTCGCAGCTAAGCTGTACGTCTGTAACGTTGGTGGTTCGGGACAGAATTCTGGCTTTGATTACCAGCCGTCAGACCCTTCACTTGTGTCAGTGTGAGAGCCTGTGGGTTAGGCCCACGTAAACGTGGATGGAAGGTTGCTGGTTCAGATCCTGTGGTCAGCAGATTGATTTCACTGCTGGGCCCTTGAGCCGGACCCTTAATTCCAGTTGCTCCTGGGACTTTTTCCATTGAAAGTATCAACTAAATAAGTGTAAATAGAATTTTTTATTTTATCTTACCAGATGTCAGTTGATTTCACAGTGTTTTACTTTGGGTTTTCTACGTCGATCCTGCAAATACTTCAAAAGCAATAACAAGTCTTTCAGAGAGACTGAGGATATGCTGATGTATTATGAAGATCAGTAGACACATACTCAAAAATTGTTTATGTAATTCATATTTTTGATTTTTGAGCTGGGTGTTTTACATAAGCAATTCCAGTTGAGTAGCTTGCTGAAGGATATTTCAGGAGGAACCCTTCTGGGATTCGAGTCCCAACCTTTATGTTAGAAGCATAAAAATCCATCTAAAAACCACACAAATTTACAAACGTAAACAAAACCAATAGTCAATTTAACACAGTGTTTGCACACCAGCAAACCAGGCTTGTCCATTACTTGCTCACTATTCCTGAGAAATTAGGGTACATATTGAATGTATTTTGCAATTAAAAAGGCTTTCTGGTGGAGATGAAAGCCTACGTTTAGCCTTGATTCTGCTTGAATCCAATCCTCAGGAACCGTGAATAAAAAAAAAAAAACACTGAATTGCTTAATGAACTAATGACTTAATTCACATTGTTCATAAGTTGGTGTGACCTAAATGGAATAATTATATAAGGAGAAGTTACATAAATTGTTTATATTTGAAATTTTGCTCATTTACATGGCTGATCACCCTTTACATGCACCCTGTTCAGCGGCACAAACAGCTTTCCATATAACAGGTTTTGTATAAGAGAATTTTAATGTCGTCATGTGATGTTTCAAACTGATGGGCCTTCAATTGTGCTGGAATAAGCAGCATCTGTACAGGAACCAGCAGCCGATCCATTCAGCTGTCCTTAATGTACCCACAACAACGTTTATCAGTAGTTTCAGCATAAGCAATTATGCGCATACAAAAGCGAATCCAGTCTCACACTTCACTGTTGGTAGCTAACTTCTGAAAACTAATTAAATTAATAAAGTGTTTGATTTATGTGAGCTAGACCAGTATTTGTCTATTGAATGTGTAAGACAGAATAGACCAAACATAATGTAATTATTAGCATGATAAGCATAATTAACTCTAATTGCTATGATTATTTGTGAAGGTCTTTATAAATTTTTCACGAAAATTTTGAATTAAAAAACAGGAAACAATAGCACAATTCAGTCATCTTGTGCTTTTTATATAACGATTCTTCAGCTGTCTTGTCACAGTAAGAATGAACCCAGTGCTTTAATCTTTCTGTCCACATATTTTTCAAAGGGATATGGCCCTTGGAATTAGTGAGAAGTCCAATGTTCTTTCATTCATGGTGTGCACCATAATCATGAAGAGAACCAAGAGTCCAGTAGGGATTACAAATGTTTAGGCCGAATCGCCTTCCTCACCAGTCTAACAATCAAAAGGAAATAACCACAATTAAGTTCCAAAGACTTTTTTCCCCTTAGAATGGTTTAAGTCCCTTGTCTCATATAACCAGAGGTCAAGTTGTAAAAATATTTCAAGGTAGACTATAGGAGTGCCGGAGGGGTCCCCAACGATTGCACCATCAGCCTGACCTGTACTCCTGATATAATTGTTAGATTTGAGTGACAATTAAACAGAAGAATCAAAGCGGGCAGTATATTTTCAAAGGCGATGGGAAATGGCATCTATATGCATTCCAAGGCAGCTAAAGCCCTGTCTATAATTTCTAACGCATAACTGAAAAGTCTTAACTGCAGTGCAGGTTGTGTTTGCTGAGACAGTCGCCTGGTGACTCCCGATCTCTGCCGGAAGGCGAGGTGACAGCGGGGCCGTATTCCACGTCGGACCTTCAGGCAGTGCTAAGTTCCACACCAGAGGCTTCATTGCATCCCTTTTTCCACTTGAAGGTTACAGATGGGGGCAGCATGAAGCAGAAAATCTTCACGTACGACGCCATGTTCAACACCAATTACTCACACATGGAGGATTACAGAAGGCGCGAGGACCTCGTCTATCAGTCAACGATCAGGTAGACACCCACCACAGTGACAAACAGATGTTTTGGTTCGGTGTATAGAAACAGTCAACGTGGTCCTCTCGACAGTGCGAACATGAAGGGAAGAAAGATTTAAAAATAATTTTAGAATAATAAAAATTTCATCATTCTAAGTGAGACTAAAACTGTTTTGGGTGCAATTTCACAAAAATAAATAAATAAATAAATAAATAAAAAATAGCTAATCAATACGATACATTGATGACACAGGACTATGTGTTCCATCTTCGCGCTCTGCATGCACTATGAACTAGCCTCAGTAACGCAGAGATTCGTGATGAAAGATAAGGAAGATCCTATTATTTATTTATTTGTTTTTTTGGGATGTGGGGGGGTGCGTCTCCCCTGTTCCCCCATTTCGAAGATCCCTTCCCCTTGGTGTTAAATAATATGTAACTGCAGGAGCTGAAGTAGTCGTGTTCCCTCCATTCCTCACAAACTTGATACCTTGTAACAGCAAGAATAGCTAAGAACTGGAAACTAACCGACTTCTGTAACTTTTCATGCACGTTCAAGAATTTCCAGACATACTGGTATCTGTCTAAGTCAATGTTCTGGCTCTGACAGCAGACGTTTAGTGTTACCTCCTCGCCAGAAGGATTGCGTGGTCTTACGGAGACTCCTGGGGCATTCCGACATGAAGGCCAATGCTGATGGTGCCACACAGAAACATTTAAATGACTGAATCATTTTGCCCAGCAATGGAGTAATGGAGGTGGATGTGTCCCCATGCAGGAAACTGCTGTTGTACCTTTACGTTTATGTGGCTTGAGTGGATAAACAACAAAATGTGCGAATCAGACAATCGACCGTGTAAAATACAAATAGTAGTCAGTGTCAGAAAGACTACCTACTACATTGTGGATAGCGAAATATGAGAACACATGAAATTATATTCTCAAATGCTACTGCCTCCTTGTCTTCTTTTATGTGGGGACCTGCTACTGTCAATCACATAAAATACTACACCGATTCATTTAAAGTCACTTTGTTAACGGTAGGTAATAGCACACGCAGGTAGAACCCGTGACAGGATCAGCCGGTAGGAATTATAGCCTGGTAGGTCTGAAGTTTAATAGCGGAGCTTTCCTTTAATCTCTTGGTGTCAATGCATTTCATCTTCTATTGTGTTTATGAAAATGCACTTGTGTTCCACTTAAGTTCTAATTAAATTCAATTACAAATACAGCTCAGTGCAGCCCTATGCTCTATTTACTTTTTTCCCGTCTAGAGTCGAGACAAGAGCTATGCTTGCAGTTACTATGAGGTTTCGTAATAAGCACATTTATGCGTAACAGGGTGACTGTCCTACTTTTAGGACACTGTTCTGAGCCTGGGTTCATTCTGGAACTGCAGCATCGGGGCTGACGGTTTTGGTATCAGTGGTGTTACAGGCACGGAGGATGATACCAAGTAGAGGAGGACGCTATAGATGGTGACGTCACACCCCAGGGTCACGGTGGCAGTCTGACTCATTCCGCTGCTTCTGGGGAGCATTGCTCACCTTCACGACGCGAATCTCCCGTTCCACCACATCCCATAGCTGCTCTGTTGGATCTATCTGGTGACTGTGGAGGCCGTCTTAGCACAGCAATCTCATTGTCATGTTCAAGAAACCAGTGTGAGATGATGTAACCTTTGTGACATGTGAGTTATTTTGCCGGGAGCAGCCATTAGCAGCTGGGTGCAATGTAGTGATAGGGTGCTTTTCCACTGCACCAGGTACTGTACTTTTGGTATTTTCCCTTTTGCACTGACTTCTGGTCGAGTACCAGTACCAAAAGTTCCAGTACCCAAAGTACCAAACCAGCTGGGGTACTTCTTTGGTACTTTCGGGTGGGACTTGAAATACTTTCTTTGTCGACTGGTTATACACATAGCCTGCCGGTGAAACACTATACAAAGCTGGCTTGAGAACAGTTATGAACTCAGAAAACAACAAAAAAACAAAGTTAAAAAAGGGAAGTAATAATAATGTATATGTGGACAAATGAGACCCAGGATTTAACTGCAATCTGGCTGGAAAAACAAGAAGATGATCAGGGTGCCATGACAAGGAATTAGAAAGTGTTATTGGAAAAAATTAAAATATCGCATTGTGATTTTGTTGCAATAAATACTGGGCTATTTCTAAAGCAAAAAATTGAAAACATTTCTCACAAACCCATCTAGGAGTGATTTTTACTTGGAACAATGAAAACGATCAGAATGCAGAGCTCATGCAAAAACAGCGGCAATAAACTAAACTGATTTTTTAAACATATACTAGGGGCTCTGAGTGGCTCAGTTGGCCAAGAGTCTGTACTGATCTCAAGGTCACCAGTTTGAGTCCTGGCCTCAGCAGGGCAGTCACATCTCCGGGGGCACTTGAGCAAGGCCCTTAACCCCCAGCTCCAGGATGCTGCACATTGGCTGACCCTGCGCTGTGACCCCCAAGCTATGGAGAGCAAGACGGGGTCAGGGAAAAGAAGCGTTTCCTATGTACTTGTGCAAATGACAAATTAAGCACGTTTGTTCATTATAATCTTGAAAAGGAACGATCACTGAAATTGCAACGCTTGCTATGTTTTGTCCTATAACAAAGTAAAAATGATTTAGTAAAACTTAAACCCACTGTGCTAAAATATCTGTATAGTATGATGATAAGAAAAAGCCTGATCTCAACCCAGCTGAATATCACTGCCCTTGTGATGTGAGAAACGCATGACCTGCAATGTTGGTATTAATTTTGCACATCGCCTAGCCCTATAATATACTATAGCCATTTTTCAAATTCAGTACAAAATATTAGTACTCAGGTAGGTTGCGGCATGTGGCTGTGTGCTCAATGGGTACTAAGGGGCCCAAAGTGTGCCAAGAAATGATCCACCCCAACATTACACCACCAACACCACCAGCCAGAAGGCAGGACGGATCCATGCTTTCATGTTGTTTATGCCAAATTCTGACCCTACCATCTGAATGTCACTGCAGAGATCATGAATTATCTGACCAGGCATCCTTCTTCCACTCTTCCATTGTCCAGTGATGGTGAGCCCATGTCCACTGTAGCCTCATTTTCCTGTTCTTAGCTGACAGGAGAGGCACCCAGTGTGGACTTTTCCTGCTGGAGCTCATCTGCTTCAAGGTTTAATGTCTTCTGCATTCAGTGATACTCTTCTGCATTCCTTGGTTGTAATGAGGGGTTATTTGAGTTACTGTTGCTTTTCTTTTAGCTTGAACCAGTCTGCCCATTCTTCTCTGACCTCTGCCGTCAATAAGGCATGTTTGCTCATAGAACGGCCGCTCACTGGATGTTTTTTTCTTTTTCAGCCTATTCCCAGTAAACCCTAGAGATAGGTGTGTGTGAAAATCCCAGTACATCAGCAGTTTCTGAAATACTCAAAGTCAACATTCAAAGTCACTTAAATCACCTTTCCTCCCCATTCTGATGTTTGATGTGAAGCCCCTCACCTGTACCTGCATGATTTTATTCACTGTGCTGCCGATGCATGATTGGCTGATCAGATATTTGCTTCAATGAGCAGTTGAACAGGTGTACCTAATAAAGTGGCCAGTGAGTGTAAATGGTTTATCTGTTTAAACGTGTGGAAGCTACAAGGGAAACTGAACTGCTGTTGAATCACAGATCCACATTTTCCTTATTATGCAGTCATTTGGTGTCGAAGATAATCAGAAATGTTTGGCAGGCTAATCCTGTTGTTTAGTTGTGTTTAGTTTGGCCAGTCTCTGTCTTTTTGCTTATATAAACATGGTTTAACAAAAAAAAAAAAAAAACCACAGACAACACTGACTGCCTTCCTGGCGAACCTAAGTAGACTTGACAGATTAATTTGTTTGTATAAAATTAATGCAGATGTGGTTATCTTTTTCAGTAATTACATATAACGATACAAATAGCTGATTATTATTAAGTGTTTCCTGAGCTACCCTAATGCATTCTGATGCGTAAAGGCAAGTATTAAAACCACAAATCAAATAGGGGAGATTGCTTGGGGACAGAAGCTCCAACGGAGCCATAGGCTGTATGCTCACTCTGAGAAGAAGGCCTCCACTTACATCCAACAGACATGAGGCCATTTTCCTAACAGGGATGATGCTTTATACCGTATATATACCTGCAAATACATTATAATAGAAAATTATGGCCACCTTGGAATTTTACGTTCATCATGTACGATATCTCCTGGGGAAAATAAGGGCTGTGCCTAAGCTTAGCTCTAAACACACTCGTTTGTTTGGTGCAGAACAGCACAGGATAAAACAATTTTAAAAATTGAATAGGATGAATGAACTATAAAAACAGGAACAATACCATGAGAATTGTTAGCATCTGTTTGAAGAATTCAAATTAGTTTGAAAAAACAGAACAAGACTGTCATTGCAGTGAAATCAGACTCACCTGTGATAAATTATCAGTGCTCCCATGACTTGAGATACCCAATGAATGATGACTTTAATGCTTAAAAGGGCCATTTTTACTTCCTCCCTGTTCCACAATGGTACATTTCAGAGAGCTCTCCGTGCATCAGAAATGCTATTATAACGCCAGGCAAAGGAATTCTAAAAGGCTACGCAGCCATCTTCAAAGACCTTGGCATCCCAGTTTCAACAATTCACAATGTTATTAAGAAGTTTGCTGTTTATGGAAACTGTCAATGGCCTCCTGGGATATGGAGGGAATAGAAAATTGATCAGTGGAAGTTTCGAAGTTTGGGGCAAACTGGAGAAAAAAAAACACCACAGTAAACATTCACAGAGCTTATGACTGACCCTGAGCAATCTAGAGTTTCAACCCAAATGGGAGGTGGCACACTAAACCAGGAAGGGCTTTATGGGAGAAGGTCAGGGAAGACACCACTTCCTAAGCAAAAGCAAAAAAGGCAGAACTGGTCTTTGCCAAAACCTACATAAGGCCTGTTCTTCTGGGAAAATAGTCTAAGGACAACTGCAACCAAAGTAAAGCTCTTTGGCAATGCAGGCCGACGGTTTGTTTATAGGTGATGGGATGAAGCTCATGATGGAAGGAACACCGTAAGTACAGTTAAATATGGCGGAGGATCCGTAATGCTCTGAGGCTGCTTTACTGCCTCTGGTCCTGGAGACCTTGAACATATTAGAACACTATTTCCCAAACTGGTCCTTGGGGATCCACAGCAGTAGCAGTCCATGTTTTTGCTCCCTGCCAGACAGTCCATATTTTTGCTCCCTCCCAGTCGGTGCTTTTGGCCACAAGGAATGCTTGCAGACCCTTAATGCCGGCCAGGTCATATTTCTTATGTGAAATCACAACATTTAAATTGCAAAGGCATCTTTTTGTTGAATAACTTTGAGCACACTATTAAAATTTTCTGCTGATACAAAGTTGGTACATTTCCAATTAGTTCTGTAGAGATATTGTACATAAAAATTCAGAGGTGCCAATAATGTTGACCATAACTGTATTATCCCCAAAGAATACATTTGCACTTGTTCAATAGCAATACCACCTAAGAAGTCATGAATTTCATATATACTTATATATGTATAGTTTTCCTTCATTGAAAGATGGTAGGAAGGTCAGTAGCTTCAAGGAGAACAGAACAGAGAAAAGCAAGCTTGGTGCATTGCTGTAGAGGCTGTAGCTGCATCTCCCAGGCTGCCACTTAAGTGCTTTTATCCCGTCAAAGTAACGTCTCTTATAATGTGCTGGCCGCTGTCACAAGCCCACGGACTGCAGACCGGCACTTGGGAACAGCAGACAGACAGAGACCTTTGCAGTGCTGTTATTTAACAGGTAAACTGAGAAAACAAAACACAAAATGAGTCTTTTTAAGTTTTAAAGGGTGACAAAAATCACAGAGAGCGTATGCTGCTGGGCAAAATGCCCTAAGGGACGAGTGTGATGGGGGGGGGGGGGGGGGGGAGCTACAGGAACAAGGCAGGTGAAGACCCAGGATGGGGTGCCAACACATCGCAGGGCACACTCACACCTATGGGGGATTCGGTAACTCCAGTTCACTTTAGCATATTTTTAGACAATACTCTTGGGGCAGCTGGAGTGCCCAGGGGGAAACCCCAGAACGACAGGGGGAAACCCCAGAACGACACGGGGAGAACATGGGAACTCCACACTCGTGGCGCCATGGCAGAGACTCGAACCCTAGCCCCAGAGGTATGAGGTGAGGCTGCTAATCACTGCACCACCATGCCACCCCTTCATCCATCCATCCATCCATCCATTGCATCCATTTTCCATAACCATTTATCCACAACAGGCTGTCAGTCAGCTAGGCGTCTATCCCAGGGAACTCTGCGTATGAGGCAGGAAACACCCTCAATGAGACGCCAGTTTTCACTTTTTGAAAAAATGGAAACATCCTGCCTGTGTCCGTTTCTTGGATCTGCCGTTTGTAATATTCCTTTCACCCCGGTGCGATAATTAGCTATGTTCAGCGACGTGACTAATTCGAGTCAGGCGGAATAGTGAGTATCGTCATAGTAACATAGGTGTCGCCGTGTCTTTCTTTGTTCGTCGATGGGTAGGTGGCTCAATCCCAGCTCCCTCTCTTAAATAAGCACTAAGCTGCCTGCAATCGGGCTGTGTGCTTTTTATAAATGGTCTTTGACTAGTTATGTGGATTCGGGCTTTTTGGGGGGGGGGTGTCACAGATGCTGCACGGCTTCTTGTTGATGCTTTCCGGGCCTATGGCACCCCCGGCTCAGCCTGGCAGCTGTGAGCGCCCGCCCCACGCTAATAATTCTGTGGCATCACCTGCGGTGGCACATGTGACATAACCCCCGAACCCCCCCCACGCGCCGTCAGTCACGCCAAGGCGTGGAAAAGCCGCTTAACGGCTGCCGCATTCGGGGGGGCAAAGCGTGCGGCGCGGGGTGGGGTGGGGTGGGGATGTACAAAGCTTACAGTTGTCTGCTTGACCTTCTATGGGCAGATGATATAGGCCGTGTGCCTTCCTGCTAGCCAAGGACACGTGTTTGTGACCTGAAGGTCGCTGGCTGAAATCACAGAGAAGCCTTTGGATGTTGTAGATAAGCGAAAAAAAAGTTGTAAACTTTCTGCATTTCTTCAGCAAATATGCAGCAGTGTAATTGGGTTGTGCTATAAGCTGTTCTCCTGCTTCACTATAAACCGATCAATAAAATAAATCATCCATCTATCCATCTTCTAACCACTAATCCAATAGAGGGCGACGTTGGGGCAGAAGGCTGGCGCAATCCCAAATGGGATGCCAGTTCATTGCAGGGCACAGACATGCACACGCTACGGGCGAATGAGAATTGCCAGTTTGTGTAATAGTGAACCTTTGGACCAGCAGAGAAACAGCTTTCCCAGGTGCTCCAAATGTGCCATAGGAAGAGCATCTATCACACTCAGAGCAGAAGGGGATTCACATCCCCTGCCATGAAGGTATGGGACTGCAAGAAATGCCATCCAGCTCCACGACGTCGCACTGTGAGGCTGCAGCAATCCAATTTCTTAACTGTTTCGTTAGACACTGAGAGGCGACGTAAACTGGTTATCAGAAAAAGCCGCAATGTTGTACGAGTGATCACTAGGAGAACACTAAAGTGCGCAGATGTTGTGAATAATGCAGAATCACTCCTATAAAAAGCTAAATGAGTGGGTTACAGCTTATTAAGAGCTTGAGAAGAAGGAGGTGACATTTCCATGCAGCCTGCAGTAATTTATAAACTCTCCCCCAATATGCCTGTGATGGGCCTCTCTGTCTGAAGGGTATCTCTGCTGTTTTTCATATAATGAACACATAATTGATGCACTTAGGACATATTTACTGAGCTCCTTTAGCGCTGAGAGCCCAACGGAGCGGACAGTCTCAGGCACCCAGCCGTTCGTGAGTCACAATCTTCTGTCCGTTTAGCGGAGGAGAAATCAAGGTTTCGTGCGCCAGCCAGTTTTCCTCTCCTCTGCCCCACACGAGCGGGCGGAGCCCCAGGCCGCTGGACGCACTGGCTGCAGAGTGCCCCGTGCCAGGGTAAAAGGTGAGAACTCCATAATGGACCGTCTCTGAAACATGGTGGGGGGTGTGCCTAAGGACGGAGCCGAAGGCTGCTCAGCTGTAACTGATTACATCATAAAGCATATAGAGTATAAAGCGAGTTCGCTGTGTGTTAGAGACCCTGCACAATGGTCCTTATCTTGTGGTGTTCTCCTGTGTAAAAACCATGGTTGGCAAGTTGATTGGCTTGTCTGCTAGAAATATCCTGAGGATGCCAATGAAATCAGCCCCGCCTCACTCCCCAGTCCCCATCTCCAGTGGATCTGTTTACTGTTGTGAGAAACAGAAGTGTTTCACACTTATCCGAAGGGTTTTTTGGTTCCACGCTGCCGCTTGTGCTGCTCTCACCGTGTCAACATATGCTCAGGAAAGACAGGAACTCAAACACCCTCCAAGCCAGTGAGGTCATGGTGTGAAGAGCCACAGAGACCTTTTCTCTGTCACTATGTGAGGTTATTTTGAACTGGACTGGTGCTGATCGCCAGGCGCTGTGTGACAGTCTTGTTAGTAACAGTCAGTGCAAAAAACGACAGATTTTGAGGGTCTATAAATCTACTGCCAGGTCAAAGGGAGTCCCTCACTGCTCTTTTCATCTGCTAATGCAGAATTAGAGCTTGTCCCTTTCATTTAGGGAATCCTTCATGATGGTTTTCTTTCCTAGAAATGTGACAGTAAGATGTCCACCTGCCTCACAAAGGCTTTATCCTGCATTTTTCCAGCTTTGAAAACAAGGCTTTGAATCTGTAGCGATGATTCTGAAGCAATTTGTCTGTTAGTTCTTCCTAAAAGACCAAACATTTTGTGCATTCTTAGCCATCATATTCATACTTCCTCAGTAATTATATGGGCTTCGAGGGGTGGGGGTGTATATCCTGTATGTATTCTGCTTGTGATTCTGTGGGAGTTATCGTTGTTCTTCATTTTAAAATGCATTTTTTATATCTTAATTTGAAGCGTACTCATGTTTAGGTTCAAGCATGACGTTTAGAACTTCTGAGGTGAATTAATGGTCATTCTTACCAGATACAACCATAGTATCTCAGAATAGCGACAGGCCTAATTCAGGTTCTCACGGTTCTGTCCTCACAGGCTCCCAGAGGTCCGCATCGCTGACAACAGGCCCTACGAGTGTCACGTGGGCGTCTACGACCGCTCGACGCGGGAGAAGGTGGTCCTGGCTTCAGGGACCATCTTTCTCACAGTCATGGGTAAGTTACCCACGGGGAACGTGTCGCTTGTCAGAACGAGAGGCGCTGATTTCACAAGGTATCTGCTGAAGATTTAAAGTTACCTTCCTGAAGGCCAAATCTCACACACTTTTTATTATTCAGAGAAGTCTGTGTTGTTTTCACTTTCAACTTTATCTGCTCCGTGTCTGAGTGAATGCTTCAAATCTACAGGGACCGTATACTGGGGATGTTTAAACAGGCGTCAGGGGCAGGCAGTGAGAATCGTCCTTATCGCATATTCAGTACCACCACTGACGAGTGAGGAGATACTGCTGTACCCTAACTAATGTCAGCGTTTCGTTCAATCCGCAGCGTAAGCAAAGACTAGATTAAATAGATGTGGGTCATGTCACCTCTGATGTAGTTTATATTTGCATAAAGTTGACAAAAAAGACCATAGGAGATCATATGCACACTTAAGGTTACAAATAAGTGCTCTGGGCTAATACACACCCATTACCCCTGCTAGCCAAGCCCTTAGCCTAAGCTAATAACACTGTCCTATGCATTGCTGCGATATACACATTAGTCTGTTTAGTACTTTAAGGTCTTTCACTCAGTGACTTGTTTCATGGATGATGTTTTAAAAACAGATTTAGTATTTTGTTACCGAATTTCTTGCACAGATAAAATATCTATGCAAGTGCTAAACAGAGCAAGAAGGTCTTGTTACAACATTGAAAACATCGAATTCTGAACAGGAACATGACATTCCCCGAGAAACGGCCCAGTGCTGATGTAGTTTGCCGTGGAGCTTGCCTCGTTTTGTGTAAGAAGAGGGTCTCCTGCAATTGTTGAAACAGATGACATGTGTTGATATGAAAAGGAAAAAAACAACAACATTTGCGTGCACCGACAAAACTGGCCGCCATATTAGAGTGATGAACCCAGAAGAGCTTAGCAACTGATACCTTGTAGTGGAACTGCATGGATCAGCTTCTCACAGAAAAGGTAACGGACTATTTATGGGAAAGAGGAGAGCAACACTGTGATATTTCATTATCACTTAATTAAAAAAGCCAACTGGTGAGGACAATTACACACAGAGTCTGGGCACCCAAAGGGATCCAGTACACAAGCAATATTTAATGCACTAAAGCAGATCCTAAATATACTGTCCTATAGGATTTGTTTTGTTTAAGCTACAGCTCTTTGTCTGATACATGTGCAATAAATCTTCTGGTAACACTTTCCTTAAGGCCATGTTTTTAGTCATTTATAAAGACAACATTCATAACATTCATAACACATTCATAACACATTATAATGCATTCATAATGCATTCTAAACATGGCTACAAATATTTATCAAAAGGCATAACACATTATAGCCGTATTTATTATGCACTATGAATGCTTTATGACGTGTTCATCTATAATGCACTATAGATACAATGTACCTTCATAATATAGTACAAAAGCATCCTTAATTCTTATATTGACCATTATAATGCATTGTATCTATAGCTCATTATAGATGAGTAAAGTATTCATAATGCACAATAAACATGGCTATAATGTGTTATCCCTTTTGATAAATATTTATAGCCATGTTTATAATGCTTTATTAAGGCATTATAATGTGTAATGGATGTGTTTATAAATTACTAAAAAAAACATCAATTTTTTTAATTGATTAAAAACTGAATGCTTTTTTGCAATTTTTTTTCATATTTACATGTCTGAATTATACACATTTAAAAAATCACATTAATCAAGGTATTGATGCAAAATCCAAAGTAAAACCTTTGTCGTGGCTCGATCCGCGTGACTAAAATGTCCTCCTTTGCTCTATAGCGCCTCCTGTGTTTATCTCGGTGGTGGAGGCTGACACTCCGGCCTCTTTCAGTCGCTACCAGGCACAGAACTTCACTCTGAAGTGCATCGTATCTGGAGGAAAACCCGCACCGACGGTAAGCCGAGAGTCAACAGGAACGGCAAACTCGGCGGTGAGCCGCAGCCAAGCCGCGTGCGGCTCTGCTGGGCCTTCCGCTGACCTCCCAGCACGCTCCGTCACCAGCCTCGCCGGCGTGTTCCAGCCGAGCCCTGATTAATGTATATCTCAAAAGGAATAATGTCCCTGATCTTCTGGATCACGGGCTGGGAGAATTTTCTAAGCCCGAGATATAAAAGAAGGGAAGCTGCAGCTGTCGAAACCTGGTGGTTCACCAGTACAGATACAGCTGTAATGGCTGCGCTTAGCTGTCCTTAAAAATGCCTGCGCTGAAGCAAGGCTTGTCACCGGAAACATCTCACCTTCAAATGTTTGCTACATAACGTGTTAAATTGAAGGGAATGTGTGTGTGTGTGTGTGTGTGTGTGTGTGGGGCGGGGGGGGGGGGGGGGGTAGGGTTATTTGACAATGACTGATAAACACCAGCTACTCAGACACACCACGAGATTATGGATCGTCCAAAACATTGCCAAGAGACACCAGAATGATACTCAGCCACTTTGTCCCTTTGTTTACATTTTGCGGTGATACCTTTTAATTCTGAAAATGCCCCCTGAGCACTATTTTTCACCACTTTGTCACAGAAGTAACTGTAGTCAAAAGGGTTCTACATCCACATTAGTAATTATCCCATTCTTTTAAAGTCACCCCAGCACTCGACTGGCCCTTAATAATGACGCATCGGTGTGATGCACATAAAAGGGTAGTTTTGTAGTTAAACGTTGAAGCAAAGAGCCTGGAAATTAAAGACTGGAAAGCCAACAGGCTGGCATTGTTAGTGACCGGGGCCTTCACAGGAAATTCAGCTTGATGTCTTGGATTATGGGTGGGGGGTCTATGATGAAAAGCGGATAGAGCGTGCGGATCGTTAAACGCCATCACACAAAGTGGCAAGATTAACAGCTGATCAAAAGGCCCAAACACATCTAAGGAAATGTCAAAAGTCGCTGTACTGTTACCAGTAGCCGTGATCGTTAGCACCTGCACTTCTAAACAATGTTGGTCTCACTCACCCCCCCAGGTGTTTTTCAAACGTGATGGGGAGACGATCAACGTGATCCCCTATATTCAGCCTACAGCTGGGGGGGAGGGTGGGACGTCAACAGCCGGCAAAGGGTCCAGGCCGCCAGTCACCCGCATCTCCGAAGACGCCGCCCCGCACGGCTCGCGACCCCTCCTGCACCCGGGCGGTAGGCCGGCCCAGCTG
>JAODJU010000108.1:2464905-2477028 GCA_026776725.1 Gnathonemus echidnorhynchus | reverse complement strand
TGAGGTCACACATTCAAACCGCAATCATACATTCGTATAAGCATGTGTATATATTATAGATATGTGGCTGAGATTTATGTGAGAGTGAGTGGGGGGGGGGGGGAGCAAACCATAATCTTCTGCCTGGACTTCTGTTCATCCGAATGAGGGGCCGTCGCGGACGGAAAAAAAGCGTCAAGCGTGAACTGGCCCAAGGAAGCGCGTGGCTCAGTGTGCACATGTCGGAGAAGACAGCTCATATCTCGGGGGGGGGTTCAGAGAGAGGTTAGCCAAACAGCGGATAAATTAGAGGAGGCTGCTGAGGCAGGCGACTCACCCAGCGATGAACTCCTCGATTGGGGAAGCAGGCTGCTCCGTGGGGTCCGGCACAGGTGGAGAAGCTGAGATCGGACAGGAGGGGTGGTGGGGGTGGTTGGGGGGGGGGCGCGGATACGTAAGGCTCACCTGCATGGGAAATCCCACGGTGTACGTCTGATTGCCGTGGCGACGCTACTCGGAATGTGAAGGAAGGAGATAATCTACGTATAAATGCTGCCCCCTAAAAGAAGCAGTTTGGAAATAAGAATTCCCAAGCAAGCCATCTGTCTTCACATGATATCGCAAAGACAACAAGGCTGATTTGCATACTCCAGTACGGGTGTTTACCTCAGGACACTGAATTTGAATTTCACGCATGGGGACAGGATTAGATAACTTAAACTGGTGCTGTTTGTTGCTCGTTATTTCTATAGACCACACGTGGGGCCTCATAAGATATTTTTGCAATGTTTGCTGAGAATCATAGGACACATGGGATGCATAGAATGGTTATTTGGCTATTTCCCTACTTCCGACTCGGTGGGTCACCTGACTCCTGAAAATCCCAGCAGTCACAGCATGGACAGAGGGACGCATAGAACTTCACATCTGAATGCAGATGTCAGTAATCGTCAGAGCCTCTCTTGGGGCAGAGACCTTCCGATTGTAGACAGCAGATCGAAACTCGTGGATTGCTGAAGCACCAGATGACATGATATACGGCAATGAAGAGGTAAGGTCTAAGACAGTGCTGGGCATTTCAGGTCCAGACCAAGATTTTGTTTCTACCAACCAGTTGTGTATAAAGAGTGACAGTCACAGGGCACTCAGCAGGTTGGTAGAAAGAAAATCTTGGTCTGGATTTTTTTTAATTTTAATTAATTTTTTTTAAAATTTTTTTTTTTACCAGAATATGTTGACATTATACAATGACTTTCCAGCTGTGGTTTTGTTTGGCATTAGATAGCCTGTAAAGCTGGAATGAGAGGAACTGAAAGACTTTGAGTTAGAATGTACCTCAGTGCTGGGAATCCAGATTTCCTGGCTGTCAGATCGGGAAACTTAATGGGGAACGAGTACAGATATGACAACAGCCGCCACTGGTCCAACATGGCCGCCAGTAGAGTAGGTTGACGTCGCCAGCCACAAGATGCAGCTTTGGCTGCTCCAAAGCAGGAAGGCTCTGCTAGCACCTGGAGCTTAGCGCTATGCTAGCACCCGATTAGCATGGGGGGCTGAAGGGCCACAGGCAGCCACTGCACCAAGCCCGTCCATCACCAGGCAGCACGTGCCCGGCCCACGGGCTTGGAGAGTGTCTGCACCCCCCTGGTTAGACTGAAGGAGACTTGCGAGCACTTTTGTCATCCTGACAGCAACAGTGACTCTCATTGGCAGGGATTTCCGGAGAAATCCACAACTGGACAGCTGGCAGTTGGGGCTGGTCCGTACAGAAATACAGCTCTGGAGAAAAGGGTGACCACTCCATTTTTATATATTTTATATATACATACACATACACACACTTTAAAATGAGCATTTTTAAATCTTGGTTTAGTCCGGGTTCTGCTGCCAGAAGTTTCTAAGACAGCAGTACACAAGAATAAGGTGAAGCAGGAGACACTGGGAATGACCAGAAACCAGCCTGGTAAAGGGCGGAAGCGACTTTCTAATGCCAGAGATGACTGTCAACTTATCCGACAGTGTCTCATGAATCAGAGGATGACATCAAGTGACCTTCAAAAGGATTGGGAAACGTTAAGTGCAGGTGTCAGGTGCACTGCTAGGGCAGTTCGTATCAGGCTCCTAGAAGCATAAAGAAAGGAAGAAGCCCTTCATTAATGGAGATAGAGGGAAGGACCAGACTGCACTTTGCAAAAGAAAATATGATTCACTGATGCACACCCATAATTAGACAAATGAGTGAAACAAACAACCACGTTATGGTCTCAATTTTTTCCAGAGCTGTGTCATTTTCTCCCTTCAGAAATACAGTTAACTAGGTGAAAGGGAAAGACACAAAGTCCCAACCACAGGCTTGCAGTTAATGCACTTAATTTTATTATCAAGCTTTATAATCTGTACACTTTAAAATTATAGAAAAGTTAATCTCCGTGTAAATCAGCAGACAGAGGAACACACTGCTGGCTGGCAGGAGGACCAGTGGCCAGACATTTCGGAGGCTTCGGGCAACGGCAGCCGTCCCATGACATCTTTCTTAAAGCTTTCATCCAGGAAATTCATAACCAGGACACATTACGGGCTGTCAGTATGTCTGTTCCACTGCTATACAACAATTTAATTTCAGTCTCTTTATAGTTAAAGTTGCTCAGTTTCATTTTAATAAAGAAATAATATTAACCTCTTAAACTTTCTTAACATTTTTTTTCTTAAGTCAGAATGCATCATTAAAATTCAAATTCCCTTCTGAACACTGAGCTATTCACCCTACGGATGTCAGCAGCAGTCCCTCCTACAATCGGGATGGGGAGGGGATCTGGCCCCACCAAAGCACACGCCTACTGCAGACAGCAGGTTACGTGAAGATCGGCGGAAAGGCAGTGCTGCAAAGCCCGACACTGCATGTGACACGTGTAACGCCGCACTGGCGACCCGGTGACAGTGACAACACAAAGACATGTCCAGCAAAATGACGGAGGGGCGAGCGAATGGGTCTGGAAACCAGCAGCTTGGCCGGGACACCAAGTTCCTGCGTGAGCCAACAGCTTTTTTATGTAAAGCGTGGTCCTGAGACATTGTGCAGGGTTAATATACACACACACTGCAATGGCAGACAACAGGCAGGGACACACTGGGGTCAGAGAGCAGAAAACCTGAATGAACACACACACACACACACAAACAGTGTTCACATATACATGCATGTTGTACACACACTGATTTTATTAGACTACTGTCAGATCTGAAAAACTGATCTAGTCAGATCATTTACTAAAATCTTGGAAAAATAAGTGGATTATCAAAAGTCAGGGAAACTTATTTCACGAGTGTCTGTGGCACGTTAAACCCGCAAATGGTTTAAGCGCACAGGAAAAATGACGCAAGACAGCACAAAGCGGCGATTAACACCAGAGATGCACATTTGGTCACACACCAACCTATCGTATGCTTTTAAACTCCTAAGACGGTATTTCTAACATGTAGGGGAGGAAAGGATAAATTGCTTCATTCAGTGGCTCGAGTAAGTATTGGAAAAAAAAAAAACCTGAAAGCTACACAAGGGTAAATTAAAGAAATCATTCTTTTTGGGAAGAAGTCCATTGAAACCGCAGAACGTCAGAAGGGCTGGGATATGCACTCGACCAGCGGGACTAGAACAGATAACAGTTTGACCCTCAGCAAGTGCAATGGATGGAGTGTCTGTATTGCCTTCCCAACAATGAGAAGATGATCACTACAGACAACGGTGGCGCACAGCAAGCCCTGATTATGCGGGCGACAGGGTGAGGCAGCCGACCCAGGCAGTGCTATTGTTGGAGAAGGCGGGCAGGAGTCTGTGTGTAAGCACAAGCCGATAGTGGCTGATAGGTCTGTGGTTATTGGTCACTGCCTCCGCGGTTACGAGATAAAAGGATACTGTCGCTGGCCAGTCTTATCCAGAGACATTTATCATCCGCGTCGCGGGGAAATGGTCTAGCGAGGGACGTGGAGCAAAGTGGCATTCTGGGTATTTCTGATAGCGAGCCAGAACATTTTATTGCATAGGGAAAAATAAGGATTAACGGGGGAGAAAGGCACAATAAGTCAGCTCTGAAGACTCAGAGGATGCAGCGCTCCGGGTAATGAAACACGTCTAGGTATTCCTGGCAGCACAGCTTTTTGGATCAAACGTGATTCGACCCATTGGAAGTGGATGGGGGACGGAGAAAAATAAAATAAAAATCACACGATGAAAACGCTCTTTTATCGGCAAAAGCTTGTTAAAAGGAAAGTATTCAAATGATATATTTCAGCACAGAGACACAGGATGGAGCAGACATTAGCGATAGTGTTTAGTGGCGTGCCCCCCCCCCACCCGGGAGTACTCATGGGTGAGGATGAGTGCATGTCGGCTATCCCCCCCCCAGACACCACCAGTCTCTGCTGCATTAGCATGAGTGCAATTTACAGTGCATGTCACCCAAAAGCGCTTATTTACAAAGGGCAAAAGGCAGATACACGTGTCCATCCCCCTACACGTGTCCATCCCCCTACACGTGTCCATCCCCCGTTCCATTTCCTTCATAAGGTGTGAACCTTTACCTGTTATTGGTACGCAGCTTCACATCATCAGTAGTGTTGAACTCTATATACATGTCACTGTATGTATATACACTTACACATTATGGTTCTTTTATAAACATCTCTGTAAAATAAAAAATCTTTTTAGTCTTCTCTCTTTGCAGTCCTATACTTACAGAGCTTGATAAAATAACACTTGGTGCATATTTGACTTATTTTACAGATGTGCTTTTTTGAGCAGCCTAATCTGTGTACAAAATAAAGTGCCTCCCAGCAGGGCTGATTGGTGTTTTCAATGCTCACTTTGTTCAGGAAAAAAAAACATCTGACTGCCATCCGATTGGTCAGTCATGAATCCAGCAGCAGGCTATCTTCATTCTCATTGGGCGGCAACATGAGCTGTTGCTCATAATATAGGCTCTTGGCGTAGTTGATCTCTTGAGATATCTTGATGGCGAGGCTTTCGTTCTTCACGTGGACCTGTGACATGAACCCGCAGTCAGTCTGCGCAAGCTACACACATCCCAAGCTACACACATCCCAATGAGCCATCGATGGCTGCCAAACACGGCCGAAAAGCAGAAGGATCCTCACATAAAATGCGAACACTGGTGCTCAATCCACCATTAGCAGTAATGCTGTCTAATGATGGGAGTAATGAGGCTTCAAAAGCCCACATTGGCTGGGATTTCTGTCTGCTGCCAATCACTGCCTGAATTAACCCAAACGGAAGCATTGAGCAGTAAACAAAACGGGTTAAAACAGTCAGTGATTGACAGTCTGCTTTGTCGCATCATTTAACTCGCCCTTAAGTATATGCAGGAAACTTAGGCTGATCTTGTCATGCAACACCTTGTTCAACCACTCACCAAGGGTTTTTGGTGTGATGGGCCTGGAATGGCCACTCCGCTACTGGTGGTGTCTGCTTTCTTCGTGAGCTGGACGTAGACCTTCCCGTGATCCTTCGAGACCAGGCAGTGGTAGAGGTCATCATACTTGACCTCCAAGAAGATGGCCTCACGGTCGGCATACTCTCCCGGCTTCAGGAAGTACACCACTTTGGAGGAGATGAGTACGGAGTAGGAGTCTATGGTTTCCACGGCAATGAAGCTGTATGGGAGCAGGAAACGCGCACAGGAAGTGCAGAGCTTTAATATATAGAGATACACCGTAAGAATGATGGGAGGAAGAGCAACAACTGGCTGAGTGGCAGCACAGGTGACTGGTGATGCTCTTCGCACCATCTCTGATTGGGAAAACTGAGCAGGGACAGGATTTACAAAAACACATGACAGCTTAAATCAAAGCAGATGAAACAAATCCAAGAAATGCAGAAGCAGAAGAGCTAATATGCTGCACCTGTGGAATTGAATTCCAAAATACTCAAAGACAAAGGGAGAGAGAGACAAGGCGGGCAGGAGGGTGAGGAGGCGGGCAGGAGGGTGAGGAGGCTGGCAGGAGGGTGAGGAGGCGGGCAGGAGGGTGAGGAGGCTGGCAGGAGGGTGGGGAGCTGAGGCCTAGAGCAGAGCTGCCACTGTTACAGCAATATAGTGTTATGGGCGATTAGGAGAGGCAGAGGAACCCTGTTAAACACTGAGAAAGGAGAGCCGCACACACACACACAGACATACACGCACGCGCGTGCGTGTGTATGCGTGTCTGTCTTTATGTGTGTGTGTGTTCGCGCACACACACACACACACACACACACACACACAGTCACACACACACACGCGCGCCCGCGCACGCACGCACGCGCACACACACACACAAATAGATTGACAAACACACAGATGCCTATAAGACTAATGGTCAGTTTAACACGTCAAGGGCGAAAGGCTACACAGAGAGGCAGGGGGTCCCGCTATTTGGATTAATTAGTCAGAGATGACAAACGGACTCTCACAGCTGCAGAGCTGGTCTGGGAGAGAAACCCACAGCCATTAAGTAACGTCAGCCGGATACAGGCACAGTTTATAATTACGACGCCTTTTAAACATATGCTAAAAAGCCACCAAGACCTTTGGTGTTTTATGAGATACTGAAAATAAAGCATAGCACCAGTACTACAGGCCATGCCTCCAAGGCAGAATGGGGTAACTGGAGATCTACAGGACACACTTCCAAGGCGGAATGGTAGCTGAAGATCTACAGGCCACACTTCCAAGGCGGAATGGTAGCTGGAGATCTACAGGCCACGCCTCCAAGGCAGAATGGGGTAGCTGGGGATCTACAGGCCACGCCTCCAAGGCAGAATGGCAGCTGGAGATCTACAGGCCACGCCTCCAAGGCAGAATGGGGTAGCTGGAGGTTCTTCTCTTAGCCCATAATGGGGGAAAAAGACCTTAAGAGAGCCTTTGAAGTCTCTGTCAAGGGTTATTAACAGCTGTGGTTCTGGCAATCTTGCAGATTGTGAGCTGCTCTAAAAACGAACTCTATAACTATTCTTTGACATTCTATGTCAGAAGCAATTACATTATATATACATTTTTAATGCTTCACAAAAAATAAATTGTAGTCCACGGAAAAATCCATTCTGACATATGATCAGCATCCAAGAACTGAATATAAATCTGAAAACTCCAGTAGAGACTTCAAATACTTTTAAATTACTTTGAAAATTACTTCTGAAAAGGCTTGTAGTCCCATAAAGCATAATAAGAGTTGCGGTTTGGAGTAACAGACCGTTACACTTTGGCACGTTCAGCTACTTGGCGTCTCTCCCCTCGAAGTACGCGTTGCTGGGGGGTGGGGGGTGGCGAGGACACTCACAACTCAGACTGGATGTTGTCCGTCAGGCGGAAGAGCTGCTCCTGTCCGTCCGCCTGGGTGGCCGAGAAGCGGGGCAGCAGACCCTGGGGGCCCTTACAGCAGCGCGGCTTCCTGACCCGCTGTACGCTGAGCCTGTGGGCAGATGGGAGGGGCATCAGGACGGCCACCATGGCAACGCCAACGCTAACCACCGCTATAAAGTCTCTGCCGAATAGGTCTTCCTCTATCGCCGTGAATGTTGCCTTTGTCGTTATCATCATCACCAACACCACTGTAAAAATATTAAGCAAATGGGGAAATAAGCCTGTAACTTCAAGACAGCAGATACTGACCCAAAGGCAGGTGGTTCATGTTCCAGACCGGGTCTTTCTGCAGTACAGGGTTCCCCAGTTCTGGTCCTGGAGGGCCAGTTTACAACACAGTCTGCAGATTTCTCTGCTCAAACACTCCAACTAAACCTGGTAATTAGTTGACTAAGGTGTGTTTGAGCAGGAAAATCATCAGACTGTGTTGTATACTGGCCCTCCAGGACCAGAACTGGGGAACCCTGATCTAGTTCCTTTGAACAAGGGGTGTAACTCAGCAGATTAGGAATGATCAGAACGTCAGGGGTTCAAATCCCAGGGTCAGCAGACTGATTTCACCAGTGGGCCCCAGGACAAGTCTCAACCCCTAGTTGCTCCAGGTACTGGCTGAGCCTGCCTTCTCCATTGTATGCTGCTGTTAAATAAATTAAAGGTAAATGTGCTTAACGCAAGTCACCCCAATAAAACACCCAGCTGTGAAGATGAGTGCAAACTGTGGGTCACTCTGGATGAAAGCACCAGAAGCAACAAAAATCTACAAAACGCACAACTGCAAAGGCCCTCGGTGAAACAATGTGAGAAGATCCCCCACGATCCAACCAAAACGCAGTGCATCGGCAGATCAGCCAAGAGACGGACCGATACGAGAGCAGAGCAAACGAGAGCTGACAAGCCGCACCGCGTTCCAGAAACCTGTTCCAGACACGGAGGCCAAGAGCAAAGAGCAAAAAGGGAGGACGCAGCTTCACATCGAAACGAGCTGACATGTGAAGCACGTAAGTGGAGAACCTGCAGGCGGGAGACCAGGGAAAGCCACTGGAGGGACAACAGATCACACCTGGAAGGCGTTACGAAGCGGCTCGTCGAGCCACGGCCACAGCAAGCCAACGGCTACTCGACGTCCAGCAGTATCCCAGGAAGGCGTCTCTTCCACACAAAAAGGACCCCTGGACATAGGCGTAGATTTAGGAGGAGATGGGGACACATGCCCCCCCAATGTTGACAAGGGGGGGTCATCCTCCTCAATATCACACATAATGCCTGCTTTACAAAAACACATATGGTTAATATATCTCATTACATAAAGTTTTTTTCCTTACAGTTTTTACTTGGAGAAGCCCAACCCTCTGTTAAAAAGGTTTATTCTCAACTCCTGCTTCAGCAGGCAGACGCTCACCCCCCAGACCCGCGAGTAAAGAGACGATTAACACGAGAGCGGAGAACGCAGAAGCGTGGTGTGGCTTAGTGTGTGAACCTAACTCACTGAAGACCCTGCATCATAACCAGCATAAAGGGCTGTGTGAAATGGTGGAATTTATCTCATGTCGATTAAGTTTCATAAAGATTATCTGATTTTAGTGTGCAAACTGCAGCTAGCTTGGTTAGTTAACAGCACAGCAGAAATAGCAGCGGTACGTAGCGTTTGTGTCAGTCACAATTCTCATCCCACTGTGTTTGCTGTTACGGCGTAAGAATGAGTAAGAAGCTCGTCAGAAAATGTGGCCAGATCTGGCATTTATGGGAAACACCATAAAGTACGTTACTCAGTTACCAGGATCTCAGAATCATTTAGTTCATAAACAGGGCTGGCAGAAAGTCCCTTTTATTACAAAGAGATTCAGTAAATCTCCAATATTTACTTCTATGGGTCTCTAGGAGAAGATCTTCTAGTTGCTATTTAATGTGTGTTGCGTTTCCTTCTGGAAAGTTAGGATGTGTTTCTGTGAGAGACATGATGCAGGAGAACGGCAGGAGCATCACAGTGGACCCTGAGGTGAGGCTATTTTTCCATAATGAATGGCCTGACATTCGTGGTGGAATCTCACAAATTGTGCATAATTTTAATAATTCCAGCATAAAACAATGCGAGACTTAACACACTTAAATTACCACATTAGTGAAGACGAATAACAGTAAAATGGAAAGATAAATTTCACCTTTATGTAACAGCAGTAGTTTACAAAAAGAAATTAACTGTGTACGGCACGACTACAGATTCGCCTTATAAGGTGACGTGACGTCACACCTTTGACCCCGATATACCTGCCGCCCCCCCCGCCCGATCGTGGACATCTCTTCCACACACTCACGGACTCATGGGGAGATCAGACACCTCTGGCCTGATTTCTGGGGCCAGACCACACAAAGGACAGACTCTTTGTGTGCTACACATGAAACTGAGCCAATCCTTAGCAAGACAGTTAATTCATTAATACATGTAGCTGGGAGTCTGACCCCAGTATTCACTTCCTTCCTGAAGTGACCCTCTCTGTTTTTCCCCTTTATTTCCCCCCATTTGTGTGGCCACCTTAGGCCTGTAAGGAATTATTCAGTACATTATGTCAAAGGAGAGGGGAGGGAACTTCTGCAGAACCCCACACCATCCTGGCAGGAAAACAGCCATTATGTCCCCCCCCCCCCCCACTGCATTAAGTTGTGAATGGCCATATAGATATAACCAAAACAGATATAGCCATATTGTGCAATGTGGCTGGACACTGAGATCTTCAGACAAGATGTTATTCATCAGGCAGCATCTGTATCGATGTTAATTGCAGAAAAATCAGTAAGAATGGAATGTTAAAAAAAAAATAATAAGCTGAAGCCTGAAACACTGAAACTCCATACGTTTCCAGTTAGCCAGTAGGCTTAGGCAAAATACCTCTGGATAATTCTCTTACTGAAATGTTCACTATCCGCCCATATGTATGCCTGGGCACTGATCTAGCTCTAAAGTTCAGAAAATTCGCAGTGTACCACAATCGTTCTCTTCTACATTTTTCCCAAGTGACACTCACAGTTAACCAATTAGCGGCTTGGGGCTAGAACAAAAAGGGTTATGCGCTCGACGAGCCAGAGAAACAAGCCAATCGAAGGGAGCGCCAGGGCGAGCCAGGTCCGGGCTCCCGGTGAGGACGACCCCTGCACCGCCGGGCTGGGATCCCCCCCCCAGCCCCCACATCTGGCTTGAGTCTTCAGCTGCCCTCCTCTGATTGGACCAGATGGCTTCTAGTCGACGCACAAAGGCGGCACTGTGCTAAAATCCGCCGTTCCCTTTCAATCGGGGTGGGGCACCCACAGCTGCTGCTAATCTGGGATGGGGGGGCGGGGGGCACGGGGCACGACGAGGACAGGGAAGCGAGACCATCTTTCAGGGGCTCAACTGTAGCATTAATGCCAAACCTGAGCAGCAACAATATGAATGATCTCAGCTTCTTCTCACAGATCTTTCCCCCACTTGAAGGCATCTGCGTCATGGCCAGTCCAGAAATGAATTAAATGTGAACATCTTACGAGTGTGTGCGCTACTCAAAAGGACATAATGTGAACCATCATGCACATTCAAGTGTTCGAGAAGAAAGAAAAAAAAAAAAAGGAAAAAAGAAAAGTCCAGGTTGGGTTCAGGGTTCTGTGGGTCACTTTCAGAGGAACCCGCACATGTGCTCATGGGTTTCAAGACTGGGTATCAGATACAATTAGATACACAACACAACAGGCATATTACCATGACATAAGAGGGGACATTTCAAACTCTCTTCTCTCTATTTAATACGCATGGGCAAAAATCCTCGCCTTCATGTTCCCAGCAACCAATAAATATCCTTAACTTCGCATCTACCCACGACTTGAGGCCATTTCCCTGGGTTACAATTACTAAAATGTTACCGCCATGAAGGTAAACGTGTCACATGACCTCGGCGACGGGCTGGTTCCTCGAAGCAGGTCTCTTCCTGCAATTCTGCCAGGCCTGCCAATGCTATATGCCTACTTTGAGAGTCAAACACCCAGAGCTCTCCCTGGGGTGGACCAGGAAGCTGTAAAGACACAATGTCCTTCCCTAGACGGCTGGGTGGAACACCAGAGTTCAACCTCAGGTCAGTATCAGCCTTGGAACGGAGCCAGTCTGACATTAATGGCTACAGCAGACTCCTGCTCGGGCAGCTTGCCTGTTGTGTCAGGGGGTGGCGCGGGGGGGGGGAGGAATATTGAGACACACCCATGCTGTCAAAACAGAACGCACAAGCCACACGTTTGCCTCGTACCGCTCCAGTGATCCAGAGCTCCAGAACTCCCTCCTGGAGGAACCTCGACAGGCGCTGACAGAATCGAAATCGCTTCATTGCCGAGCCTCCGTCTCTCTGCGCCACGCCGCTCCCTGGCACGCGGCCTAGCCACGAGGGTGGGGCTGGGCAGCGCCACGGTGACGGGCTGCCAACCAAATGCGGCGTCTCTCCGCTGCCCCACCCTCCCAGAGGTTTTGGTCTAGCGGACCCGAAATACTTTGGCAGAACGATAAGTGTAACGGAAGGCAGCCGTGCATGCTGGGAGCCGTGCATGCTGGGAGAACGCTGAGAGTGAAACTCCCTCCCGCCATGACACTTCTCACTTTTAGTTTTGGGATTGTAACCGAGCGGAGCTGGCTGCCCTCCTGGGGGGTGGGGGCCCCGTCTGAAATGAGAGCCCAAGATGATGATGGATGGGTGGATGGATGGATGGATGGAGGGAGGGA
>JAODJU010000108.1:2438614-2459461 GCA_026776725.1 Gnathonemus echidnorhynchus | reverse complement strand
GAGGGGGGGGGGGGGGGTATGCTTTCAAGTTTACAGATCCTCTCCCACCAGCTTCATAACAAGGCCCCTCCTGCCTCCCAAAAAAAAAGAAGGGGGGGGGGGAAAAACGACAAACAACACATATGCATATTTCTAGACTGATGTGTTGAGAAACGCATAAATATATATATAAAATGTTTGTGAACAGAGACAATAACAGACAGAAAACAGGCCTGGAGAGAAAGGGTGGAGGACAAGTCACGTTCTGACCACTGATTGGTCCTTCAGGATATGAATCCACCCTTTTTTTTTTTGAAGGGATATTTTGGCGAACAAGTTCGAGCGACACAGCCAAAGTTTAAAAGTTTAAAGCCATTCCTTCAGATGCCGTCCAAGCGGGAGATTTTTTTTTTCCTCCTCTCACAATGAAGCTTTTAGTTCATGGAGTTAGGAGTATGTAAAACGTACAGAAGGTATCAGTTAGCGGGTTCTGGCCTGTTGTGGAACAGACTAAAGGGGACAGATAGCTCATAAACCGAGTGACCCCAGCTGAGCTTATGAAACATCTTAGCATCAACAGAAATGCAAGGGATTAAAGCCAGCATCAGACCACGCAAAGTTATAAAACATTTCAGCCCTCAGCACCACATGTTTTCTGAGACCAAGGGGAAAGACAGATTACCGCAAAGCTAACCAGCCCGGGTATAGACAATAGACTTAATCTCTTTATCATGAACCATTCTGGATGAAAACTATTTCGATTCGAAATAAGCGTGGGAATCCACCACTGATGACAAAACGTCTTGGCAACTTCTTTTTTGTAGGAAACGGCTAGAAGCGATTTGCATTACTCAGGCAGAAAGAGGGTCATAAACTGTTCTGCTGGGTCCAGTGCAAGCGAGCGGGATCCTCTTAGATGATGGGCTTTAATCGAAACGTCAATGCGAACCAGTGATCCCATCTTAATATCCTGAGAATGGGTGTAGGAACAAGCAAGACAAAAGCAAATGGACTTCAGGAGACTGATGCCTCCAGAGGTGGGCAAGCGAAGACCAGGAAAGGCTGGGATCTCCACAAGTACAGGAGAACACCTTGCTTCAGTTTCTCCTCTTATTAACCAGAACTCAAATACATAAATCAACTTAATTAAACACAAATAATATCAGCACCAATAAAAGTGAAACAGAGATAAGCACTATTAAAAGTTCCAAAGCATTCCTGTAACTGGTATGCTTGTAAGTGCTGGAAATCTTTTCTTCCTGACAGGCATTTGCATCCAAAGTAGCCATAAGCAGAAGATTAAAAAAAAAAAAAAAAAAAAAAAAAAAAGGAAAAAACAGCCCACTTGGCTCCTGAGCGCTTTTGGGTGAAAGTACCGTTCCCAGAGCCAAGATGGGGCTCTCCGAGCAGACCTGCTGGCTGTCTGTACCTCCGAAGGACAAAGACGAGGGTGACCTGTGCTGACGGGCGAGCTCTCCGAACAGCGGATGCTGCGCTGGGCTGGCGGACGCTGAAAGGTGGGATCTGCTCAAGAAGGTGCAGCTCGGCTGGTGGTTAGGGGGAGACTGGGTCAGCAGCGCGCCAGAACCTGGATACGGGCCTAGGAGCCCGGGGTTTGCTGGGCTACAGGGCAGACCACACACTGAACAGGCTGCGGGACAAAGCCGGCCACAGAGAGGCCACCAATGCACTGATGCTAAATGAGACCAGCCTTAAGGAAGACCATGGAATATGCTCCAGCTACAGCCATCAGGGGGCGCACTGGTTAACGTCATGATATTATAATCATAGCCTGCCCGTTTTAGTCTGACAAAAGGATCCTCCGATGCCTTTGAGCAAGATGAACTGTTCATACCTTGCGTAAGTCGTGTTAAATAAAGTAAATGACAGAACACTTCAGACACATGCAAATGTAATTAATTAGTGGATCGCAAAGTGAGAAATGCAAATGAAATAAGCAGAGGTTACTGACAGGAATGTTTTACGATACCTTGAAGCGTCTGACATATAAACAATCAGATTTGCAAGAGACAGTGCGGCTTATTGTTGCGGATGTTACACTCATTAAACTCACTTCCCTTGGGATCAATTAAGTACGTATCTATGTATCCATCCATCCATCCATCACTTTCCCCACTTGCAGCTGGAAGGATAGGGAATAATGGGCTAGATACTGGGTACTTTATCACCAGAGGTAGGTTCCATTTTGTGGGAGGATCACAGAGCACCACCTGACCCAAACGGGGACACTTGGGGCTACACCTTCCTCTGGTGCCTGTTTCGATGGCGGGACTCTTCCCCGAGTACGGAGACCCTTACCTTGGCGGCAGAGTTGGATACGCCATGGGTGACGTTGCGGATGAGGCCGCTGACGTTGCCGTACTTGATAAGCTCAGAGACGCCCTCGGTGACATCATTCAGAAGACCCATGGGGTTCCCCAGGAAGTCCACTGAGCCCAGAATCTGGGCTGCCTGGCCCATCAGCTCCTGGGGGGAACCATCAGTGTTATTACCCGCTAGATTGCACCTGCATGGCGGACATGAGCCCATCACGTGGACAGATGACAGAATTCGTCTAAGAATGGACTTTTTGTAGGAGCTCACCTCTCGGAAGTGCTTCAGGATGTCGTTGATGATGATCTCCTGAGTCTCGTAGGGATGGACCCGGGTATAAGGGTACATATTGATGACGGCGTCTTCGAATCTGATGAGGGGGAATCCCAGAGTTCCCTTCAGAGCCTAGAAACAACACAAGCAAGCCGTCAAGGGAACCATCAGAGTCAACCTATCATGGGAAGAGGGAACAGAGGACAGTCAGGGACTTGGGGGGGCGGGTATGAGGATGAAGATCCAGTTTATTATGGGGGGGGGGTGCTGGGCTAATGAGTTTTGGAAGATGTAAATGTGAATAATATTTCTTTTACTTCAATAATCCCTTTGAAAATAAGACAGGATAATAGAGGACTAATATTCTAACTGATGATGTATGGTCATAATTACACAAACTACGCATTTAAAACTGCAACATTTTACAATTACATCCCTAGAAAACCAAAAAAATACATAAACTCACATGCACACAATGAAATAAGGAGCAAAAAATAATAGACGACAGACTGATATACAGCCAATTTGTCATAGCATTCAAGTTAATTGGAGCATGGAACACAGCGATATGTAAACAGGGCTCTTTGCACCCCCTTGTGGCAAAAGGCGGTGACACTAAATCAGTCAAGCAACTGAAAAGCCTGGCCGGACAGACACTGCACTCTGCATTTTGATGGTGTAGATGACAGCAGTTCTGGAGTGAAGGACAGAAGAGTGGGCTGCTAGCTGGCTGGCAGGTACCTTGAGGTCCGGGGGGAGCTTGTGAGAGGTGAAGACACTCAGCTTGACCTGTGGCAGGCTGATCTTCAGGTTCTCAAAGTAGTAGCGCTTGGGAGTCCCACCCTCCTCGCTGGGCTTCTCGTACAGGTTCTCATCCAGCTTCTCAAGCTCTGAAAGGGTACAGAGAGGTTTACTCAAGACCAAAGCTGTCAGTACCACCTCTCCTCAACAACATCACCCTCCTCATATGAGCAGATACTCATCCATTCTAACCCATCGTATGGGTAACACCACCAGCACTTGACTCGCCCATGCAGGCATCACGTTTTTAAGGCACTGCAGTCAGATGTGTCCCTGAGGGCCACCGCCTTCCAACGTACCGGCGTCCGACTGGCCGCATCCGAAAAAGCTGAGCAGCTTCAGCAGCAGCTTCTCCTCGACGATGACCGTGAAGTGGCTGGTGGTCACCATCAGATGCTGAAACGAGAAGGTTCCCCACGTGTAAAAAGGGCAAAGCTGCAATACCGGCTACGGTTCCGCTCTAAATAGGCCTGGACTGCTGGACCTTAAATATGGCACGAGAAATCTCACAAGACTATTAAAAATTTAAAAAAAAAACCATAAAGCACGTCCTTCATCTGAAAGCAGATGACGGGCTGACGCACTGTGTCTAGGGGGGCACTGGGCCAGTGGGCATCCCTCACCTTAAAAAGCTCAGTCAGCGAGAGGCTGCTGGGCACCTTGACGGCGTTGACCTGCAGGGCCAGGCCTGTCTCCACAACACTGCCCTCGCCGGAGCAGGGTGTGACGCACACCAACACTGGCTGCGTGGTGCCCAGGAGCTGGTTATCCACCTGTCAGGATCGAAGGTGGCGAGCGGGGTTAAACCAAGCTTAGGGAGGGGGTGGGGGAAGAGGCCAAAGGCTGCTTTAGTGAGCAGAGCTACCATAACAGGAGCGGAACTCACCTGCATTCAACATTGGTACAACCCAACTACAGGTGTAGTTAGCAATACAATAAAGGGATCTTATATTGAGCAAGCCCATACAGAAATGTGTGATGAAGGTTAATCACCGAGATACAATAGTATTTCACACAAATCCCCGCATTCTTCAGTCTCAGTATCAAAAACTTACTGCAGTAACTTGAGGCTAAAGGGATTCTCGGTTTTTCGCAGTCATCTTTAATATTTTTAACACAGCCTAATGAATTTTCAGCAGCAGAAATGCTCTGAAATCAGGTGTGAAATTATATCTGCCTGCACAGCAACCAACTCTTGCTAATGAAGTTAGGGAAACTTCAGGGTACACTGTTGATATTCTGCTTATTTTTTCAGTCGTTAAAGTGATTCTGAAGGCTTAGCAACTGAAAAACAGACGGATGCCTGAATTATTTTATTGTATCCATTATGTGTAGTTTGGCTGTCTGAAGTCCAGCCCAGTGCACTGGTTTTGTTTAATGAACAAACAACAGAAAAGCCTTTCCCCTAACCCGGAAACCTCGAGGCCGCGAGCCAGCCCCAACTGATGGCGCTCGGCACAGCATCCCGAGCCTCACCTGGATGTTCTGCACGCTGAGCTCCAGCACCTGGCTGGCGGCCGTGCGGGTGAAGTGGACATCAATGCCCGACAGCGTGGTTAACACAAGCTCCTCTGGCAACTTGTTGACCAGGGAAAGGCCCAGACCATCCTCCAGGTTGACGAGCACCTGGGAGAGCCGGATGGGAGCCGTTTATGACCTACAGTACTGTGCAAAAGTCTTAGGTAGTCAAAGGAAATGTGTGAAAAGGCTATTTATCTGGGTAGTAAGTCTGTATTTGCTCTGAGGAAAACAATAGTGAAACGTGCAAATTAACAGTAACACACTAACCCTAACCCACAGCTCTTTGGTTCCCACCAGCTCAATTATTTAATTAACTTAATTAGATAAATAACTCAATTAGGTATTGATTAGGCAAACAAGGTGAGGGAGTGGTAAAGTCAAAAAAAACATGGGTGTACTGGATGATTGCTGTAAACACTGGGATGACTTGAGGAGAGGTATTGAATTAGCTAAGTTGACACACAGGCATTGTGTCCTAGTTTTACACTAATATTAAGATAGTTTGAACACTATATTTTATATATATATATATATATATATATATATATATATACACACACACACACACACAAAATACGGCTAAACTGTACATTGGACTCGGCTTGTCGCTGTGCTGCTGTTTTACACAGGAGACCCACAGACTTTCCTAGACGGCGCTGTTGTTCTGGCTAACAGTTAGAGAACAGCAGCGACAGCCTGGTCCAGCCGCCTCGTACCTCCAGCTCCTGCTCCAGGGCGGCCGGCTGCTCGCTCTCCTGACTCTGCTCTCCCTCTGCCCCCGAGGCGTACCGGGTCATGCGGTGCTGGTTGAAGTCGCTCACCTGTAAACAGGTATCAAATGGGGGATGAGAGGAACCTCTGAATTCCCCGCGGTTCTCCGGCAGCATGCGACCCAGAGCCACCACCAGAGACGGGGCTCACCTGCAGGACTCGAGTCGGCCCGTCGGGAAGCACCTGCACCGAGAGAACCCCGGAGCCCGGTCGCATCTTCTGGTTGACAAACTGCTGCGCGGGGGGGAGGTCCAGGAGTGCTAGATTGGGTCCGAGCACGACCTCCGCCCCGTCGCATAGCCCGGGAAGCCCGCCCTTCACCTGGAGAACACACGAGCCTCTTTAAGGTGCTACCTGGTCCTCTTGATTTTCAGCACTACTTACAGACGGTCATTTTCACTCACATACATTATATGAACAAAAGCATTGGGACACCTGGCCATTACACCTACAGGAACTTCTATGACATCACATTCTAAACCCATACGCATCAATATCGATGTTCCCCCTTTGTAGCTAGAACCGCATATACAAAGACATTTTGTATAATTCGATGCTTCTAACTTTGTGGGAACAGTTTGGGGAAGGTCCTTTTCTGTTCCAGCATGACTGTGCCCCAGTGCACAAAGCAAGGTCCATAAAGACATGGCTGGGTGAGTTTGGTGTGGAAGAACTACATAAAATACCTCTAGGATAAACTAGAACAGAGATTGCGAGCCAGGCCTTCATGTCCAACATCAGTGCCTGACCTCACAAATATTCTTCTGGATGAATGGGCAAAGATTCCCACAAACACACTCCAAAATCTTGTGGACAGCCTTCCCAGAAGAGTGGCAGCTGTTACAGCTGCAAAAGGGGGGGGGGCAACTCCATATTGATGTCTATAGATTTAGAATGGGATGTCAAAGTTACTGTGATGGCCTGGTGTCCCAATACTACTGTCCATATAGTGTATCTGCTAGTGTGGTGGGCATTTTGATGGACACCAACCTGAGCCACCAGTCTGGGCAGGCCACACGTCAGCATGCCAGAGCAGAAGTGCCACGTCTGAGTGGTGCTCCGTCGTGTGTCTGGTCTCCTCAGCATGAGAGGTTCGTAGCTGGGAACGGGGGGGCAGACGGGGAAACACGGTTCTCACAGACCAGCCAACGTGTTCCTCATTAAGCTCACACAAGCTTCGCTTCTATCATCAGCAGATGTTTGCAAGCGCTCTTTAGGTCTTCAGTTTCATAAACACTGAAGAGATGGCAAAGATCTCTGAAGAAAGGGCTAATATCCAGAGGAGGCGGCGTTATATAACCAGGTGAACCCGTCGTGCACCCGGACAAAGTATCTTCTGCCACTCAGGAGGAAATGCAAGGGAAACTACTTTTCAGAAGAAATGGCTGACATTTTACTCTGTACTTGCGGTTTACAGAAACTCTGTACTATTTTAAAGCCGGGAAAAACATATCTGGTTGAACACTAACCTAGTTAACCTAGTAACCTAAAGCACAACATCTATGTGATGGCAATTTTACTATTTGCATTGTTGTGAGAGAAGGGTCACGTATCCATCCAAAAATGTAATATTTTTCATATTTGAAATGCACCCGATATACGGATCTCTCTTCAGACACCATTCCAAATGCTGCTTAATCAGGCTTCACGAAGCCTGCAGTTTCAGTAATGAGTTACACCATAAACAATTACAAACAGAATAATTGGTTCCAGCCTGACGGTACACAGATCGTGACAATCGTAATGATTCCCACCTGTTGTCAGTGACGGCAGCCAATCCCGCAATATCAAGGACGAGGGAGGAGTGGAGAGGGCGGGGCTGGGCGGGTTTACTCTGGGGGGGGGACGAGCCTTCGTGGCAAAGCATGCCCGAACCAGTCATCCTCCACAGCTGAGAGCGCTTCCCTGGTTCCTGGGCGATGAAATGCCACACATGTGCAGGAGACCCAACATTGCTCTCCCACTTCTGACCATGACTGAGAGCAACATCCTACCTTCTTCTTCAGGACGACTCTCTGGGTCTTGGTCTCCACGTCCAGCACTAGCTGAGCACAGCCCACAGCCCGTTTCTTCCCGACGGGCCGATTCTCAGCATCCCTGCAACACATGTTCACACGTTTAATCAACAAGCCACGTGTCTCCATCCTTCCACATAATCAGACCAAGCATGGAAACCATCTGGGTTCTGAGCCGATGTCTGTCACATGTCCCCTGGCACGAGTCCCAGACCTCCATGACATCTCACAGCAGTTCACAGGGTGGATAACCCTCGTTTATTACATAGAAGTATCACAGAAGACGACATTTATGAATCACAATCAGAAACTGGTGAACATTTAGAGCAGTGTTTCTCAACCTAGTCCTCAGGGACCTCCAGACAGTCCACATTTTTGTGGTCTGGGGCAGCTGCCAAGGACCTGTTTGAGAAACACTGGTTTACAGTGAGATCCAGTCTCACACTTACTCGGAGAAGGTGTATGTGGCTGCTATGTAGATGAAGTTTTCGTAGTAGAGCTTGTTGTACTCCCGGAAGAAGTTCATGTCTGCCGTGACCTCAGACGACCCCGCCCCCTTGACCGTGAGGCTGAGGTAAGGGGGGAGTGTGGGCTCATCGCAGGCATATTCCAGGACGGCTCCGGCCTTCACCTCCGTGTGCAGGCGAAGGTCACTCACGCCATGTTGCCAGAACTGGATGGGCACCTGGAGGTAGATGAGAAGGTGAGCAAGTCGCTTCTGATGGGCAGATGAGGAAGATGGGAAGATGAGGATGAGGCAGCTCATACACATCACCAGAAAACGAGAACTGAAGAGCAATACACGATACCACTGAAGATCCTCCATCTGGCCATCTTCCAAACACTTATCCATTACTGGGTCAGTAAGCTGCCCAAGACTGGTCCAGCACACAATTTGGTAACTGATGCTAGTAATTATCCTTCTCTTGAAAATTGAATAGGGAACAAAATAGGCTAAATGGAAATACACCAAGCACCACACAGCCACTGCATCCCTCGATTATTTCACTACAGCCATAAAGCAACTCGCATTTCAGAGGGAATAAAAAATAATCAATGTAATAAATAAGTTCTTCCCAATATTGGCAAAATGGATTTATCATTTTTTCAATTCTTCCGTGAAAACCACTTTGTGACATTTCTAATGATAAAAATGTGACCTATTACATAAAGTCCCATTCACTGGTTGGTGCTTATCTGACTGATACTGTTGGAGACGCACCCCTTACCTCAGAGATGTTGTCAATACGGAAGGGTGGTGGCAGCTGGTCGGTGTCAGTGAAGGAGATCTGATAGGTTGCCCCCTTGAGGGTGATTTCAGCACGAAGAAAGAAGCAATTTCCTAAAAGATCCCTGATGAAGATTTGTTATAGAAATCAGCCTTTCATGCTTATAATAGGCACAAAATCAGTCCTCAGAGGGAACAAATATTGGCTATTTTGAGGGTTCACAGTTAACATATATGAATAAGAACCACAAGGTCTCTAATAACATTGAGGAGCACTTTTATTACCTTTTATATACTGCTTGTATTCATACATTATCATGGCGAAATAAGCTCTCGTTGCAATGTAAACTAACTGCACATAGGTCACATCCAAGCCTGAGGTCAACCCAAGTTTGTGGTGAGGACAAGCTCTGACGCCATACCTCATGTTGACGTGGAATGACTTGGGCTTGTTGACCTCGAAGCCTCCCGACCAGGTGCAGTTCTGGTTGTCCATGAGACGCACACAGAGCAGCTGATCATAATCGTTCCTGGGCCAGTGGAAGACCACACTGGAGCCAGGAAGAGTTGATATGTAGCCCTCTGGGTTGGCAGTGCCCTAAGACAGAAACTTAATAACTATGGAGCATGGTCATCAGCCTGTAGGTACTCAGTAGCAAAGTCAGGTGACATAGTCATCATCGTTATCTTCACTCCGCTTATCCTAGTTTCCATAATTTCAGAAGGGTTTTTAGGTTAATCAGCACAAGAACCAACACTCACCTTTCCTCGAGCAAACTCCCGCTGGGAAAAAGCAAGTTTGTGGGAGGACCGGTTGTCCAGCAGATATCGGGGGGCGAAGGTGACGATGTGCGTGTCCCGATAGCGACCCTTTCCCTTCCTCACGTTGATGCCTGCAACCATAGCCAGGAATTCAGCAACTGCCACTGGATCAGCAACCCCTCATGCCTCGACATCGACTCGCCTATGTTGTAGATGAGTCCGGGTCGGTTCCCAGGCTGGATGACCTTGACTGCCCGCACCCCACTGCCTCCGTCCAGAGAGAAGCCCTGGCACCAACCCGGGACGCCATCTGGATGGATGCCCTTCCCAATCCGCATCGTGCACCTGTAAAGAAAAATTACACTGAAGTGAAGGAAGGAAGTCACTTATGCAACACATACAGCAGGATGTTGTCAATGGAGCTCTTCAGGTACGAACCTTGAAGGTACTTACACATACATGAAAAGGTAACCTATCGGTCATAAGGCCCTCAAGACTAATATAAGGAGTATTACTACAATCACCCTCTGAAGCAGACTTGAAGAGGGAACCTCAGAGGGAGGATTCAATGTATTTAAGCACTAAGTGGTCCTCAAAAGACCTATATAAGATGTGTTAATCCATTGGCGGAGCGGAACCATACATGCTAGGCTGCTCCTTTTCCGTGTAGCAGAAGAGCAGAGGGCTCAGACTCCTTGCCAGCTCGTGCTCCTCAAACTGTCCAGCTGCATCAGTCTTCCCGTTGTCCTGGCGAAAAATCAGGGGGAGCCCTGGAAGTATGGGGGGAGGGGAGTGGAAAGTAGTATCAAGGCAAACAATCGCCACTGCACACATGGGCTTATGTTTTAAGGTCAGTGTAGAATCCTTTCCTCAAAATGAATTTTGATGTATTTACCGTGACTTTCAATTTGCTCCACTACAATGTGAATAATGAACCCATCAAGTCCACTAATGCTAAACATTTCATCCCACAGGGATCAGTTCTGGGTCCATTTCAGTTTACTTTGAATCTTCTACCACTTGGTAACATTATTAGAAATCATGGTGCTTTGTTCCATTGTTATGCTGATGATATACAGTTATATATTTCTGTCAAACCAGACATCTGGTACTGGATGGCTAAAAATTTCGTTATGCTAAACACAGAGAAAACAGAAGAGCTGCTAATTGGTCCCAAGGTGGCTTGAAATAAGTTTTACAGCCTCATCCTTGGTGGTCTTCCTGTTGATCCTAAGACATTGCTCAGAGATTTTGGTGTCCTGGTTGATTTAGATCTATGTGTCGATGCTTACATAAGAAGTATTACTAGAACTGTGTTCTACGATTTACAGAACATAGCCAGGCTTTGGAAGATGCTTTCCTTTCATGATGCAGAAACACGTATCCGCAAAAGCTAAAAGAAATACCCATATTAATCCTGTCCTATGCTCCCTTCACTGGCCTCTATCCAGTGTCGGACTGATTACGAGATGCTGTTATTAACTTACAAAGATCTGAACGGCCTTGCACCAGAATATCTTACAGATCTACCGGACTCTTACAAACCCCCTCGCCTGCTTCGATATCAAGGAGCAGGATATCTATTAGTACCTAGAGTATAAAGAACTACAGCAGGCTGTAGAACGTTCTCTTATTTAGCTCTGCAGCTGTGGAAGAGTTTCCCAGTGGACGTCACTCTCAATATTCAAATCTAGAAAAAAACACACTTGTTCGGTCTAGCTTATAGCCAACTACTCACCCCCAGCCAGGCCTATAGTGTGAGGTGTAGAGCTGGGTGGGGATCGGTGCCATTGGTTTTGGATGAACTGAACTGTCAGTGCTGTCATTGTAGCTCAGGGATGGGCAACCATATCCAGAAAGGGCCGCTGTGAGTGCAGGTTTTTGCTGCAGCTCCCTAATTAGTTTAGAAATTAGAGGACTGATTGGCTGAAGAGTCCTCACACATGGGTTTGAATAGCTGACCTAAAGGTTATCCCAAAAACCTGCACACACACCGGCCCTTGGTGGGTAAGATTGCCCATCCCTGATCTAGCTTCACACCACCCTGTGAAATTGCAGTGCTGACGTTCAGGGACCCCCCATGCCTGCGTTCCCACCTCCGTCTCCCTCCAACTTATGCTGCCATAGCCATATCTGCCGGAGCTTACATATTACACTCACCTAACTGTTTGCACTGCCTCTAGTCTCCCCTAATAAGGCTAATGCACTTTTTATCCCCGCTACCCCTCCTGGGGTGTGCTGCCTGGAGATACAAAAAAAGCAAAATATCTTGCCTATCCTGTTGCCTGCGATGCCCTTCATGCGTGCCCTGCTGCCTGTGATTCTGCATTCACACCCTGACTTAAACTTGAGCGCATAAAATCAGGACTTTGCTAATTTGACTTCCTCTGCTGGCCCCTAGAGTCTGGTTCCTCCCAAGATTTCTTCATACTACTGTGTTTTTCATTGCCACTGTTGCCTCTGGCATGTCACTGCAGGCTTTGGGCAGGGATAGCGTTACCCTATTAAAAACAACGTAATACTGTGAAAACGCACTACACAAATAAAAAGTAATTCAATTAAATATGAATCAAAAACAAAAATTGGTTTAAAAGCCATATGCTACTTGATCGTACGATATTGATATAGCCCATTAAGCATGTATGGATTGCTCACAAGTGGTTGCAGGCATACCGGTTTTGTTAATGAGCCAGTAGGGGGAGGAGATGAGGATCTTGAGGGCTCCCTGGGCGCGGAGCACAATGCGGATGGTCAGGCACAGCAGGCGCTTATTGGTGTCATACAGCCGCATCCGCACCACGTAGTTCTGGGTTCCCGGTGGGATCAGCAGCTCCTTGCATATGGGGAAGTTCTCCAGCAGCACTCCTGCCGAGAGAGCATGGAGCAGCCAGAATTAATGCTAACGCGCTACACGGGGAGGGGCGGGCACAGCCTCAGCCATGGACATCAAGTGCAGAACACCCTTGAGTTCTGGTAAGACCTCTAAGATCTCTGAAAGGGATGCGAACAAATTCAGTCTGGACATCATGGTTTATCTGGCAGTTGCAAACCCGAGTGTCAGACAGAATCCTATGACTGAATCTATCCAGGCATAAATGACACTAAATCCCAGAATATGACCCTAAACCCAATAGGAAGTATGGGTCGGAATACGTAGCTATAGATATATACATGGAATAAAATAAACGTTCTGAAGATGCTTTGTCAGTTTTCTATTTTGCCTGTTTATATAGCTAGTTATTTTGTTCGACACACCAATTAAGAGTTGTGTGAGAAAGGGGGATTTGTAAAGCATTGGGAGGGATTACCATGTGCAGGCAACCATCTGCACTACATCACCTAACTAGTTTTTATTGGGCTGTCAAGCAATTATTGGTAAGGCAGAACTTTTTAGTGCTAGAGCAGTATTTAAAAATCCCACCACAACAGTCCCCCCGACAAAGAAATAAATAAGACAGTATACAGCACAGTAGAGGTCATATAAGCATGAACTGAGACACAAGATGGTACTCGATTCCATGCAAACATGTAAGGTGCATAATCAGTGAAGGTGGGGCAAAGAGAGTTGGGTCAGTGTCCTTGGGTTGGGTTATGGACATGGAGACTAGAAGCACTGAACAAGCAAATGGTGGTAGACATGAAGGAACGTGAAGGAGATTTCAGGGACTTTAGGTTGCACTATTGTACTTTTTTAATACAGAATGGAGTACTATATGAACACCCCCCCACTACTTCCAAGACATCCAGATTCAGTATTTATTGGTGCTCTTCCTCTACAGCTTCTCCAACCCACTAGTCCCTTTCACAGAGCAGAGTAACTCCAGTGACCACAAAGTTCAAAGCCTCATTTCTCTCTTCAAGGATTCAGCAGCATGACTCTTCTCAGGTTTTGAGCTAACCACCAGCCTAGCTAAGATCTTTCCCCGGGGGCCTCACCCAGCTCCATGTTCTGGGAGGTATCTGCGGCGTGCAGCACAGCCTCCCTGCCAGGCTTCATGGTGCCCTTGATGGTGGTGCCCTTGATGTAGTAGTTGAGGTCACAGGGCAGCAGGTTGGCCAGGACTAGCGTGGGCAGCAGGTAGATGGTGTGGCCAGGCTGCCGGTATATCTGCTTGGTTGCCCCTGGCACGGCCTTCGCGGGCTGCTGCTCAGGGTAGAACTCCTTCTTGATCACCACGCAGAATCTCAGAGCCAGAAACATGAAGCCGTTTACTAAACCCACTGGATCTATTCAAATTCATGTGCCTGAACTTGACCTGAATATGTTTGTCATCAGCAGTCATACTTGATTGTCTTAAGCTACAGAGACAGTGTCTTTATTTCAGGAAGTGCACTAGATCTTCTACATGATGTACCCATCCACAGGCAGTCCTTTGCCTTGGGCACAGCCATTGTACCTGAAGCTGCGTTTGAGGTGGTCCTCAAAGTCCACCGATTGGCACTCCCTCTTACTGCTGCTGACTTCGCCGGGCCGCTCTACAGTGGTCCAATGGATTGGAACCTTGCAGAAGAAGAGGCCCAGGCCTTTGGGCCGAGCCTGCAGCCTCCAGGAAGTGAGGTGCAGGGGCACAGCAAGGGACTCGCCAGGCAGGATTGGGGGAAGAACCACTGGCTCTGTTGGCGATGAGGAATGAGTATTGGCTTCAAGCATCCCAGACCAAGTAAAACTTCACTTCACTTACTGTCCGGGCTAGAAAGGTGACACTCACTGTCGGGGGCAGACGGACTGTCCAGGCGAACCTCCATGGGGACCTCCAGCCGGTTTCTGACCATGAGCGCTGAGCGTACCGTGATAACCTTGCGTGCGCTGCCTTCCATGGTGATGGAGAAGACCACTCTGACCGGTGGAAGGGCCGAGAACTGGACCGGCAGAGGACAAAGAAACCACAGACAGAAGACTTCTATGAATTCACAGAGGATTCTGTTAAATCTGGGCAGACAGTGAAAGTCTCTGACAGCTTCAATAAGAATTCTACCTTAGGCAAGTTCCACAAAGATTTTTTATGAAACAAAGATGGACTTACATAGACGTGAGGATGTATAATGTTTGTCCGACTGATTGGGCTGCCAACCTAGCGGATGAAAAAGCTGATCAGTTTTTATATTACGTACAAAAAACAGAAAGATAAAAAGATACAGTTCCTTTGAGCTTGCGTCACACCGCAACACCTAAAAATGACTTTGGCAGGTCTCTGCTTTCGGATCAAATCAAAGAGTCACTATAACAACAAACAGCACTGTCTACCCTAAGCAGAAAGACCAGAATTCTCCATACTTATTCCACAAGAATGAGGTGGTTCCCAGAATCAGAACAACAGAGTGAGATGTTAGTTTCAAGCCGGATGAGAGGGACTCACGGTGCTGGACTGGTTGTTACGATCGGGGGCAGCGTAGCGGAAGAACACCCCCACCTTGTCCACGGAGACAGGCTTTACCTGCTCCCAGCCTCCCACACGAACCAGCAGCTGATGCAGCTTCAGGTCATGGGTGTGCCTGGAATAAGGTCAGCAAAACTCAAAATGAGCAGGACGCTGCCACAAATCAGCCAGATAAAGACCAAGGCTGCTCCTCAGGGGCAAAACCACTGCTACTACCACAATACTCAACGTTCAATCTATGGAACAAAGATGAACATTATCAAATATAAACATTCCTCTATCCATTCATTCATCCATCCTCTGTACCCACTTGTTCTATTCTGGATCACATTTGTTAACATAAACAAATATATCGATTGTTGAACAAATGGGGAAAATTTAGCAACAGCAGGAAAAGATTTGTGTACAAAATCCAGGAGGGTCCAACGATAAACAGGTAAGAATGGCACCAAACATTCCCAACTGTATCAATCACAACATTCACCAGGAGAAGCAGATGTATGGATGGATAAGTATTCAAATATTTATGGGCATATATAAGACACTTTGCATAGTAGTTTAACAGCTTAACACTGCAATACAACCAGAAAACAATTATAATCAGCAGGCCTTATGCTCTGAGCTCGACGGACACGGACCCCACACCCACCTGTGCCTCAGTTTCTCCCGGGCCTCAAACTCAAAGGGGATTTCCTCTCCCGGCAGCACCTCCCGCCACTGGCTGACGTTGTGAGTGTCATCCAGACCCGACCCGTGGGGATCAGAAATGGAATCTGCACTGCCACTGTGTGACAGCGCCACCCTGTGGGCAAAAATGTGCTTTTTAACATCAGGGCTACAGCAAGTAAAATCAGATGCTTCTAGTGGACATACAGTTGAAAGGGTCACTGGCTCTAATCCTAGGAGATGTACTTGGGCTGAAGCCCAATGATGTACATATTTAAAATCAAACTGTCAGCAGCATGCAGATAATGGTCTTAATAATCGATACTTCATATTGATCAAATTGTCTTTATGCCTCCCACAACTTGCCCTTTTTTTTGAAGAGTAAGCTGTCTGTGAAGGGCCTTCCTCATGGCCCTCATGGGCCGAACCCTCGTGGACCTTGTGATTACAGCCACCCAGGCTTAAGCCCACTGAGCCACATGCTGCCCCTCTAATAGACACCTTCGGTTATTTGACTAAGCTACTCTAGTACTGATATGTAATGATGCGAGAGGTGGGATTACTGTGCACCACTGTCAATCACATAATGGTTTACTGTCAGAACCAATTAACTGCCCAATAGGAAGCAGGTTAAAAAAGTCAGAACCTGCCTGCACACAACAATTGCACAACTATCACACCTTGATTTTAGCAAGCAAACCCTCTTTTTCAATAATGTGAGTATGTCTTTTGTTCGTTCTCTTTCCTTCCATCATTCTCTTTCATCCATTCTTTTGTTTGTTTTTCCTTTCGTTCATTCTCTTTCATTTGCTCCATTTCATTCATTCCATTCGTTCATTCTCTTTTGTTCTTTGTTTGCCCACCCTTTTCCCTGTTTTTGTATTATTCTGTATTAATGATGCCATAATGTACCACAATATAACCATGCAAATGGCCTGGGGATGACTCTGTTGTGAAAGGCACTACACAAAAACAAATCGAATTGAACTGAATCGATGATACTCTCATTCCTTCAAATCATATAACACTATTATTGTTCATTAAATAAACCAAGTTGTGTGTAAAGGAGCTCCATCAGTTCACAGTGACAGTGTCTGATCACCATAAAAGGTCTGTGCCCTGGCCCCTGGGAAGGATGGAGCCTCACCTGGTGGGCGTGGTGGTGAGGGTGGCAAACCACATGGTGCATCCGGTGTGGTTCCGCAGGGCATAGGGCACAAACGGCTGCCTCCGTTTGGACAGCTTGACATCCACTGAGGACCGGAAGGAAGTAAAGAGGACTATGAGAACCAGGCTTTGTACTGGGCAAACCCATGGGAATCTCAGCAAAATCACCGCCTGTTTGGGCCCAGTTCTCGCACTGCATCTACAACTGGCTGTCCAAATACAGCTTTACATTAATCTAAATCAGTGTTTCCCAATCCAGTCCTGGACCCGCAGATGTTTTTGCTCCCTCCCAAAAATGTGGATTGTCTGTGGGTCTCCAAGGACTGACTGGGAAACACGGATCTAAATAGTTAATCATGTGGTCAGCCTCAAAGTAGGGTCAAAAAAATGATTTACATTTCCATTTTGCTCCAAAGAATGTCCTACATGCCTATCCTGACAAAATGTACGACTGCGCAGTGTAAGCGATAATGAGGACAGGGAACAAACGCACCGCCGAGTGAGAGAATGGCGGGACGACACACTGACAAATGAGCCAAATTAAACTGGGGAGAAGGTTGTTAATCAATCATGAAACAGAAACACAGGCAGAAAAAAGTATGAACAAACAAACAAGCAAACAAACAAAAACAAACATAAAAAGCGATAGGAACCAGGAAAAAGACCTGCAGGCGACACCAAGCGATCGTACACATTCCCACAATGAAAGCTAAGGATGCTCCTTTTCATGGTTTACAAAGCTTACAAGAGACTTAATTCTTTGTAAGGTTTGTAAAGCCCCATTTTTATTAACAAAACTGCCTGATGAATGGCACAGAATCATCCGGCAAGGCTGAGAAGCAGCAGGCCTATCGCACATACGGCACGGCCGGGACAAAGGCCCGCTCAGTCTGAGCACTGTACCTCTGGCACGAATCTGCTGCTCGAGACAAGTCAAGCTGGCTGAGCTCCTAGTTCTAAGGTAGAAAAGAGGAAGACCTGACAGCAAGGAGACAGAGAGTTAGAGGGGAGAGACGCACGCATGTGACAAGGAAAGGAGGGGAGAGGAGGAGAAGAAAATAGCCAACGCTGGGCTAGACTCTCAAAGGAAACACCAAGCCGGCGATGACAGTCTCCCGATTGGCCAGACTACTAATGGAAAGCAGAGATGCCACAAAAGGGGGTGTGTCCCAGTCGCAGACACAGCCACACTGCGACCTTCAAAAGACCTTCAACAGATTTCTCTGCTGTATGAACATCTCGGGCCTGTACTAAACATGAGCTTCAGAAGGCCCCCGGGCTGGGCAACGGGCATCATCCGAGCCCTGATAGCCACACCCATGGGGGTAAATTATGGGGGGGACTGAGGGGATTATAACCACCCCAAGAATCAAAACCAGCCAGTACAACCCCCTGGAGCACCTTAAATGGTTGGAGACCTCAATCCCCCTCAATGCTCAACCCAAAGTTATGCCTTTGGCCAATGCAGAATTATGTTTAACACTAAAATCAAATGCAGAGCATCTCACACCAATATAAATATCTTATTGTATTTAAATGTTACCACTGGATTTACAGGCTAAAAATGCAGAGACTTACTTTGGCCAACAGAGGGCGGGTCCACAGAGGAGCCCATCCAGGGCATGGGTGCGGAACAGGGGGACGTCACCCCCTCATCCTTCTCCTTGCAGTAATCAGCGAGCCAGGAGCTCTTGGTGGTGCTGTACTGCTCTGTGGGTTTGGGGAGGGGAACCAAGCAGCAATTATAAATAACAGACAGACTGAATATTATTGCAGGCTAAGGTTCTGTTTTGAGTCTCTGAGTCCATATTACCTGAATTCAGGACTCAGACACTTTATTGCCGGCGAGGACAAACATACCAGAATTGTTTGTGGTCTGAAGCCAAACATGAACATAACAATAAATGGATGAAAATAGGAAATAGACAATAGATTTACAGCAGATTATTTTTCAGAACACACAGTGCAAGACAAATTAAGATCAGAACTAGTGCAAGGAAAAAAAAAAAAAACGTTCATTGGAGTGCAAGTTAATACTCAAGTATACCACGAAGGACACCACGAAGATGTCAGACAAGGGCATTTGTCACATTGTTGGAAACGGAACATGGAAGCTTCCAGTAAGAAACCTGACAAACTAAAATGCAGCGTAGTCACTGATGGAAGAATGCTGACCTTTGACCCCCGGCAAGGACTAGGGTTGAGAATTTTCCCGTTAATTTCCATATATTCCAGTTAATTCCAATGGAAAGTTTCCAACTTGGAATATCTTCAAAATTCCCCAGCTCAAGTTCCCATGCGATGGAAAGTTTCTAGAAACCTTGCAACCCTACTGAGGAGGACTCACCGAGTAAGACAGAGGTGATGTTGATGTCCAGCCTCTGCTTGGCCCGCACGCTCATCTTGAGCCGTGGGGGGTGCAAACGCCCCGCTGCCTGCTGCTGCCAGGCGAGGGAACATGACCAGGGCTCGATGAAGGGCTCCCAGCCTGGGGGACACAAAGGGAGGGGGCAATTTGGCTGATGGGCACGTAGCTACGTGACGCACTGGGCGAAGAGCCCTGAGAGGGGGGCCGGCTTACCGGACAGCTCGCGGTTATAGTAGTCTCCGGAAAGCGTGAAGCTGGCGTTGCCTTCTTGGGTGGAGCCAATACGCTGCAGTACATAAAGTCCTGAAGAGACACGATTAAGGCAGTTAGACACAGAAACACCGGCATCAAACACGCCACTCTCACATCAGCACTGGGCAGCTCAGGTGACAGCGTTACCCACTGATCTCACATCAGCACTGGGCAGCTCAGGTGACAGCGTTACCCACTGATCTCACATCAGCACTAGGCAGCTCAGGTGACAGCGTTACCCACTGATCTCACATCAGCACTGGGCAGCTCAGGTGACAGCCTTACCCACTGATCTCACATCAGCACTGGGCAGCTCAGGTGACAGCCTTACCCACTGATCTCACATCAGCACTGGGCAGCTCAGGTGACAGCCTTACCCACTGATCTCATTCATTCATACAGCCGGATCCTTACAGCAAAATCTTCCCTGGTGCACATGCTTCACCCATCATCCATCAGCTGCCTGATCTTACGGAATGGGTCGCTTCTGGAACTCACGCGAGAAGGTGAGCTCGGCCAGCGGGACGTCGCAGTCCAGGCAGTCGTCGATGAAGCAGATGCACACGTTCTCGGCCTTCACTTCCACCCCGGAGAGGGGGTGGCTGGAGTGGCCCCCCGAGTCGGCCCCGCCCTCTGCCGACGAGGTGGTCATCTCAGCATTCTCCAGCAGCCACGTGGCAGCCTGGTCCAGTTGCCCTGAGGAATCACAACGCACATGATGACACAGTCACTGCCACGTCTGGACAATGGTTCCACAGTGATAGTTAGCAATTGTAGGCTATGAGTAGAAATTCAAACTCAGATCATTATATTTACCTGTTAACATATCAGACTGTTTGGGCACTTCTGACTACAGCAATCCCTCGATTTGTTGTAATTCACTTTTTTTTTTGTCATAATGGATCATCAGGTTTGATATCAGAAGTTCAATTTCCTCAATGTGTTTTTCAGCCATAGCATATACTTTAAAAAAGCTGTTAAGCAACATTATCATTTAAGCCAAACATTGTGTGTAAAAAAAAAAAATTCTGCACATTTCCTCAGTACGACTGTTTCCAGCCAAAGAATGTCGTGTGGAATAAATTAGACAACTGCGCCATGTGTGAAGTATAGAATAAACAGACTATTGAAAAGCATTCAGTCTTTGTTATAACATTTGCATCATCTTGACATTTCAGTTTTTTCATATTTAGCCTTTGATATTTTATCTAGATTAAAATACTCTAGTGATTAAAAAAAATGTTTGGGGTTTTTTGTAGGGATGGGGCCGATCCGATCCAGTATCGGTATCGGGTTCCGATACCAGCTTAATTAACGGATCGGAAATTTCCG
>JAODJU010000108.1:2416664-2432567 GCA_026776725.1 Gnathonemus echidnorhynchus | reverse complement strand
GTGCCAGTGCCAGTGCCAGTGCCAGTGCCAGTGCCAGTGCCAGTGCCAGTGCCAGTGCCAGTGCCAGTGCCAGTGCCAGTGCCGCTGGAGGCTGGCTCCGGAGACTCCTCCCTGGGCACAGTGCTGGGTGCTGGGGGAACATTTCTCACACGGTCCTGTAGAATGCAACTCATGTTAGCAGAGTCCAAAACAACAGGAACAAGAACGCAGTCATACTGCACAATAATAGCTGCAATAATAACGGGCATTAGCCAATTAAAATTAAGTGCACAATAACAGCACAGGGCAGCAAAACTGGTGTTTCCCCTGCACTGTTAGCAGAACGCAGGCCATTCTGCTTTCAGCGAGCCGCCTCTCGGCATACGAGGGGAAACACGCGACTTGCTGACTGCAAGCAGACACAGCAAACAGAGAAAGCCAGCAGTGCCCTTGAAACGGCAGTGACTCGCCACACAGAGACGCTATAAACTCACAAATAAATGAACAAACTCTGATAATAACTGGAAAGATCCCTTGCAGGCTGACTGATGAAAGCGAACCAAAATTTCTGACAGACACATTCATGCACTGAAGGAAATGTGAGAGTCAAAGCGAGACAAAGGAGAGTAAAGGCTTCCTGTATGACAGGGTACCTCATAGGGGGCAGGATCCTTGAAGGAGCTGGCATGCAAAACCAGATTCTCGTGGAAACAAAGCGAACACATGATGCATGAATGACAGCGGGGAGACATTGCTAAAGGCAGCGTACTGCACATTTAAAATGGCAACACTGATCCATTAATGGCAGGTGGTTTATCCACACGTGACACAAATGACAAGTTTGGCACTACTAAATATTCTACACTGCTCAATTTCCAAAGAAAGACAAGGGTACAAGCCAAGGAAAAACAAAAATAACAATGACGAACAAAATTTTTACATGAGATGCTTGCTAACATTTGTCAAAACACTTAAAGGTTTTCCACCAAAAATTACAAGCCTGAAGGTTGCTTTAGGTAAAAGGCGCAGGCTTGTAACATCAGGGTTAAATAAATAAATAAATAGATAACTATAAAGGTTAAGGAGGCAAACCCCAAACCAGGCTCGACAGCGAGAGACACTGCAGAAATCAAGCTCAGGCATAACTAAACGCTTGAAGAAAGCAGGCAGGTAGCAAGTCGGGGAGAGTGTGGGCCAGAGACTCACCAGAGAGGGGAAAAAGGCATGAGCCATGGTAAGTTTCTCTACCTTGTCTTTGAGGGAAAATGTACCACGTGAGCCGGCAGGCAGGAAGCGGTTACGGACTCGCAGCTGGCCAAGGTTGGCCACGATGAGCCGGGGCGAGCGGGAGCTCTCTGGGATCAGGAGCACCGGAGCGCCGGCCTCGATGTCCAGGAGGATGCGGGCCGCGCGCTGAGGATGTTCCCGCACCTGCCGGACAGAGCCGACAGAACGCTGACAAACTGCCCGATCGCCACAAGGTCCGAGTGCATACACCTGAAATCTTTATTACACACCGTGCTGATTAGCGCGACTCTTTATGCCACAAACAATATTATACTGCAAACATGTACATGACACTACAAAAGAATCAGCAACATATTTTTGTTTTTGGCCTAACTGACTACTCATTTAATCATCAGTCATTGTTTTGGGACTTTTGAAAGACCCTTAGTGCTGTTTAGGTGCTTGGAGAAAGGCTTAAAGTTACACTACGAAGATTAATAAAGCAATTCTTGGAGTTACAAAATCAAATTAGGTTAAACCACATTCGAAACAAAAACAAGGGGTGTTTCAATACCAAGAATGCAAAGATCGTACTTGTGGTCTCGGCAAGACCGATCTTGCTAACTTGCCTCTCAAGAATGAACTTGGGAGCAATGAATCATGGGATTAGTCTCATTCTGCGAGGATGCAACAGATGTATTCTTAACATTTGGAGCAGGGCAAGAACGACATCCGGGGATTTTTACTGTCCTCTGTACTTCTGTTCTTAAGTATTGGAACTTGTCTTTGATGACGTAAAACGTGTACACGAGAACACATGTACGGTTAAGTACGCATACAGAGAAACACCGAAGGTGACGTACGGCCTGGCCCTCCATCGCGGCCCGCTGCCTGCCCAGGACGTCCTGCAGCTGGGTAAAGTGCTGGATGAAGGCTACCACCTCGGCCTGGAATCGCTGCGTATGTACGTACTGCACGGAGGCCATCTGCAGAGACACCTTCATGTCGCACTGACGCTTCAGGAAGGGGTCTGGCTCACCGTACCTGCATGGGACACAGAGGGCAGCCTCAGAGACCTGGGGGCGGAACTCCAGCCAAAAAGCCACGTCTTACAAACACAAAACTCAAAGATTACACAACAACAAAAGGCACTGAATGTGGACCTGTCTCACATATAAGTGAATATCAGTAAGCATGAGTAGTAAATGAATACTTGTGGATGTTGAAAACGAGTGCCTCGCCGCCCCGTGTAGTGAAGCGCTCCCTGTACAGGTCTCCGTGTGGTGTCAGGTCACTGAGCGATAAACTTCCCAGACTGCCTTGCAGGGTCAAGTCTCCCTCTGAAAGACAGGAAGTGTTTCAGGAAGACACTGCATTATGCAGGTCACTGGCATTTTGTGACAAGAATACAGGATTAACTGGATATTAATTTGACTTTAATACCCAGGTTCTAAACTTACCAATCATCTCTAAATGGGCAGACAGTTTGGAGACACTAGCTTTGGCGAGTTCATTGGTTTTCTTGTTGAGAACGAGGGATAGAGAATGGACCTTAGAAGGAGACCAATAAGAACATTAATGAAAGGCAATCAATCTGGGAAGGAATCAATACATGTACTTGCATGAACAACCAAAAACATCAAGTTAATGCAAGTTGTTAATCTTATCCTTTGTATTCAAAGTGCTCTTGTGGAATTACCTTCAGGTCAAGCCTGGTGTTGACCCTCTCTGGTTCTTCCTCCTCATAGGCTAGTCCTGGTTCTTCTGTACAGGTGTAAAGTGGCTGGTGACCATGTGTTTCCTGGGTTGGGTCCAGAGGAACTTTCACAGCATGGTTGTTTGCTGTAGAACCGATGCCAAAGAAGTCGAGAATGACCACCCAAGTCTGAAGAGTGATGAGAACGTCCAGGCAGTTGAAGTCCACATCTACACTGCGGCTGACACTGCCATAGCGGCTCTTGAACTCGGGATGACGTTTGTCCACCAGGAGGATGTTTATGTGGACCAGGGAATCGTCAAAATCTGGGGCCTGGAGAGATGCTGGGATGTTGCGGGTTGGGGAAGGAGGAGGGGTACTTGGGCAAGCTGGGTCTTCAGTTTTCCGAGCACCAGAAGATGGTGTGTTGGGGTGTCTCTGGTAGAACTGGAAGACATTCTGTGCCTCCTCCATCTGGGCTGGGAGGGAACGGGGCATATCAGGGTAAAGGACACTGGATGCCGTTGGGCAGGACTGTGAGAGGTACTCTTTGCGGCTGAAGGTGGAGGGCTTTGGGGCGCCCCTGGAAACCATGAGGTGCTTGTACTTTGAGTCTGGATTGGGCTCCAGGAGATCCTCCATTAGCAGAGAACGAAGGGTGAGCTCAACTGCCAAAGACTGAGGATGGTCCTTTGTGAATTCCCCCTCCAGATCCTGGAAACACAAGCTGACCAGGCCCTGAGAGCCCTGGCTGAGGTCAGCACTGAGATGCACCTGCAACTCTGCCACTCGAAAGTTGGCTCTTAACTGGGTAAAAGATGGGGGCTGGAGGGAAGGGCTGTAGCCCGGCGTAGAGAGGGAGGAGGACAGAGAAGCGTAGGACAGTCCAGCAAAGGGAGGGTCATGGGCAAAAAGCCCACCCTGCGAATCTGGGAAGCGAGGGAGCTTGGCGTAGGACGGAGTGGGGGGCGGCGGAGTTGGGGGCTGACTCGGTGTTGCTCGATCGTCTTCAATAAAGGACAGATTGTCCAGGGTCTGTAAGACCTGCTCATATACAGGCTTGGCGAGAAACACCTAGAATAAACCAAGGAAAAAATGGCTTACATTAATGGAGCATCTCTGATTACAGCTACGGAACTAAAAAAAACATAGGAAAGAAAATATCCCAATAACAGGTATCGAGTAACATTTATAAAAGGTGTCACCTTTGACCCATAGGTGCCAATGAAAACCCTGACTGCATCTAGAGGCTATACACTAACTACAGTTGATTGGAAGAAATGACATGTGCAGAGCATTAAACACTAGAGACATTAAAACTTAAATTAAAATAAGAAGCTGGAGCAATTTACCTGTACAGCATTGACAAATCTGCCCTCTACTCTGAGCTGTCCTGCACTGCGGAATGGCTCATCGTTAGAACTGAAGGAGAACTGCGTGTCATCTGAGACAGGAACCTTCTCAAGGGTGAACTGGATCGTGGTGTCTTTGAGGATGTGAAAAGCTTAAACACAGGGAAACATGACAGCTGATTACCTGGTGTTCAGTCAGAGGCTAAGAGGTTTTTAAATCATCCAAGAATCATATTACATGAGATACTATATGCTGGTTTGAAACTGCCACAAACAGAAGAGTGTATTGAGGGGGACATACAATAAATTACATACAACAGTCTATTTATTAAGCGGGACTGAATGACGCAAGATTAAATGTTGGGGTTTCCTACACCACTGATCACAAAAACCTCTAAAAGGATTTTAGAAAATCAATCAATTGGTCAATCAATCAATCAAGCAAGCAATAAATCCAACCATCCATCCATCCATCCATCCAGTCCTTTGTGAGATTGTGGGGGTCCGGAAAGTACTTATTTAAAATAGCACTAGAAACACAGGCAACTGCATATCTTTCCTAACTGGATCAAGGTATAACAAAAGCATCTCACCTCTCCCACGGTTCAGGGACTCAAAAAAGTCATGACGTGTGAACTGAAGGTCCTCCTGGCTGCTGCCCTTATTCTGATTGGGTGAGAAATTGGAGGTGGAGCTACTGTCAGCGCGAGTGGCCTTGCGGAGGACCAAGTGACTGGTGTTGAGCGAGTACAGACAAATGTCTTTAACCTCAACCTGCAACTTTTCCCTCTCTGAGCTATCCTGCTCAGACATAAAATTCTGAATGGTTATACTACCCAAGTGTCCCACTAGTAACTCTGGGTGGCCTGGCTTTCGTGGGATGGAAACAACAGGGGAGTCTATGCTAATGTTTAAATTGAGTTTGACCATAAAAGAATCTACTTTTGGTTCCTCCACTGGAACCTGAACATCAGCTTCATCTTCAAAACTGCTGGCCCAATTACACTGACTCTGCCTTCTGGACCTCCTGGATGGGGTTTCAAAAATCGATACCATGCCACTATACTCTGCCGTCTTTGTCGCAAGCACTGTGGACACTTTGGTGGCTGCCGATTTCAACATGGAGCGAAAGTTGTCCTCCACCTCATTAGCAGAGAGACTGAGCTCCTTCAGAAACTTAGCGGAATGGTTGTAGTGCAAAGAAGCCATCTGCAACTGCAGGGAGCACTCCCCTTGTGATTTCTCCAAAAGCTGGAAATTCAGAGCTTCTGATGGTGTTCCAGCAGCACCAGAGAAGAGGGCCATCTCCCCTGCTGGGGGAAGATCTTCCACATTTCCAATACTGACCACAAACTGACTTTTCCCTCCTTCCTGAGTTAGGTCCACCAGCTGAATGCATCCAAGAGAACCACTGACATCAAGACGACTCCCCATGGAAACATTGACTTTGGTACTGTTTATGCTGGCTGTGGCAATTTTCATGCCTTTCTTCTCTCCACCCAGTACAGTGCCGGTGGAAATAGTGCGCAAGAGTAACAGGTTGAATCGGTGTATCTCCACAGTTACCTCTGTGTTCTGATCATAAGTAGACTGATAGGTTTCATTCAAACCTTCTTCATCAGGCTTGTGATAAGACTGTTGGGGTGAGGGAGTCCAGGAGCTTTCTTCTTTAGGGAAAGAATTTTGTAGGAACTTTAGAAGTTCCACCATTGTTTCTGGGTTTAGGATAATATCAAGATTGTTGACTTGCATGGTGGCCACTTGGAGGGAGCTGTCCAGGTTCATAGATGGACAGTCAGAGCTGACAAACTGGTACTCTAGCTTAATGAGGGCATCCTGGTCTTTGAGAAATGAGCTAAAATGGGACATTTTGTCAAAATCTGGCAAGGATTCTCCATGAATATCTGGTAACTCATTAAGTTTACCATCAGGTGAGACTGGGGAGGAAGGCTGGCTCTCCCTAAGGCTGCCTGTAGGAACATCAAAGCTGAGATGCTTGTGGGAGGCCACCAAAAGGTCAAAGTCTGAACCGTAAGTCTGTAGGGTATCAACCAGGAGGAGCCCATGGACGGTGAGGGAAACTTCGGCATCATAAGGTCGTTTTACAAAGTGGGCATTTGTGCCAAAAACTTTAAGTACAGAAATATATCGCCCACCACTCTCAATCCCCAGCTGCATGTAGTTAATGTTGAACTCTGCAAGAAGCAGCCTTGATTCCACCAGGACCTCTCTTGTGTGTTGCTCCAGTGTCATCACACTCTGAGTGAGATTTTTTGAAGACCCCTGAGATTTTTGAAGGTCATCCTCTCTCTGGAATATTTTTTCATGACGCAGTGTTACAGGGTCTGGCGATTTTCCATTCTCTGTAATCTTTTGACTAGTGTCCTCCTCTTCTCCTGCGCTGCTCAGACTAGCTAAGCAGCTTCGGAGGGCTAACATTTTCTCCATGTTAACATGCACTTTGAGGTCAGGCAGAGTTCCTGATAGAACTGCACCGGGGAGCTGAGGGTCAGAAGTATAGCAGAGCCTCTGCTCCAGCTTCAGTAGGACGTTGAATTTCTCAACAACATGAGTTGGCCCCACCTCACTTTCCTGGAGGTGCTTCCAGTTGTCCTTGTACCGGCCAACCATGATCTGCAAGTCATTGAAGGACAATGAGTACTTTTCGTAGAGCTTTCGATTGAATGGCAGTGTGCCCTCCGACTTCCAGAGGGGAAGCTCTGTGCTCTTTACGGAATCTACAAGCTCCATTTCTGGCTCAGGAGAGGGAGATGCAGGGGGTGTGGCCAGAGGAGTCTGGTACTCTTCGTCACTATTCTCATCTGCTTCCGACTGAGGGGACTTCAGCTTTGTCTTGGGTTCATCTTCAAAGAAAAACATCATATAAATACAAACATTTTCATAATAGTCACCCATCAGCAATCAATCACGACACAATTATGAGTCATCCAACGATACCTTGAGAATTAGTCAGGAGAATGCGACCTAAATCCACAACCACTAACATGGGGTCTTCAGACTGAAAGTCATCTGGGAAGATCACCTGAGGGGCACAGATATCCAGCTTCATGGTCCAACGCTTGCTGTTCTCCTGCCAAGGGAAATGCAAAATCATTAAGGAAACCACAGCAGGAAGTAGGCAAATCAGACATGCAGATGGACAATAATATCATGAAGTTTGTTAAGAGAGACCTTACAATGAACTCGCCAACTAGCAGCTGGTCAATCGTCTGCCGGATCTCGGCCTTGGTCTGCATCTTCAGCTTATTGTACTGCCTCCTGGCGGCTTCTGCTACCCTCAGTTCCAACTCAGACTGATAACCAAAACCTGAAGGGTACAAGGTCAGCTGCTACACCAGCCAATCAAAACCTCCATCACCACAACCTGCACTTAAAATACTAAAAAGCTTACCGGAGGTATGGACCCGGCCCTTGTAGAAGAAGTCAGCCACCTTTTTGATGGCCTGTGGGTTGTAGATGATATTGAGAGGGCTGGTGTTCACTTCCAGGCGCCTCTCGAAACGACTTCTTGCTGGGTTCCGCTCATAGATCATCTCAAAGACTGGTGCTGCTGATGACTGGTCTGAGTTTGATTTAAGGGTAACGGCGAAATAAACCTACTGTTACAATGTGCCTTGACGCAAATTTGAAATATGGAAATATGAACCACAAGCTATTTATATTTAAAACAAACAACATAACGGTGTTACAATATAACTACAATAACTAATAAATAAGTAAAATCTACATTACTACTTTTGTAAACTTGCCTTAAATACCTACAAATTACACAATTCCACTGCTACATATCCAAACAATGTTTGCATGCAACTCAAGGTTCCATGAGGAGGGGGAGAAGAATTGGTTTGCTGTGATTAAAAACACTTGCCTGAGCTGGGCGTTTCTGAACCGCTTGCCTGATTAAATGTCTGGTTGATGCCCACAGCAACCTTATCCTTGTACAAGGAAAAGAGTGATACCATAGTACGATGAACAAGTGATGTCATACATAATCACTTCATGCAAAAGGGATGTCAATGAATCACAGTGACACTGACCAGTTTTGGAGAGACGAGCACAGGGAAGATCGTTCCCTGGGTAGTGAGGTCCCTCAGAAATAGCCCTCCAAGTTTCAAAGACAGCAGAGAAGACTCCGATCGGGGAAGTGACTCCACCCCAATCTTCACTCCTGAAACCAAATAAAAAAAAACTCAGTTTGAACAATTAGAATAATTAGCTATTTTTCGCAAAAATGTTACAACAGGTTTATAAAAAAAATAAATAAATAAATACAAAAAACAAAAGTACCTGAGAACTCTAACTGAATGACCCCTCTCTCAAGAGGTGTGGCACTCTTCCCCGTTTGGGCAACACCCCTGTCATGAGGCACAGAGCCCTTCTCATCCTGGTGGAGCAGAGTGACAGCCCCCGTCTCTAGGAGGAAGTCAAGACGTGCAAAAACATGGTCCCTCCTGGTGAAGGTGTTTAGAGTTTGGGAGTCTTCCAGTGGGTCAAATAGGTCATCAGCGTTGGCTGCAGGTGCACATAAATTTTCTGCATCAGTCAGACTGCTCTCGTTTCAGAGGTTTATAGACATTCACTAAAAATAAAAACAGCCTGAAGATAAAAAAAAAACAATAATCCAGGTCATAAGATTACTAAGAAAAGACCACAAAAGGCAGCCTGCTTCTTGTTCCACTTTATTTCGTTCTTGCTTGCGTAGAAAGTATCCTGGCAGGGCGCTCTACTTATAAACCAACACCTAAGGTCCACAGCTCCTGTTTCTGAAGGATTCCAATCAGGACTCTCACCCAGCATGTCCCATGTGCCCTGGTCAGTCAACAGCTTGTCAGCAGCAGCCGCCGCCTGAGCCTCCACGCTGCCCTCCGGGACCGGGTCCGAGTCCCCGTACCAGCCCCCCCAGCCCGGGAACCAGGACTGCAGGTACTGCAGCATGCCCGAGCTGCCGCTCTTAGGGATGGAGTCGGCGGGGGAACAGGCGGCCATGTCAGACATGGGCTCTCGAAGGCTCTACAGTACGCGGGAGAGGCTCCATATCAGACCACAGCCAAACATCAACATCTCAGATCCTCACTCAGATATAAACACACAGCGGAGTCACTTATTTAGAATGTCATCTGACTGGCTGATGGATACACAGATCGATGGACAGCCAGAACAGACAGATAAAATAGGGTAAAATTATTTTGGAGGGGAAAAAAAAATCCAAAAATACACACAGATCGCTGGTCTCTGTGCTCCAATGTTTACAGAGATTTACTGCGCATATTTTCAATATCCATAACCGAATACAATTAGCATGTATGTTAATCATCGGAGGATTCGTTACAGGCTTCCAAGCGCAGGCATGGAACGGCACAGCCTAAGACTAAAAGCACATAAAACATCAATACAGCACAGAAACTTCACACTGCAGGATGAAGTATGAACAGCCCATTGCGGCCTCTTGCCTCTGCGATCTCCTCCTGCTTACGAAAGCGGTGATGGACCACCTCCCTGAGACACTGAAGCTCCTCCAGACTCTGTTCAGTCTCCACCCTCTCCAGGTCACTCTGTTGGGAGAGACAGCAGAAACTCTTCACTGTCTGCTTTTCCCTGCATTAAAGACTACCTGCAACATGGCAAACTTCAGCGATCTAGTCCGCAGCTTATTACAGCCGTGTTCACCCTGAAGGCCCTAATGTCTGGAACAAGAATTCTGGGCCTTTGTATGCCAAAAGAAATGGAAATTTGTATTAAATGCAGTATCAACACCCTGGAGACATCTTGCATACCTTCCTCACTGAGTTATCAAAATAAGGATCAGAATCAGATTTACTGGACAAGTATGTTAAGCCACACAAAAAATTGGTTCCAGCCAATGGTGTCTCAAGCTAGACCTGTAACCAGAAGGTGACCGTTTCAAATCCCATCCTTAGCGGACATGTCATATCTCCAATAAATGAGGCCCGTAACTCCCTAAAATGCTCCAGGGGAGACAGATAAATGCGTGACCCTGTGCTCAGACCCCAGTGTGTGTGTGTGTGCGTGTGTGTGTGTATGTGTGTGCCAGTACTTGTTAAAATGGCAAATAAAGCATCACTTCATTTTAAAGAAAAGACTTGGGCTCCTCACCTCCTCCATGGGGTCCAGGGGGACCCCCTTCAGCCGGTCCATGTACAGGGCAGTGTACAGCTGAGCGTCCTTCGCCCGCCGCAGCGCAAACTCCCAACTGCGGCGCCGCCTCCGCTCCCGTACGTCACTCAGGCTGCCGTCGACGGCAAACCGCCACCACTGCCGGCAGCTGCGCAGACACACGCGTCAGGCACGCAGAGAAGACCGCGCGCACCAGGCGGCCGGCGGGCAGAGAAGACCGCGCGCACCAGGCGGCCGCCAAGCCCAGGACCCGACACTCACTTTCCGGAAACGGGGACCCGGGGCCTCCACCTCCGAAAGCGCATCTCCCTCTCGCGGCGGTCGAGCTCCTTCAGGAAGGCCATGACCTGCTGGTACTGCACCTGAACAGAAGACGACGGAGGCGGATGCAAACAAACAGGGAGCACTCAACTCAACAAAGGCGAATCTGGGCCAAAATAAGGACTTTGCCCAGCATTACATGATCTCCAGCAATCAAATGATCTATAATTAGCCAGCTGGCAAAACCAGGCATGTAGATAGTGAAGCAGAACAAATATATGGACTAAGCATCACGATTAGATCATTATATTCCAAACTACGGTAACAATACATTCACTCAATGAGCCATCCTAACTGCTACCCAATCCACAGTGCAGGGACCTGAGCCAGAATCTGCCCTGGAGGTTAGTTCTACAGGCATTGTGGCCTTTGGGTCCGCAGCAGCGCCCCCCCACGGGTAATTACCTGCGAGAGACGCAGGGACACGGGCTCCAACTGCACCTGGCCCTCAATGCGCGGGGTGTGGCGGGATCGCAGCGGCTCCTTGGAGGCGTTCCTGCGCAGCAGCATGGAGGCGCACACTGGCTCAAAGACGTACTGGTGCTCTCTGCTGTGCATGCATCGCGTCATGGCCTCCTGGCGGGGCGGGGCGGGGGACCACAAAACCACTCTCAGGCACATCATCATCATCATCATCATAACAACAAAACATTATTACTGATATTTTCTTTATTTCTGTCATATTCTATAATTTTCCATTTTTAATTTGTATACTGTGTATTTTTTTCATTTGTTTGCACTATTCAAATACTATTTGTATTTGACTTTCCCCCTGCAATCAAAAAAGTTTATCTGATCTAATCTCATACAACCAAGATCTACATGCAGACATGTATTAAACATGCTGGTGGTGTATGTCATGCTAGATAAGACCTTTGGCTATGCTACTGAAATCAACCAATGAGAAATGTTACTGCCGACTGCAACCAGAAGCAAATGTCTTACACACCACCACCAATGTAAGTGCTTCTAGCAGAAAAAACATTAGAGGTGAAACACAAGCATAAAAAAGACGTTTTGATGAGGCAAAACTATTTTTTTAAGAGATAAACACCACATTTTTCTTGGAATTAGGAAAATTCGGTTTATTTTGTTTAATGTATTCTAGGGTATGAATAAAAAAATGGAGCATTCTGTTTTTAGAGTATTCATTTTTAAACTAACCATTTGGAAGATAGAGCAACACTGACATACTCCACCACACAGGCTGCATTAGAACTATGGCACTTCCATGTTCTCATATAAATTACATAATGATGCATTATAAGCCATTATCCATCTTCTCTAACCCCTTATACATTGCAGGGTAGCGGTGATGACACAGCACACAACAGGTGACAGTCTCAATGGGAAGCGAGACCATCACAGTGCACACACCCTCACCCTAAGGGCAATTCAGTCACCAAGTCACCTAACAGCAGGTTTTGAGATTTTTTTTTGGGGGGGGGTGAAAGCATTTAATGTAGCGTGTAATGTAGACACAGGAAGAGCGCACACACACACACACACTGGCAAAGGCACACACACTCAGCTGGGGACTCAAACCCACAACCCTGTAGGTGTCAGGCAGCAGTGCTAACCGCTAAACCCTGCGTTAAAATGAATTATATAAAATGATAGTAGTTATGGAGTTTTACCTGGATCTCTGCTGCAGGAAGATTTCCCAGCATGCAGCACTCCGTGTCCCAGTACACACAGAAATCTCGGATCTCTAGCTGCTTCTGTCGCAGGAGCTTCCGTACCTATAGCAGGGGAAAGATGCCTTATTGGCTATTTGTATGCCTGCCTGTCAGGTTCAGGGCTCAGCGATGTGGACTAAAAACCACATCCCTGTATTTTTAGGCAGAATAGCTACACACAATAAACATCTCAGTATTTTCTAGGAAGTGGCCTAAATGTTCAGTTTGACAGTCAGAACGACATGTGAGATGTCACAAACACTTAAAACAAAGTGTGGTCAAAACCAAATGCATATAAAGGGTTTCCTTTCCTGTTTGCAAATACACATTCAACTTCAACTATTCAGTATTTAAAAAATGAAACAAAAATAAGACTTTAAGGTCAATTAAAGCACCTATGACATGAAAGTACTGCATAATTTCCACCAACAGACGGTTTTCTTTATTTATGATACTGCTTTGAAAAAAGGTGAATATTTAGAAAAAAAAAATCTATATCTAGAACCTATTTGGTAAATGGCTCTGAAACCAAAAGCCTGACAATCATTGAAAGTGCTTTTCATAACTAGAAAAGATCCTCATTTTAAGGTACTAGCCTTTAATAAAACACAACTAATATTACAAATTACAATATTTTTATCCATTGAGCTTTATCAGTTTTTTTTTAAAATCAAATGAACCAATGATTCTTCACCTTTCCTAACTAAAAAAAATTAGACGTTAGCTCTGAATCTTAGAATTCTGTGCAACATCACAACTGAAGCGCTCATGTTGTTTACAACCAGGAAATAATACTATTGGTCTGTATTAAAAATCTTTTCTCATACTATTGCCTCATTTGGGAATCAAAATACTGCATCTGTTAATGCCATCAAAGAAATAGTGCGTTATGACTTTATATTTCCAGCTAATGCTCACAGCTCAATTATCAAATATCATTTGTATAACACACAAAATAAAAGTATATTAATATAAACGGTATTGTCTCATCCTCAAACTCACATGAAAATATACAGATAGACCATGAAAGGGTGACCTATCAGTCAGGCCGAGGTGATATGTACGGCATTAGAGCGCCACTCACCGGCTCTTTAGAGGCGTTTTGTGCAGACACGTTCTTTATGCAGACGCCGAAGGCATACGGCTTAGACGGGTTGGAAAAATCATCCTCAAACCGCAAGTGAACATCTTGAATCTTCAGCTAAAAAGAAACAAAACCAGACACCTGTTGTGATTTAACTGTGCGCCGACATACGTTAAGAAGGCGATAAATAAAATGGCGGAGAGCAAAAGACTGCTAAGGGTGTGTCTCTATTCTGGAATAATGTTCAGAATCCTGTCAGAGGGCAGAATAATCAAAACTAGTCAATACAACCCCAAAACAATGTTCAGTACAATGGATCCCCTTAAATGGGTGGAGACCCCCCCCAATATTCAACCCAAAGTTATGCTGTCGCATATAAACCCACGGCAATGAGACGAGCCGATTGAGAAGTCAGTCAAATCTGCAAAATACATAAATAACTAAGCTTTAGTGCCGAGTTAAATTAATCTGGAAGGCAGAGAGCCGTCAACATGACTCTGAGCGGAATAAGACAGTCCATGGAGTGGGAAGTGAGCCATAAAGAACATCCAAAGCTTACCTCGATGTTCTCCACTATCCTGGTGACCAATGACGCGGTCACAGAGTACCAATAGGATTCGCCCTTCTGCTCACGCTCATTCTGCAAAGCACAGTAACAAACAAAAACTCAACACCAGCTAAGTTAAGTCGCACGCAAAAAAATAAAAAATCACATTTACATTATTTAGCAGACAGTTTTACCACAACACACTCTTTTTTTTGTGAGAACACAGAGTCAGACTGTCCCTGGAGAAATTGGGGGTTAAGAACCTTGTTCAAAGGCCCAACAGTGACATCAATCTGCTGTCCCTGAGGTTCGAACCTGTGACTCCTGATCACTGGCAGAGTTGATTAACCCACTGAGACACATATACCATTCATTGCGATAATATTTCACAGAAAACAATAGATGCTAGAAAACCATTTAACTACAGTATCACAACATAATAATATATATGTACACACACACACACACACATATATATATATATATATATATATACACACACACACATATAAGCATATTTTATATATATTCGTATATATGTTTAAAAATACATATTTATTCTCCCATATATTCACTTATTTATAAGAAAACAACAATAACAGCAATAAAGCACCTAAGAAATGATAAAAAAAAAAAAAAAACTATGTAATAAATACAAAAAGATCTTATGTAACAATCTCTGTGGTTTCAGCACCTTGCATTTACCAGCCAGCACCCGCCATGTGACGTATCCACATTGTTAGCGCCGCCTCCTTTCTCCGCAGCGCTAAGGCCCTGCGTTTCATATACTTCCCACACTCACTCAGTTACACTGTGGATGCAGCGCAGCTCAGATCTGCCCCCTCCTGTATAAATGTCAGGGTGCTTTTCAAGGGTACAGGCCGTACGGCAAATGAGAAGTTTCAGAACCGTTTGCCAGAGTCATATTCTTCATCTAGTCATCTGTCATGTAACATTTCCTTTCTCCTCTTGTCACATTTACGGAGTATCTCAGCATTTCCTTTAACCACAAGTCATTCTAAATAATCCAACAATTTAAATAAATAATCCATCCATCGGGTCATGGGGTCAGCAGAGTAAGCAGTCTAAGGTGTTCCCAAGGCAGCTAAGAGATATAATCTCTCCAGCGTGTCCTGGGGCTGAAACAGTTACATGTTCACGTTCCTGTGGGCCCGCTAACCAGCGAGGGCAGCTGTGGGGGTCAGAATCTGTGTGAATCGGGCGGCAGTCAAAGCCACGGGCCTCGTGCGCCCATCCTCAGTTACTGAAACTCGCATCCTGAATTATATGCACTGTGATTTCGGGGGTGCGGTCAAAAAACAGAGAAACGAACACGAAGACTCAAGACAGCTCACCTTCCACTTGTCCTCCAGTGCCTGCAGCAACTGCTTCTTGCGTTCCTGCTCAGCATCCCTCTCCTGCTGCTCATCAAAGTCCTGCAGGTTGGCCGGCCCGATGATCAGGTTAAGCTGGGACATGGAGACCACCCAGGGGTCGCTGTGCGGCCGGTAGACTGGGATCTGGAGAGTGATCTTCCCGATGAAGCCTGCAACATGACAACGAGGTCACACAAAGCCCTGTCAAGATCTGCTCAGATAATGCACTAGCGGAGAATAACACAGCCCTTTAGCATTAGATAAGATGGCTCATTGTTTTGATAGCAGTGACAGTCTAATCTTTAGGAAGAGTTTGGTAACATTAACATGCAATGCTAAACTTGTCGGTAAGGATCAAACACTGCAGCAATGAATGCTGCTCTGCTTGACTGCAAAATGCGTCTCCCATAACCAGTGTTGTGAGTAACGGCGTTTAAGTATAACGGCGTTACTAACGGCGTTATTTTTTCAGTAACGGAGTAATCT
>JAODJU010000108.1:2380056-2411067 GCA_026776725.1 Gnathonemus echidnorhynchus | reverse complement strand
CGTAAAATGTAATGGAGTAAAATAAAAAGTATGCATTATTATTTTTACTTAAGTAAAGTACAGATACGTAAAAATGTGCTTAAGTACAGTAACGAAGTACAAATACTTTGTTACATTCCACCACTGATGGTAGATGAGTCACTTTAGCACTGTCCCATCCCACCTCCAGAGTAATGGGTTCAGTTCCTGACCCCAGGTCTATGTTGATTGGTGGAAGGTGAGTCACTTTAGCACTGTCCCATCCCACCTCCAGAGTGATGGGTTCAGCTCCTGCCCCCAGGTCTATGTTGATTGGACTTTGCATGGTGTCCCTGTGTTTGCATGAGTTTCCTCTGAGCTCCAGATTCCTCCCACAGTCTGCAAACATGATGCTGAATCCGCAGAAATGCTCTGTATTGTTCTACATTCATATCAAAATTCCTTTTCTGACACTGGTCCCCAAGATGTCAATTCAAAACTGAATCTCACACAATCATGGTATGTTTTTGCACTTTTTGAAGCATTTGCAGTCTAAAATGTAATAACACCTTGTGCGGTGGTTTCTGGGTCAGGCTTCTGGTTCAAAACCTGACATAACTTTTAATATAGGACTGTGCTGAATTCATGAGTCATTCACATTGATTCAACGTACCAGGTACACTTTTGCCCCTAGGCACCTCATTTTAATTGTCAGAGCACATTCACCCTGGAATGGAGGGCAAACTCATCCAGCACAGCACTGGAAATAGAGTTACTATTAGGTCTGGAATAAATAACTGCTTTCTCGGGGCAGTGAGGGAAACACTGTCTAAGGAACCACTGAAAAAGTTCACTGTCATTGTCGATTTGTTCAGTATCTTTCATCATATTTGTTACACACGTTATATAATGGATGGACCATACATATAGACCTAATTTCATTCATTTTCCATCAACAACATTGTTGTTAAACAGAACCTTTGTGCCTAATCCAGTATTTCCCCTCATATTTCCTAGTCTTATATTTAATTATCATGCAAGCATGTTTTCCAAGCGTATTTCCTCCAGAATCCCAATTGTAGAACACGGTAAATGTATTTCTCCAGCTGGACACTAAATATTGAATCCTACGAGCTCCAAAGAGGACATAAACTCTTTTAAATTAATGATTTCAGAACCACTCCTGATGGTAGAAGAAGATATATTTGTGTGTGCTTCACTGGCTTTTCCTGCGACGGAAGCAGTGCATTGTCACATGTAACTGACTTTCACCGGCAACAGACAATGGCGTGACAGCTGCTTTGATCAGGATAAGGGGTGGAAAAAATATTTTGCGACACTATTTAGTCATCACTGCTATAAGATCTAACGCAAACAAATATCTAAGTAAAAAAGCAGGTAAGTGCATTGACAAATGGAAGAGGAAAATAAACACCTTTGATTCTGTGTGTATCAGGTAGCATGCAGCGTCCTACTTTGCCTGAGAACATATGCAGGTGACAAAAGGACAGCAGGTGACAAAAGGACAGCAGGTGACTATCAGCAGGACGGCCAGAACCCTGCATCACATGACAGGTGTCAGCACTAGCAACCAAGCAGAATACCATTGTCTTCTGGGCATGCTCTGTGCATTTCGCATGAAGAGGCTCCTGTGTTCGCGTGCCTGCAAGTGGGCGAGCGTCATGCATTTTTAAACTGGCCATCTCTCAAAGTCAGATGCTACATGAGTAACAGATCTGTGGCCCTTCCTCTCTTACGGGGGATTCTGGAGTTTGGCATGCCTCCCATTTCGCAAAATGTGATAGCGGGGAGAATCCATTAGGTTTTGGTATGCATGAAAAAATTACCTTCTACAAAAGATCTTCTTCTTTTCAGTGTATTTACAGACTGCATTTTCTGTGTGGCTGGATGTAAAAATATTACAGCATAAGAGATTAATTCAGTTCAGAATCAAAGTTGGTTTATACACATTACGGCACATCTGGTAAAAACAGGCTGACCAAAATGCTTCCAAATGATGGAGCGTATAATATAATTGTAATAAATCTTGCAGCATTAGCTGTCGCAATCCAGATTTCATAAAAACTGCATTTCATTACGTGATCTATGACAGACACCGCTCACGGGTAACAAATTATCCACGGCTCATTTGGGTTAATTACTTTTCAACATCAATTCTTAAAAGACTTCTGGGGGAAGGAAACACTTCCGTATTGCCTGATGACCCATGTAAGTAAAAAACATATATTAACTTTCTTCAGTAGAAGATCTATACTATTATTTATCATTGTCTTAAAAATGGATGGTGTAATGTTTCTTGAGGGGCAGAGAAGAACTTTGCATAACACCATCCATCTTCCAAACACTTATCCTGCTTGCAGGGGGCTTTGGAATCAATCCCAGGCAGCAAAAGGCACGTGGGCACCCTGTTAGAGATACTTGTCCATCACAGGGCACACACTATTGGCACACAATGAATTATATATCTGTGGACTGCAGGATGAAACCCATAGAAAGCAGGGAGATCAAAGAAACTCCACACACGGAGAATAGGTGGAATTTGAACCCCAATCCTGGATGTGTAAGGTGATGGAGCTCCTGGTGGATTTCATTTTAAACCCCTTTAGCTTGCCTGTTTCCTGACTCGCATATTAAAAATGTTCATTTTACCGTTCTTGATTGAAGATGGTTCTGCTTGTAAGTAATACTGAGAAAGATTCATAAGATTTGTAGCCATCTCTGTCTTGGGGGCTTTGGGCAGGGATAACATAAAGCACTTTGAAACAGTGTAATGTTGTGAAAATGCACTATATAAATAAAATTGAAAATATTGTTATTGTGTATTGTTATGTGGAAATCAGGTCAGGAAAGTATGATACAATAACTGTTAAAACATAGATAAAGAAAACCAATTGAGAAGTACAATAACTGTACACTATGTATGCTCCCTTCGGGAAGCCAGTGTCTGTGCGTCGTTAAATCTTATTGATTGTGTAGGTATTGAGGACATTACTGTAGCTCAAATACTAAAGGCTGCCAGACTAAATCCTGAATGATCTGTGTCATTGCATTTCCTGACTTCGCTGATGTTTTTGCTCAATTGTTTTCGGTCACAGTTATGCCATTGGTTGGATGTCTTTTGTCCATCGTACTGTTCTGACTAAACTGCACGCACTGTAGTGTGTGAGAATCCCAGCGGGGTGACTGGTTCTGACATGCTGGAGCCCCCACATGTCTCACCAACAATCACGCCGTGTTCAGGATCTAATAGATCAGGTGTCTCAGCCATTCTAATGTTTAGTCGAGCAGCAAACAAACCTCCTGCCCCTGGCTGCATGCTGGTTGTATTCAGATGCAGCCGCACGACTTGGTGTTTGGAGACTCAGGTTGTCAGCTTTAGCAAGTCGGTTTACCTGAACACTGGCTGCTAAGTATATTTCCCTGAAGTACTGCAGATACAGTGTTCAGGGGCACAACATCCGAGTTTGTACGGAAATAACAATAATAATGATCGATACTTTATTGGTCCCCATGGGGAAATTCTCTTTACACCTCCTCCATCTTGCTCTCTGAAGGTGACGGCAAGCTGGCTGTGAAGGGCAGCCACCCAGGGAGCTGGGGGTTAAGGGCCTCACTCAAGGACCCACAGATGTGCTGAGGCTGGGCTTGAGCTGGTGGCCCAGAGGCTTAGCCCACCCAGCCACACACCGACTCCAATAGGAAACTCCAGTCACATTACAAGCCCATGTAATGTCCTTTATCTTGATATAGAAATACTTTCTTTAATATAGTTATAATTATTTTCTAATAATTTTCTTACCGCAATCAAGCATGCATTGATTCATCTTTCAACTGTATATCGAGTTAATGGCTGCAAGATGTAATTAATGTCCCAATGTGGCGTTTGGCTGTCACTCTGGTGTCTTCTTCGTCTCCTAGAGCATCTTGGATAGCGGCCACCTATCAAAAATTCAGTACTCATGTTGTTGACCAACAAACACCAGCACCCTGGACCGAGCCCTTACTTCCGCTTCATGACACAACTTCTAGCCTTTATGCTTTATTATGAGTCTGGTTTTCCTCTCTGGGAAGTTCACTAGTAAAATAAAAGACATATGTACATCTGCTGGCTTTATTTTGCTTGTAGAATCCGGTGTGGCATTGCTTTGCTCCAGGTTGCACGCTGAAATTAGCATACTCAGGATTAACGGGTTATCACACCAGTGTCGGATTAATCCCATGACCCAGGGCTTTGATTTCCTTGTCTCCAGGATTTGCTGGATTTGGGATTAGTGTCACCCGTCGCCCGTTGCCTTGCACCCTTCTTGCCGGGCCAGGCCTGATGCGGGCCTGGTCACTGAATCCACCGTGCTGGACATGGCTCCAGTTACCATGAAACCCGAGTCTCTTCACACCCAAACCCCTCTGTGGCCCCCTGTGAAATTATTCATGCTCTCTGTCTCCATTGAGGTGTAGCATTACTTCCTATTTGACTTCATTCAGCTTCCTGCTGATGTTGCTGTAGACAGGACAGGTTCAGGAAGCCCAGCACTGTGTCCCCACGTCGTACACTTTAGTGGCCGTCTCTAAGGATACTTTATCAACAAATGACAGTATGAATTCTGTCATATTTTAGGTCCTGGTTTAATTGTGGTTGTGCAGCTTGTTTCACGATGCGTGTAACTCATGATTTAGTGTAGTAGCTGTACTGTAGGTGTTTGCTTATATCCTGTATGTTAAGAGTCCTAAAATAAGGACTTGTACGTTTTTTGATGGTATGGAACTGTACCTGCGCTCATGTACACTACATGGACAAAAGTATTGGGACACCTGGCCAGGTCACCTAGAACTTGAATGACATCTCATTCTAAATCCATATGCATCAATATGGAGCTGGTCCTCCCTTGGCAGCTGTAACAGCTGCCACTCTTCTGGGAAGGCTGTCCGCAAGATTTTGGAGTGTGTCTGGGGGAATCTTTGCTCATTCATCCAGAAGAACATTTGTGAGGTCAGGCACTGATGTTGAACGTGAAGGCCTGGCTTACATACAAAGGTGTTTGATGGGGTTGAAGTCACGGTTCTATGCAGAGCAGTCAAATTCTTAAACACAGAACTCACCCAGCCATGTCTTTGGAACTTGCTTGGTCCACCGGGGCACAGTCATGCTGGAACATAAACGGGCCTAAACTGTTCCCACAAGGTTGGAAGCATAGAATTGTCCAAAATGACTTGGTATGCTGAAGCATTAAGGGTTCCCTTCACTGGAACTTAGGGGTCTGGCCCAACCCCTGAAAAACAGCCCCATACCATTATCCCTCCTTCATCAAACTTTTCAATTGGCAGAATGCAGTCAGACAGATTCTCTTGGCATCTGCCAAACCCAGACTCATCCATCAGACTGGTCAGATAGAGGATTGTGATCCGTCACTCCACAGAACATGTCTCCACTGCCCCAGTGGCAACTTACTTTGCAGGACTCCGTCCGACGCCTGGCACTGCGCTTGGTCATGTGAGGCTTGCTTGCAGCGGCTCGGCTATTGAAGTTCCATTTCACGAAGCTTCCGGTGCTCAGTATTTATGCTGGGGTTAATACCAGAGGAAGTTTGGAACTCTGCAGATGTTGAGGCAACAGATGTTGGTGACTTTTATGCACTAAGTGCTTCAGCACTTGGTGACTCCACTCTGTTACTTTACATGGTCTCCCACTTCATGGCTAATTTTCGTTTGTTCCTAAATGCTTCCGCTTTGCAGTAATACCACTTACAGAAATTTCACAAACTGACTTATTGCAAAGGTAGTATCCTATGACAGTATCTCAGTGGAATTCACTGAGCTCTTCAGAATGACCCATTCATTCAAAAATGTTTGTAAACCCGACTGCATGGCTAAGTGCTTGGTTTTATATACCTGTGGCTATGGTTCTGAATGAAACACCTGAACTCAGTGATTAAGTGTGTCCCAATACCTTTGTCCATTTAGTGTATGCTACTTTAGCTAATATGAGATGGTGTTCTTGGTCATCAGCTATTAATTTCACTGACAGTTTCACCCATCATGCTTACATCACTGGTGGTTCTTCTCTGGGATTTGTTACCCAGTTTGGTACCCAGTTTGTTACCCAGTTTGGTACCCAGTTTGTTACCCAGTTTGGTACCCAGTTTGTTACCCAGTTTGCTACCCCTGGCCAAGTGACCACTGCTTTATTTATACTGTCCCACTTTTTCCACTCCAGGAGTCCCCAGGTGCCGTGTCCTGCTAAAGGCAGTATGAACTGTCACCGACATGGAACAGTGCAGCATGTCCCACCAATCGCAGGTCCATGTGGAGCTTCCCATTGCAGATCTAGGCCTGGAGAGATGTCTGGGCTGGATGAGGCACAAATGATAACCTTTATCCCAGGAGTAGGATTCTCTGTAGGTGTAGGATAGATGTATGCATAGCATTATAAATGGGGATTTTTTTTTTACGTGATAAGCCAGTTTGCAATATTTTGCATGTTTATACATTGCTTTTTAAGTACCCTTGTGACCTGGTTAGTCAAGCACCATCTGCTGCTGTAAAAACAAGCGGAAAGATCGCCAAAGTCATTCAATCTTTTTGTACTTTGGTGATATAACTGGTTTTACTACACGCAGCAGTAGTCCTAATTTAGTCCTCTTCCGTTACATTTTAGAGTCGTCCTTCTTTGCTAGAAAACCTGCCATTCTGTATCACCCAATACGAAATATCCTCTAAATTATCTCTGCTACTGTTTTCAACAAAACAACAGAACTTAGCATAGCAATAAATATAGGTTTCCATTTTACGTGTCGGCATGATCAGCTGGTCGTCGTTTACACATTTACCCTTGTTGTAATAATTCCTCACCAGCTGGATTCTAATCTGTGTGCATGTGTGTGTGTGTGTGATTGAAAGAAGAAAAGTGAGAGCAGAAGGATGCAAAATGCAGTATATTCTGTGCTGTGAAAACTGGACCAAACAGGCTTTGTATGAATCCCTGGGAAGATCCAAAGGGAAACACCAGTGTGAGCAAAGCAGGCAATTATAAATCTACATCAACCAAAAAAAACATCTGCATGTATGTATGAATGCATTTACGACGACACACATCCGGGCTTCTTTGCAGTGGCATTTGAGGGTGGGCGTGGTCTCCCGTTGTGCACGGAATTTCCCGTTGATGGGAAAGGAGGAGAGATGCCGGCATCGCGGTGACATGAGCTACTTGCCTCTCCCTCTCAGTGTTAGTCTCAACCTTCCACAGCCTGGCCCCCAGCCATGTAACCATGGCAACAGCAAGAAGTAAATGGGCAACAGGAGAATCCTTGTGTTGTTTTTTTCCGCCTGTTTAAAGAACATCACAAGCCAAAAAAGTGCACGCGTGGAATTCTTATGTTATCGTCACTCCCTTCCTCTCAGTGCAAAAAGCCTTAAACCCACACACATATCGCTCTGGTCCATCCTTTTTTTTGTGTGAGCGTTAGCTGGGGAGATGCTCTCTCCTATTATAATTCTTGCCGCTATGTCTGTTCTTGTATTCTCCCTTGTGCCCCTGAGGTAAAACTCTCTGCTGTCAGACTGCTTCGCAGAACACAACTATCTATTGTTCAGATGCTGACGGTCTACAGAAACACACTGAATGCACTGTCCCTTAAGATTGCATTTTTAGAAAACCATTTTAGCCTTTAGCATTTGCTATTTGATGATGTCATAATTTGGGCACATTCTGATGTCATCAGTTATTCAGATTGATGTCTTTTTGACAATTTTGACTTAATATCATTACTTGTTAAACCACTGTGTATCAGCAATTATTCTTCAGTCAATGGGAATGCAGACAGAGTGGATGAATCTACTTTTTTTCAGAACTTCCAGAACAGAAGACTTGAAATAAAGTGGAACCCATTCAGTTGCAGGATAGTTACAGATGACATCAGTTTCTGTTGCAGCTGTGGCTGATCTAGGGCCGTTGAGGCAGGATTTAACTCCAGGTATCTGTCCTTCTCTAAAACACCAAAGGCAGACCTGGTATTTCTGACAGTAATGGTGAATAAATGTAACAGTGAGTTAACATGGAAACATTTTTCAGTGCATTTGTAACACTAACCATAATAGCAAAAGTATTTTACACAGTATTTGTGATGTAACAGGAATTGAAACACCATAAGATGAACACTGGTGTTTAGCTTTGGTTGTGTCAATAGTAGTGAGTATCTGAAAGAGTGTGACATGCCGATGACGAGTATTTAACACTGTGTGAACAGTAAACTGTAGCTATGAAACGAGGAGACAGCCTGAGTGTTAAACACTGTTTATGACAGTAACTGAGTCAGTGTGGAATGAGCACAAGTGTTGACACAGTGACGGAAACAGTGAGTAACTGAAAGTGTGTGAGATGCCTATGAGAGTTTAACACTGTGTGAAGAGTAAACCGTAACCATGATGCAAGGAGACAACATGAGTGTTATATACTTTTTGTTGGTAACAGTGAGTAACTGAATTGCTGGCCAATAAACATGAGTATTTCACACTGTTTGTCACAAGAAAAAGGAGTAACTGAGACACTGTGAGATTAAGACAAGGCTGTTTACTGTGTTTGTGATAGTAACAGTAACTGTGAAATGACTAAGAGTGTTTCACAATATATTTGTGGCAGAAAGAGTTACTGTGTACCGTGTAAATACTGTGTTATGATCCATTTACATTTCCCGTTTGCCTTTACCAGAAACACAACAGACAATGATATATCTTGAAAAAATTTATTTTTGTCATTTTGAATTTTATAACTATGCATATACATATACATGTATATCACCATTTTACAGTGTTCATTATGTTCATAGCATAGTTATTAGGACATATATTTGCCTCAGCAAGAAAGAATTTTATTTTGGTATAAAGTGGAATATATAAGTATAAAAGGTTAATAACTTTTCTTTCAACAGTATTATTATTGTAAAATGATATTCACATACAGGACATACTCAAAATGTAGTTATTTCAGAGAGCAAGGTTAGCAAATTGCACTGCACGTAGGATTTTAAGAGCATTTTCCAGCAAATGGCATTTCACTATTAACATAAAAAATAAAATACTTTATTCGGGTCCTACAAAGAACTAGTTCCAGAATCACTAAAGCAATAATCCAGAGATTAAATTCAGGACTTTGTGTGCTGTTTAGTTGGATCTGAACAGAAATCTGTTTTCCTTGTCAGATTTGCAGCTGTATAATCACACTTAAGTCTCCTTGCGTTCAGGAAAAAGTGCCCTTCCAATGTTAATGTGTCACTATGTTGTTTTGTAGATTCTCTGCTAATCTGGCCATCTGAAGCATGAAAGCTGATTCCAGCATTCAGAACATTCTCTAGCAGAGCACCAAACTTGATGAATGTTATACTGATTTTTTTTCAATAGTTGATTCTGATTTTTTTTTAATTAAGAAAGAGTGGTGGAAAGGGGATTGTGGCTTGGTGTTTTGGGGAATAGTTAAGTGAAATCCTATGATCTTAGTTTGAATTTTTCTAATAAAATATCCACCTGTACAATAGGATGGAAAACTGAGAGCGGCTTTGAGCAGGAGCATCAGAGAAGCAATAGACTGTAAACGTTGTGAAAAAACCAGCCCCTCCTCACTCCATGCTGTGAAAAAAATGAGGTTCTGAGACCCACAGTGGGTGGGATCGCTGTCTGGTCTCACCCAAAGGGAAGTGATTATACAAAGCCTTCTTTCTCCTGTTACTAGCTGTTAACCACCAGCTTTCCTTGAATAACGATTATCATTACTGCTTAAGATTAGCGGACTACTTCATCCAAAGCGAGCCTTTACACAAGGACAAGACCCTTCTTGGAACTCCTGCCTTGCTCCATAGTCACCAGACTAACTGCTAACCATTGCTGTTTCTTCTGAACATTAAGCTATACATTAATCCTCAAAATCAGTCTGTTTCAGAGGTGGATAGTTCAGGTCTAGAAAGTAAATATCAAGACCAAGATTTTGGTTCAATCGACCAGTTCAGTACTCTAAGATTGTGACTCTTTATACTTTATACTGGCTGTTTAAAACAAAATCTTGTTCTGGATTTTTACTTTCTGGACCTGAACTATCCACCTCTGAAACAGACTGATCACCTTACTCAGGTGAATGGGATCACTTTTTAACCCTTAAATATTGCTAATTTTAATCTTGGAAGAAGAAAAAACATTTCAAGACCACGATTTCATGTGCATGGATCCACACCCCATCTGAAAATGTCATGCAAAAAAAGGATTTAAAGTAACACACGCATGACCAAAAGTCAGGTACAGTCATACTGTTGAACATGCTGCGAATATGAGACATATTGAAAATCAATCAAGAGTAGCAGTGAAAATAAGAAATGAAAGCCAACATGAACTGTAACTCTTTAGATGATGGATACAGATATATGATGGGTCTGCTGCATTACCAGCGTAAGTAACAACATACAGTATATGTACTGTACCTGTATTTATTATATGTTTTGTGCCTTGTTTTTTTTTAAATACAAATAATTTATGAACAACATTTTCATTTTTGGGGGCTTGCCAACCAATCTGTAGTGAGAGGGTATGTCAGTTGGGGACTTCAGACAGACATGAAGAAGTTTTGACAAATGTAGAGCTGTCATCCTGAACTGGAGCTTGGCCTTCTCTTCCTATAAAGCCAGATCGGACGCCAGTCATGTGACAGTGGAGCTTCAGATAAACCCAAGTGAGAATCAATGTCACAGAGACACCATTAGCTGCTGATGACCCCTTAGAATAGAACTAACAAACATACTCTTTGGAAATCAAGGACTCTGCTGCTTCTGTTCTTTCTGGAAGGAATAAACAAAGTCATCTAGGAGTCCAGACCTGTCGGTACGGTTTCTATGTGAAATCCCACAAGTAAACGACACAGAACACAATGTTAGACTCAGTAACTCAAAGTTCTCAACACAGATTCGCAAAGGACATTTTTCCAACCAAAGATATTCGGCCAAGCCGATTCCCTTCCTGGAGCTTGTGTAACCCCAAAAACCCCCGTCTAAACCCAGCCACAGTAAGGCTGAGTCCAAATTCAGGTGCTGCTTCCTTCAAAGGATAATATCTGTGTAGCCTTTGTAGGCTGTACCCTTCAATACAGTTCATGCAATGAATCCTGGGATCTCGGTATAAGAATAAAGCATTTCTAGGCTGCATTTGTAGGGACGGCCCGTGTCACACCACCGTCACACATTAGGTCTTCGAATGCCGCCTTCGAAAGATACAGCGCCTGAATTCAGACACAGCCTAACAACCCACCTCCTCCCCATCGCCACCATAATTTTCTTAATAAAATAACAGCACAGAAAGTAGCAAAAAAGCATTATTTCGATTCATCTTATGAATGCATGACACTAAACAGTCAAACATTTCTGCACATCAAAGAAATCGCTCACTAAATTGGACCAGATGTTTTAGGCATATCTGCTTTAAGCATATACTTTAAATGATTGATTTTACAATACATTTAGTAATGAACAGACACTTTTTTCTTTTTAATTTGATATTTTGTATTTTTAATTTATGTGATGAAAAACTCTAGACACATTTTAATGGGACAGATTTCTAATCTTTGACTAATTATATTAGATTATCACTTTTACTAACATTTTTAAGGAGAAAAGAAGAGGTAGTTTTGTCAAGAAAATAAAGATAAACATATACTATAAAATCTGGCACTCTTTGGAAATGTTTCCTCCACTATAAAGTCACCTGCAATACCTATTAGAAAACCACACTGGGTGTCTAACTATGAGCATTTTCCAACTCGCCAAATGATTCTGAAGTGTTTCTGGATTGCAGGCTTACTTCAGAAGCTGGTGCTTACTTTATAGATGAGCTCCAATGACTTTTCATTGTCTATCGCTAAATTGTGAGGAATCGCAGGATGTTTTCGGGATATCAGGTAATCTCTCCCTGGCAGTTTTTGCAGTAAGGCCTGGATAAATAGTTTATTTAAAAAAAAATATGAAGGATTACCTCAACCGGCCAAAGGAACCTAAATAGCTTCTCTACACTGTGGAGTCTCCTTCCACACCTACCCAGTAGCCCACAATGGGACACACCTGTCTGCGCAGACAAAGCCCCCAGTGCATCGTGTGCGATTCACATCTTGTGGGTTCCTCTTTCACAGCCGCACCCAGTCACTGCATCAGGGTCGAAGGCTCTGGGGGTGGGACAGGGGCACTTGCCGGAGGTGTTCCCATCTCAGGCATCGTTCTCATCATTGTCACCCTTGCTGGTCTCACTCCAGCGCTGACAACAGTGGGCCGTGGTGGCCAGGAAGAAGCTGACCACAATGCCGGCCACTAAGACTGCAACCCCGGAGAAGATGACGATGATGTAATCCATGGGGGTCACCCGACACTTCTGGAAGCTCTCCTTGGAGAGCCTGCTGAGGTCTGTCCGGTTCTCATTCTTGGAGATGATGCACTCTATGCCCTTCATGCCTACAGTGGGATGGGGTAAGGAGACTCATCAGTGTGGGCGGGGGGCGGGGTGGATTAAACTGAAGTATTTTTAAGGAAACTTAAGGAATAAAGTGCTTCACTTTCACAGGCTTTCAATCTGTCTTTGGGTCTAGCAAGGCTTTGCACATCGCAGGGGGTAGAATTACCTTCCACTGTCAATCACCTTTTTGTTTAATTCAATGTGAAGCACTACATGAAGCAAAAGAAGGACAGCCAGTGGCCTACAGAACAACCGAACCTCATGGGCTGTCAACAGTGACCAAATTATGTCTTGGGGGGTGCAAAAGCTGTCAAGATGGTGATCTTAAGGACCCCTTATATTTTCTGTCCTATAGGGGGTCCCTTGTGGGGGACCAGAGCCTCCTCAACTCGGACACTAGTTGTCAGATCTAAATTGTTATTATAACAGTTAAATGGTTATTATATGTCATTTATATTATACTTCTCATAATTGTGATAATTCTGGCCCACACATCACATCCACAAGCACATCTCAACAGAAAACTCTTAAAGTCTACTTTAAAGTCTATGATGTTCCCAAAAGGAGCTCTGGTTAACCAATATTGTTATTGCTGTTCTTTTAAGCATTATGTTAAAGTTCTATTTTGCGAAATGTGAATGCTGATAGAGGGTCACGAGCTGTGCAGGCAGTTGGCGAGATCACAGCATGGCAACCGCGCCCCACCAGCGACTGCGCCCTACCAGTGACCGCGCCCTTACTGGTGACCGTGCCCCACTGGAACTGCGCCCTTACTGGCGACTGCACCCAACTGCAACCGCGCCCTTACCGGCGACCGTGCCCCACTGCAACCGCGCCCTTACCGTCGACTGCACCCAACTGCAACCGTGCCCTACCGGCCGCCCTCAGACTGTCAGGCCAACAGCGGCGATGTGAGACTGTGCGGCAGATGTTGCCGTGACAGCGTGGAGACGGACAGCCCACAAGCACCAGAGCCAATAACAGGAGTCACCTCTGAGACGCTGCATGAGACTGACCTTGTGCCACGGACTGGGACAGCTCAGTAGAGGCTGGATTTTTTTTCTGTGCTCTGACGAGAACGTGCTCTGACGTGAACTGCCTTTTCTGTGCTCTGACGTGAACTGCCTTTACACACAGGGTCACTTTGGAGAGAGAAACATTTCTATAGGCAAGGAAGTTCCATAAGAACAATCTGCTACTGTCACTGTTGAGTTGGTATTTCCTATTTACCACGGGGGCAGTTTGATGCTGGCTCCGGGGGTCTATCTCAGCATTTTATTTGCAGTAACACCTAGAAGTGTCTAGTAAAGAACACAGCAATCAGCCATAACATTAAAACCACTGAGAGGTGAGGGGAATAACATTGATGGCACCTGTCAAAGTGAACAGTCAGATCTTTAAGTTGATATGCTGGAAGCAGGAAGATTGGGCAAGGAGCATAAGGATCTGGATCAGGACAACTAGGTTAGAGCATCTCTGAAATGGCAGGTCTTGTGGGAAGAAGGCAAGCCAGCGGAGGCAGAGTGATGCTGTGGGCAATGTTCTGGGAAACCTTGGGTCCTGGCATTCATGTGGATGTCAGTTTGACACCTACCACCTACCTAAACATTGTTCCAGACCAAATACACCCCTTCATGGCAACAGGATTCCCCAATGGCAGTGGCCTCTTTAAGCAGGATAGTGCATCCTGTTCAGGAATGGGCTTGAGGAACATGCAAAAGAGATCAAGGTGTTGATTTGGCCTCCGGATTCCCAGGATCTCAATCCGATTGAGAATCTGTGGGATGCGCTGGACAAACAAGTCTGATCCATAGAGGCCCCATCTCACAACTTACAGGACTTACAGGATCTGCTGCTAATGTCTTGGTGCCAGAAAACACACAGGACACCTTCAGAGGTTTTGTGGAGTCCATGCCTTCACAGGTCAGAGATGTTTTTGCAGCACGAGGGGGATCTACACAAAATTAGGGAGGTGGTTTTAATACTATGGCTGATTGGTGGATGCGACTGCTTTTCTTCGAACTGCCTTATTAGTTTCCAACAAGTTTAGAGCTCAAGAAAATTAAAGAACATTCCGTTTAGCTATAAAACCTGTTGATGCAGCTGTTTCCCAGATACCTCATTAGCGTACATTTACAGCCATGGGGTTCAAGCAACAATATAAGATGCAGCTCACACTGCGAATTAAGATTAATGTAAACAGTAACAGTAGCTGAACAGGTGACCCAGCTGAATGGGACCAGGAACACATTAGATTGTGTCTGAGCCTTTCATAATGTGCCTGGGGGGGGAGGAATACCGAAATGGGCTATTCAATCTCTCCTCTTCCGAAATGTCCGACACGTTCTTGCTATTTTGGACTCGTGACGTTCTTCTGCTACCTGCATGGCTGCTCACACGGACAAACCAGCCCTTTTTTATTTTTTTTCATTCGAAATAAATTGTAAACAAGTAATTATATCTAGTTGCAGGTTCATTTAATTCACCTGTGGTTTGATTCATGTGCTTTATATTCAGTTTTTATTCATGTGATAGTTTTTCATGAGCAGATACAGTCATTCTTTGCTTTTATAAAAATTGTGTGGAAGGATTATTGGTCTTTTAGCCTGTGTGTGTGCCCACGTTCTTATAGCCAAATTATATACACTGTGACAATTCAGTGATGTATTACCAGCTTTTCATTAGCGATGTTGTAAAAGCACGTACTCATCCTTTCTAATGACTGTCTATGTCGGTGTGACAATAGCTAATCAACAAACCAGCCCTGCAAATAGGAAAAGTTACTGGGTGCTAATTGCTATGGTTTTGGCAAATAGCCTCAAGGTTTGAGTCCCCGGAGTCGACTTGTAATTTGTCTTTGATAAAACTGACGAAAAAGAAACAAGCAAAACTTGTGGACTGCACAATTCACCGTAAAAAGCATCCCCTGAGAGAGGAGGCAGCACTGTGATGTAGAGGTTAACACTGTCACCTCGTCAGGGTTCGAGTCTCCGCCATGGCTCCGTGTGTGTGGAGTTTGCATGTTCTCCCCATGCCGTCGTAGGGTTTCCTCCGCGTGCTCCGGATTCCCCCCACAGTCCAAAAACATGCTGAAGTTAACTGGTCTCCAAATTGCCCGTAGGTGTGTGATTGTGCCCTGCAGAGGGTTGGCGCCCCATCCTGGGTTGTTCCCTGCCTTGTGCCTGTAGGCTCCGGGCCCCCAGCAACCATGAAAAGTACAAGCGGTTACAGAAAATGGACAGATGGATAGAAGATCATGACTAAATTCAGGACTATTATCTCACTATACTGTATACTGAGAGTCATACAGCCCAGATTCCCTAGCAGGAGCAGGCAGACAGGATGCAATATAGTTAAACGCAAAGTAAGCGTACATATTAAAAGTACAAACAAGCAAATGCACAAGGAATGAGTGTTTTCTGTTTCTTTGAAAGCTGAATCAGAGAGAGAGAGAGAGGAAGGCAATGTGGTCACTCCACCAACACCGCCTTTACCAAAATAACCCAATTCGGGGGTGGGGGGGGGGTCAGATCACCTGACCGAGGGAAACCTGATTTTCTCAAGGCGTGTTCTTAGTTGAAGCAGGCTGCATGGCGGTTAATGACGCTGGCATTTGACTGGAAAGGTTAGCCTTCATGTCCTGGGCTGGGTTGGGTCGTTTTACCCTTGAGCAAGGCAGTTAACCTGAATTGCATCAGTAATTATTGAGGAGCTGCTGTCTGCCTGGGCCTGATGTAACTATTTACACCAGGGTAAGGGGAGGAGCTTGGGGGAGCAGAGGAGACTCGGTGAACCTTCATGTTTAAACAGTGATGTGTACGAATAGCAGTGTGGGAGCCCAGCACTGGAGGGAACACTGACTAATTTAACTTCATTTACAATTCATTTTCAAGATGAACTGAATTTTAGGAAACTCAAAACGCTGCAATGGGTTGGAGCCCCATCCTGGGTTGTTCCCTGCCTTGTGCCCATAGGTTCCAGACACCCCGTGACCATGAATAGGACAAGCGTGTACGGAAAATGAATGGATGGATGGATGGATGAACCAAAAAAGTAGTCACTATTAATACATGTTGGTGTAGCCATTTACTCTAGGTGTATGTAGGGATAGATTATATATCAGTTTGTACGGAGGAAAAACACACTTCATACATCGGTTCTCCGTAAACCGGAAAAAAGGGGACTTCTTTATTGGTACAGCTGCATTTATACAAAAAGGTACGTTGTACGCATGACGTATGAGATCACATACGTTAACAATACACATCAAAAATGGCCCTCGTTAATACTTCTGTCAATATTGTGCTGCGAATTCTTTTTGTTATTAAGAATAAGCATCATTATTTACATCAGCCAAACAATTCAGGCAAAGCTGCAGTTTCTGGTTTAAAGACGTCGTCCGTGTGTTTGGTGCCCAACCCCCTCTAATAAAAGGTCACTCAGCAGTTTAAATGCTATTTATTCCTGAATGACAGGATCACATGACGCGAGACCATGTGTGCAAGTGTATAATTTATTTCTGAAATTGATTTGGTTCTTTTTTGGAGATTAGAACCTTAATAAGAAGTCTCACTGTGCTCCGTTTACATCACTGGAGTAATTTTTAAATAAGATCTGGCTTGACATTCCCCTGCTGCCCCCGTTTCTCTGTATATCAATGAGCTGTTTGTTTAAATTTCCAGTTTGATAACGGCTTCAGTTTTGGCTCGGAGGAAGGACAAAACCAGGAGAGACCAGATGCAGACACTCACCTTCAGTCAAATGCAAATGAGTGTAACAAGCACACAACAGCCTTAGATGACACAAAGTCATTAATTTTTTCCTGAGAAGTTATATAGGATATTCACGTTATGATCACTTACTAGCCTCTCTTACAGGTAAAATGAAATTCAGTGTTTTAACAATAGAATAACAGAATAGACTGTATTTACATTAGCTGACACACTATATTATCATACTCAGGATTCTTAATCCTCTGTGTGAGGCTGATGCTTCCAGACTCTAATGCTTGCACAAGAAATCTTAATGCAAATCTATATTAATCCATTATAAACCTAGAATTTGCTACATCAAGAGTGTTGCGGTAGTTCGCAAAAACCCTGCAGTCTATTTACAAGGTAATAAAACTGTTACATACATATGAAAGCGTGTGCATGTGTGTGTAGACTTGTCTTGAATAGATAATCTCACTCCAGCCAGCGGATCAAAGTTGACAACCCTGCGAAATGGAACGAAGGAAGAAAGGGAGAGACGACTGACTGAGTGGGGAGTCGTGGTTTTGGGGAAAACAGGCATGCGATTGCAGCATCTCCTCCAGCAAAAACAGCGCGACCTTGCAGCCCAGTCAAAATGGAGACTGTCTTCAAAAAAACAGGCAGCGAGGCCATCGTGCTCCAAAGACACTTGGAGCGAAACAAAACTAAAAGATAAAAACACGTCACCCGTAAAAGCGTGAAGGGCAGTTATGATCGCAGTTCTACAAACACCTTGATCACGGGTAATGTTCGGTGTTTGACTAAGACCCTATTATCAGCATGGTGTTCTGTGCTATTTTGAGGACTGTTTCAGACACAGGCTACCGCTGACTGCCAAAAGCTGTCTGACGTCATCGGCAGTGCTTTGTGTATTGGCGGGGGGGCGGGGGGCTCGGATGAGTCAGGCAGACCAGGAGGGGTTTTCCACCGGTAGGGGATCTGGTGACTTATACCTCCCCCGTAGTTCTCTGCACATGGATGTCCTCTTAGCGTGGCGGGGGTGACCGTGGGGGCTGATACCAGTTAGGGGGGTTTAACTCAAACATACACACATACAGAGGGCATGTCCTTTGCTATTTTTAGGTCTTGTGACAATCTATTTATACTAGCATTATAATTAAGACTGCAACATTTACCTGCCCCCCCCCCACCCATGGTGGACCCCGGCCTTATGTCCTCTGCTGGACAGACTGATATCAAACATTTATTACATAAACAGCTTTCGTATTCTTACTTATTCTTAAATCCCATCATTTTTTTATTCATCTATTTGATTCCTGGGATGTATTTTTTTTACCACGGCTTACAGCATAGAGTACAGCAGAATGTTTGGAACCCAGGTGATCATTGGTGAAATACCTCCGAGTGTGAGAACACATGCCTGACCCAGGGTGGGATTATCATGTAGAACCTTATAAACACACTCAGGTCCCAACATTGTGCCCCCTGATCATTTATACCGCCCCCTGCTGGTGGGGTCTCCTCCGCAAACGCCGCCAAGCTCCGTTGATTATCACACCTCATTCGGTTCCGGCTAAATCGTCACTGCTCCCGTATCCAGTTCTGGCTTCACTGTAGGAGGTGGTCCTGCTACTGAGCTTGCAGTGGCTACAGGCAGAGGTATGTTGTCACTGGGATCTGGTTCAGTGTCGCCTTGAATTATGTATAGCATTTGTTCATCCTTAACCCAAGAGCACTGCAGACAGCTCTGTATCATGTTTACACTGGTTAACCTCCTAAATAGTTTATGCAAGAAATTTGAGGGAGACTGAAAGCTATTTCAAACAGCTACTGACTGACTGCAATTGCCGTTGGTCTCAAAATATCACCAATCACATGTCAATATTACTAACCGCACGTCAGGAGGATATAATTGCATAATTTTTCGGAGAGAAGAAGGATAAGCGTGTGTTCAGACAGAGATCACGTCATTATTTGTTATAGGATAAAAGGGAGTTGCCTTACTGAAATGCAATTATTCTACTAAATGGTTTAATTAACAAAAATGAAGTGCAGCTATATTTACAGTGGTTTGATCAAATCTGAGTAGAAATAAGACAGTATGTTACATATTATAGCGTGTATCGTATTGTCATGCTTATTTTCTATGCAACACCATTAAGAGACATTGTATGGGTGTCTGTTTCCATCTGCTGTAAAAACCTTGGAAATCAGGTCATTCTACCTGTGGCCACGTGATTGATGGCAGAAAACCCTACAGGAGATGCTGTTACACCCTTGACCCTGGTACCTCATCTGAAATGCAGAATATATGTGGGAAAAGGGAGAAAGTCAGTGACTTAAATGAAAACGCTACAAGGAATAATACAATTGTATTATGTCAGTCTATGACTGTATCCATCTTTAAAGAAGAAAACAGAAAATGATTGAATCAGATATTAGGAGGAATATCCTCTCTTGTAATAAAACTGGGACAGTAACTGTGAAACTAGGAATCATCTGATGCAAAACTACTGAGTCATCAGGATATACATACAATGCTGGGCTAGATTTGAGTCCACAGCCCCAAGACTGCGAGCTGTAATGCACCCCCCCGCACTAATGCGACACAGCAAGACTCATCCTGCACACCAGGAGCTGCAGCCAACACCTCTGCCTACTGAAAACAAAAAGTAAAGATGAGTAACTAGTCAAATAGCCATTTAAGACACGCCCACTTCTTCTGCAAATCCCACCTACTAGTTCCTGCAAGGATGGGAAGAAACTGGAGCAGGGCTGTGTTTCTTATGGAGCCCACTGGCTGTAGAAATGAAACAATGTTCACATGTGGAGATAAATGGCCAATAAATAGCCGGTCTAAGAACAGAGGGAACCAGAGGCTACGGAATATTAAGCATTTGGATGTTGTGTTTTTTTGACCCACCTATAAGAGAACCACCATCTACACCAGCGCACGGGTTAATCTCGGGCCACGCTGCTGCGCGGAATTCTTCTCCCAGTTTTTAAAATGAGGTTGACACACCTATGCTGTATTTCCTCAGCTGTGTTTGCCCTAGCAGTTCTCTTTTCCGATTGGCTTAATATAAGCCCCGCCCCCCTGCAAAGCTAGACGGTGATATATGTCGGTACCCTGGTGTTGAGGCCATCTGCCGCACGGCCAGCGCCTGCATCCAGCAGCTACAGCGGCTCTCATCTGCCGCTAATGCTTCCGTCAATCTTTACCATTGACCTTTATAAAGGGTTTGTGGGGACATCTTACTTTTTGCCCTTATATTCTCTACCTGAGTGTTTTTTATTCCCTTCATAAATAGCCAGAACATCCTGCATGTAAATAGCCATCGACTATAAATACATTTTGATTTGAGTGATGTGAGCATATCTATGTCTTCAAATTCAGCTATTGAATCTTCCAGCTATTTATTTTAATCTGAGCTGTCTTTTATTAGCGCACGGATTCTAACCACTGAGAGCCAAACACGGACAGACTAGAAAATAGGATATTCTGCTTCTCGGTCACTGAAAGGAGCAGCTTGAAATAAACACCCAACAAACCTAAAAAAGAGTCTTCTGCTGAATGAAGATGTGACTTAATATTCAGCACAATTACTCAGCAGATGTGATGAATCACATTTCAAACACATGGTGCAACGACACCGGACCAGAAAAATCTCCAGGTGAGAATTTGATTCAAAGGGATGACACAACGAAGAACCGTGGATTTAAATAATGACACCACAAGCCACACTTAAAAAAAAAACCCATAATGTACAGGAAACAGGTTAAAGATGGAGATTGCTTACTCACTGTCATTTCAGCAAGCGTCCCAATGTATAAGGCAGCAGATTCATCTGCTTCTACAGCTTTTACCCATCAATGTTCTTGAGGTACAACTCAAGCTGACTGGCCCTTGAAATCGCTTAACATTTAATCGCATAACTGGCACTTATTGCAATGCATCTATTGCATCTTCAGATGAGTTATTGTACCAGAATAATTTATTGGTACCTCAGAAATCTCCCTTCAGGTATTTGAAGCAGTGACCTTTAGATTAGAGATCCATAATCTTCATTATTATATACAGTACGTAACATACATCAATAGTGTGCAAAAGTCTTAGGCAATCAAAGAAAATTATGTTAAAATGGTCTTCATGTTGATGTAAAGCTATGAAATTATGTCTGTCAAAGCTGAGCCATTCAGAAAGGTCCCCTAAAGCCATTTCAGTATTTACAGCAACCATCCAATACAGACAAGTCTTTGTTAACTTCTCCACTATGTATGACTGATCAATGCCTCATTGAGTTAATTAACTAATCTCACTAGTTAATTAATTGAGTTGATGCTGAATTTTAATGAATACATGGAATGGCTGGGGAGCCCCAGAGGAAAGGTGTGAGGACCAAAGCGCTGTTCATCTAGTCGTCCAACGAGATGTCTGGAGCAAATAAGAAATTCTTATGACTTTATATTGTCTTATTCTTTGTCTTCCTCGGGGTGGGCAATCTTATTCGCAAAGGGCAGGTGTGTATGCAGGTTTTTGGGATAACCTGTAGGTCAGCTGTTCAAACCCAGGTGTGAGGACTCTTCAGCCAATCAGTCCTCTAATTAGTAATCTAATTAGGGAGTTACAGGGAAAACCTGCACACACAGCGACCCTTTCTGATTGCCCGTGCCTGATCTACTTGTATTCTAATTTTAAATTGTGTTTTATTCTGAGCAACTATACACTGACTACCCAGATAAACAGCTTTAAAATTTATCTTAAACTGCCTAAGACTTTTGCACAGTAGTGTGTAGGATATTCATGCACTCCGGTGCTTTTAATTCAGAAGTTCTTGTGATTATTAGCAGAAGTGGAAAGTTCGGGTGCAGAAAGTACAAATTGAGACCATGATTTTGTTTCAACCAACCAGTTGAAACCGACTATTCACAGAGTACTCAACTAGTTGGCTGAAACAAAATATTGGTCTGGATTTGAACTTTCTGAACCCAAACTTTCCAGCTCTGATTACTAGTATAGTTATTCTATTTGCTTTTTTTCACTTAAAAAATGCAGCAAAAAAAAGTAGGAAATTGGCATCTCTAAATTGCCCATAATGTGTGAATATATGTGCCCTGTGATCAGGTGGCGTACCTAGAAATTCTGGGTCCCCAGAAAATATTCCAGCCGTTCCAGGGCCCCGAAAACTTCCAGGGTATCCCTGCCCCGTGATGAACAGCCATCCCATCCAAGGTGGCCCTGCCTTATGCACTCAATGTCAGGGATTGGACTCCAGACTTGCTATGACCTACACTGGTTAACTGGATAATAATCACTCAATGTACTGCAGCACGGTCCACCTTGAGCAAATGACTGCCTGCTCACTGAACCAACACACTGCATGACACTGGGAAGGGTACAACATGCCAGTCTCCCCTGCATCGGCATTCTGTAAGCTGCCCCTTTAACATGAGCTAAGGACATCCAATCTGTTACAGAGCCCTTGTCATCTAATATAAACCCCAATGTAATCTCATGCTTTGGAACCTGACCAAGGTCAGTGCTCCGATACGCATGTCCAGCTATGTCAAGACACCCTCGCATGGGCCTGTGTGTTTATGTTACTCGCCCACATGCACTGTTACAGTCTGCCCTTCACTCCTCGCCAAACTGCATGATATTGGCCATCACTGAGAAGCGTTTCATTTTATGAATAAAATGAACTCCACAGCTGTGCGATCGATCATCGCTGTTCGTCGCCGACTGTGCCTGCTGCCCGATTGACAATATTCATCACGAGTGAGACGTCACATTTTGCGTTTCATGTGCTTTTTATGCCTATTTTACATTTTCCACCAAAAACAGAGTGATATTAATTTGTGTAAAAATAAAAACTCAGGCACCTGAAATGAATCTCGTTGTACTGTCATCTTGAATCAGTTTACTTTAATGATTATAAAACTAGTGACCAATGGATGCAGACGTAGAGAGTAGAGAGGGAGCCTTCTTTAGGTCAGAGGGCGCCTATATTTTACTGTTATGTGTAGGAACATGTTATATAACTCTAAGCCCATTGCTGACACAAATATCGGCTTCTATAAATTGCTTTACATATTTTAATGGTCTCCGCTGGGCACGCCTGGCGAGGTTTGCTCTTACCATACTTCATGTTCTCCCTGTTCTTTGGCAACAACACGCATTTTGGTCGACATTACAAAGAATGACACAATGAGTCGCACTTCTTAAAAGCTTGTCTCTGTGTGTCCTCGCACCATGTGGACGCACTGGAACGCTTCTTTGCAACTTGAGTTTGATTCTCACACGTCTTCGCCGAGACCCAGGAGGAACGAGCGAGGGAATATGCCTCAGACTTGAAAGAAAATGGAACCTAATTTAAGGTTCCCTCTTCCAGTAGCAGAAAGATCTCTGACACTGTATCTTGACAGCAGGTACTCAGCTTAAATAGTCCAGGTAACATATCCAGCAGGATAACCCACCAAACAAGAGAATTCAGTCTCTTCGGGTAAGAAATTGATTGTATTGTTTACCTTAAACCATCCTTGTGTTTCACATTATTAATTTCCTAGTTATTTTTTAAAGCAAAATCTGAAATATTAATCAGTGGAAACAGATCAGCTTAAGCTTGGCAGCTGCTGGAGTGAAGTGTGGAGTTTAAGGTCTCGCCCTGTCAGTCTTTGGCCTGGTGTGCATCCCAAACGTTCTTGACACACCTCGCCTGACTGCACGCTCGTCATGGCTCTTGGAGAGCTTCCTTCTTGATCTCATTAAGCTTCAGTCTTCCCCTGACAGTGCTTTTTACACAGAGGATCAAACATGCGCACGCAACAGTTCCTGTGCATCGCACTACATTGCGGGACAATGGGGTGTCAGACAGGAGGCGAGTTTGTTGAAAGTCAAATATCTTTAATCATGTGACATTTTTCCCTGTTATTCTGAGCATGATTAAAGCACACAGCCTATTACGCAATAGCGTGTGGAGCAGGAGTCCAGTATGTTAAAAGTCAGTTATGGCTAATTGTAGGACAATTTTCCTCTTTCTTTGAGCACGATTAAAACACCCGGCTCAGTTTGTATCGATCCCATTCGCATCCTGGTGCTGTTCTCCGCTCATGTTACCCACATACTGGTAATAAACTGAGTCCATCTGCAGGCAGGATACCAGGGAATAAATAGCCATGAAATTAAATTTGAGCTAAAGCAGAATCCCTAATTAGAAAATGGCTTTATATTAGACTTAGTGTTTTTTTCCACAATGTTATGACACTAGTCTAATGCATTATCGAAAAAAAATACTCCCCCAGTGATTCACACATTCTTTTGTTATGCCGTGCTGTCATTAGGTGCTTAGACAGCTTTTTCCAATGTGATTTACATAACGATTATATGCTCATTTATACAGCACGGCATGTCACGGGAGTGACAAAACGCAAATTATGTCCCGAGACCCCGTCCTAGAGCCAGAGTTACTAAACCCTGTTCCTCTCAGGGCCCCTCGCTTCAATACATTAATAAGGAGTCGCGGATTTAAACAGAACACAAGAGAACGGGACAGAGGGAGAGAGAAAGAGAGAGAGAGAGAAAGAGAGAGAAAGAGTCGTTGAGTTCGAAGAAAGCCAAATTAGCAAGAGGAATCCCAATTCGGTCTGGCCAAATTATTGTAGCTACGCCTGTCTTTCACTTTCCATCAGAACTTGGTAAGTTAAATGCAGGCGTTTAATGAGACGTTTATACTGACTAACAGGAAAGCTTGATTTCTCCAGTGGTTATGTTAACTGTCCTCTCAAATTTTTATTCCGATACTCTCCTTTCACTAACAGACGCCTTAGAACGGACCGTGCCGGTGTGGACATGTTGCCTCCATGCTGTTAGATGCTTTGCTGAGCACAGAATTACAGAATTACATCTTTCATTCCACGTCTCACCACCGCGATATGAGTCTCCTGTGTTTTTATCCAACTTCCCATCTGCCAGAATAAATGTTGAAAATCTAAATTAGGCACGGCCGTGTAAAGATGACAGTTCTGCTGCTGCTTGTGAGTAGAGGCAGGGAAAGTGAGAGTGGGTGTCGTTCCGCTTCTGTCCTCCTGTAAGCGGTGACTTCCAGCAGCAGGACACGGGCAGGGTCTGAGACCCCCAGATACACACTGCCCCCCCCACATTGGCTGATCCTCCACATTGCACACCAGTGGGTGACTCCGGGGGAAGGGATCGCTCTGCTGATGGGGGGTAGGTGATTTGGACACGAGGGCAGGGTTTGGAGATGCGTGGGGGATGCCGGATCGTGACACCCCCCCCCCCCCCCCTCGCAGCAGAACATCTCCCGAGACAGTGCTGGGGGTGCAGGGATGGGGCTTTTCATTCGAGTCAAAGAACGAGGGAACCCTGAGCTTTGGGGGACGAGCCCCTTCACACGGCAAACAAGCCAGAGTAATCTGGGATGACACTACTGGGGGGGTTAGGGGTCCGGCGGGCTGCAGGACAGACACGTACTGTAAGAGGCTTACCTGTAGGAAGCTTCAGCGTGTTCTCAGACAGCCACGTGAACAGTTTGATGAAGCTGCAGTTACAGACCCAGGGGTTCCCCTCCAGACGGACCCGGCGCAGCGAGGGCAGGCGGCTCAGCACCCGGACGTCCAGGCAGGACAGGGCGTTCCCCTGCAGCTCGAGCTCCCACAGGGACGTCAGGCCCTGGAAGGCGTCCTCGCTCACCTTGCTCAGGAGCGAGTTGTTCCCCAGGCGCAACTTGATGAGGCTGCGCGACTCGCCGAACGTCCCCCGCGGGATCTCCGTCAGGTTGTTGCAGCTGAGGTCCAGGAAGACGAGCCGGGAGGAGGTGCTGAGCGTGCCCGGCTCGATGCGCGACAGCAGGTTGTTACGGAGGTCCAGGTGGACCAGGTCGCTGTAGAGGATCAGGAAGTCGGAGGGGATCCCGGTTATGGAGTTGTCAGAGAGCACGAGGCGGCGGACATCCAGAGGGAGGGGGTCCGGCAGGCTGGTCAACTCGCGGCCGCTGCAGTTCACGGTGTGGGGGTCCGGGCACAGGCAGCGGCTCGGGCAGCTGTTTTGCCCCCAGGTCGGCATGGTGGAGGAGAGCAAAGCGAGGAGTGACTGGAGCCAGCGAACACATGGCAACATTGTCGAGGGGGGGGGGATCGGGGGGAAGAGGAAGAGGGGATTCGGGTGGATGGGGATGAGGGGGGTTAGGGTTAGGGGGAGATTAGGAAAGGGGAAGGGGGGGAGGGGGAGCGAGTGGAGGAAGGAGAATCAATTCCCAGGCTGACGCATCCTTTCCATCCCCAGAGATTACGATCTAGCGGCGGAGCGGGGGCTTCAGAGACAGGGAGCTGCACCCGGACACCGTTTTCTGCGAGATCATGTAGCGAGCGCTTGGGATCGCATCACTGCCTGCCGCTTTTGAAGGAGTAAGGGGCGGGGCGACGCCGCACAGCCAGCGGAGGGAGGGAGGGAGGAGAGACAGGCACAGAAGTAAACAAGTCAGCAGAGCGGGGAGTGGGAAAGACCGGGGGCAGGCAGAGCGTGGGGGGGTGTGGCGCGGGAGGGGAGGCTGTCTGCGTATGAGTGTGCGCATTCGTGTGTGCATGCGCGTGTGTGCATGCATGTGTGCGCATCTCTGCATGTGTGTGCAGGCGAATGTGTGCTTGGGGGGGGGGGGGGAGTCTCCATTCGGAAGGGAATGTCCATCTAGTTTCTAAATCGGTCAGGGAAGGCTGATGATGCTCGCTGCTTTTGTGAGCTCCCCCTGATACAAAAGAACACTCCAGACAGCAGGGGTGGAGGGGGGGGGCTCTTCCATTATTCTCCAGCCCTAGCAGAGCAGGATGGGATGCCTGCCAGCCCCAGGGAATCCGATTCGACACACACTTGTATAGACTGCCAGTAAGGTGTGATGAGCAGTCTATACAAGAGGAGGTGGTCACGCTGAGTCTGACTCCTCTACAGCTCCGGCGTCCCTTTGTTCCGCGGCGCGGAGTCCGACAAAAGAGGCAGTGCAGCTCTGTTGCCATGGTGATGGATGTTAAACATCTACGATGGAATCATTGGGACCCAGATAGTTATCCTGGAGGTGCAATAAGATGGGTGATGGTGATTCGTTGGGAGGCATCAGACAGCGTCTAAAGAACACAGTCCCCGTTAAGCGGAGGCTCAAATGTTTACCCTCCCGCTAACACCTCGATCGGCACATTTCCATCCACCCCGACCATGACTTTCCCTTGTTTTTTAAGAATATGAATTTGGAATATAGTTTATGACTATATATAGTATAGTTTTTGCAATTTTTTTGTGTGCTGTGCTGGTGGGAAAAGGAAGGAAAATGTCTTTTCAGAGCCGAACTAGTCAACGGCAGGACTAATTAGTCTGTCTCTGTTAGCCTCCTGCACCACACACTGCAGCTAATTAATTTAACTGAAGCTAGCGAAGATACTAATTTAAAAGAGAATTTGAGCGCATAGGATGTAGTACAGAATGATCCTTATGTTGACATGTTTCAAAGGGAAAACAATATTTTTGCTAAAACTGGTGAGTTTCCTGTACATCCTGTTTGGCACTGGTACTGCATTCAGAGACATTTTTAGAGTTCTCTCATTTTGCAGCTTTAAGATGAACGTGAGCAGTAGAGGTGACCTTTCTTGCTTCGGAATCGACATCGCAGTGCTCGGTACAGTTGTAGCACATTTTCTACCTCTGCTTAAATATCGAATGCAGGACGGAGCTCGACTACAGTAAAGGATATAGAACTGACAGCCCTGTATCTCCAACCCGGGCAGCAGCCGAATGCGTTTCAGCAGTAGAATTAGGGTGAATCTCACATGGAGCATGAAGCTTAGGGTGGTAGGAAGGGATCACACTACCAACACCGCAGGTGAGAATTCGGATACCACCCTCTTATCAGATAATCGAGCCCTCTGTGGTTCAGGGATACGGGGGGGCAGTCTTGGCTTCCTCTGCGGGCTGGATGCTGTGAACCGTAGCGGAGTCTGGCTGGGCTGCCAGGTCGCCGTTGGGTCCAAGGGCTGGCGAACACGCCCTGGCTCAACTTCAAAGGCGGCATGGCAGAGAAAGCCCACGATAACCCCTTCTGCTGTAGCATTTGCCAGTCCCCCATGTGCACTTGGCTGTTGGGGGGGGGCACTTCTGCTCCAGGCTGGGCAGTGACACCCCTAAGCGGACCTAACCCCCACAGGCAGGACCGGAAGAGACTTAGGCCGTTGAGACAGCAGCACCGATAGCTTCCCAACTACTGTAACAGGGAATGTCCCCAGAACTTTAGCTACTGTTCTGTGAAGGTCTTCTCAAAAAGCACGTTCTTATTGTAACATTAAAGGAACGTTATTGCCATGCTTTACATTTTAACAAAGGTTCTGTCAATGTCAACACGATAACATTAGCTGAACATCCTTTAAACACAATCAATCTTTAAAAAGTATTGTTTTGTAATAAAATACTGTTTCACAGAAGTGCTATATGCATTTATTGCCAACAGACCATCCAGCCCCTAACCCTTTGTGGTGTAAAGTGTTACACCTTCTCCATCACGCCCTTTGCATGCTTTTATATTGTCAGCCTTTGTTATAGTAATACTTGTAGTCGGGGGAGGGGGGCATAAGGTGGGGGAAAGTTAGGACAATTCAAAGGCCCCTGAGTGACAGGGGGCCTAGAAAATTTGGAAAATAGCTGGATTGGACTGGACTGGGGGGCCCAATATCTCTAGCACTACCCCTTGTTGTAGCAGTGCGATAGCTTCTGTGACCAGCATCAGGGACACTGAACACTTTGAATTACTTAAATGTAATGTTCAATAAACATTCCTAGAACAAAAAATTGTTAGCAGGGTTTACTCGTCACAAAACAAATGGATGTTTTTGGACGACTGCTTGTTAAACAAATTACTGCTTACCCTTACAAATCATTTACCTAATGAAAACTGAAATGTCCCACATGATATACAGGTTGGTTCAGCATTCATGCTAATGTGTTTTACCATTATTCTTAATGCTTCGCCCCACAAGGGAGCTCATGACGGCGATTTGTCTGAGCGCCTGCTTCTGTCTTTTGTCAGAATGACAAATAATGTAATTTGGTGCCACGTAGCTGCTGTCAGCGATGCCAAGAATACATACATCAATCTGCTGGTGACCGCAGGATTGTCCATGATAATCTGCCGATCATTTGATACGGGAAAAATAGCTGACTGATAAATGATGTGGGCGGGTGAAATAGCCGCCCATATAATCTATGAGAAATTACCTTCCCCCAGAGAATTTATCAGGTATTTATCAATCCCAACAGCCAAAATGTTGTCCCACGTGAGGAAACAGACTAAACTGCACAACGGGAACCTTTTTATTTAGACGCATCGCTCTGAAGATGTTCCCAAACCACCCCATAAACTCGGAAAACAAACATTTGTGCCAGATCAAACCATTAAGACATTTTACAGGTACATGCTTAAGACACACAGCTTTGGTCCAAAATGATGGACCAATCCCGTTTCGTCTCCGTGAGTCACATGGGAGCAGGTTATGGGGTCACTGCACAGGGTCAGCAGCTCAAGAGTTACCAAGGAGCCAACTTAGTTACAAAAGCAGCTAGGCTGAGCTTCCAACTGAGTGGCCGGAGGAAACTAGTGTGATATAGCTGTAGGAGCAAGGGGGATATTCAAATCACCGTCATCCCTGACATAAGACAAGCTGCGCAAATCAGTAACACAAAGGGCACTTTTGTAGAAATTAAGTCTAAGGGTGAAATACAGCAAAGTATCCAGGGTAACGCTTTTCATTACCTGCACTCTCATAATGCATTCATAGAACATTCATAAGCAGCATGTAAGTATACCTTAACATCCTAACATACCTTAACAGCTGTAATACACATTAATAACAAAGATTATGTGATTATGATGTTATCATCATATAATGTTTGTTATTAACGTATATTAAAGCTGTTAAGGTATGTTAGGATGTTAAGGTATACTTGCATGCTGCTTATGAATGCATTATAAAGGCATAATGAAGGTGCAGTTAAGGTAAAGCGTTACCGCACCCTGTCACACAGATGGTACATGGCAACCAGATGCCCACTGCCTCACTTCTGACTACTGTAAAGACACAGTGTTTGCTGACATTCCTGGGGGGGTGTAATTTGTAATATCATACTGCTGTTTTATTTTCCACCCCTGTTCTAAATCTATGCACGCCCCCTCACCCCCATCTTTTAGGTGTGTTACCAGAAAGTATAATTACTAGCTAGAATCTCACCCCCTGTTAGCAAAATCTAGTAAGGGGGACCCTCTCCTTGGTCAGTGAAATCTACCAAGAGTGACCCCCACTCCAGTCGGCGAAATGCTGCCCCTCCCCCGAAAATTATTTCTGGCTACAGGCTTGTCTGCATCTTTTCTTCACACTTGCATGCATTAGATGTATAAGCAAAAGCATGAAATAACAACTAATGAAAAATATACATGAATATGCAAAACTTGAATTGATGCCCTATAACCGTACCCATGATAAGCAGCTGTAAGTTGAATGGATGGATGGACGAATTACAACCAGAAGAAGGACTGGGTGCCATTTGTTGATTTGATAATGCAGCTTTTACTGGTTTTTATCAAACAGAGCAGCGTCTAATGGCAGCCGGTGGGGGGGGCTGGTGCCCCCCAGGAGCACTCAGATTGGCATCTCTCACAGATCAGCCCATCACTCTGACACTAACGTGTCACCCAGCAGACTGGATGCATATCGCACATCTGCCACCCCGTGCCAATGACTCACGTCTCCATGGATATTAGCGGGTTTGTCGATGGAAAGCGGATGTCTGCTGCCCCCCCCC
>JAODJU010000108.1:2335813-2364981 GCA_026776725.1 Gnathonemus echidnorhynchus | reverse complement strand
TCCCCCCCCCCCCCCCCCCCCCCAATCGCTTCTAGTGAGGGTCAGACCTCCACAGACTGGATCTGGTTCATCTGGGCACGCATGGTCTGAACGCTGTTGAGGATCTTCTTCTGGTGTCCGGCTAACGTCACTCCCAGCTTGATGATGTCACTGCGGAAGCGTCAGCAGAAATACAAGCAGTAAGACGTTATGGCGCAGTGACACCCACTGCCAAGTCAAACCCGATTCCTTTCTCAAACTAATCTTGAAGCCTAACTAATAATGAGAAAATGGGTTAACGTGTCCTTGTTAAAAGTTTGCAGACCACCCACACATTCATGACAACGATGAAGCATATCCCAAACATGAGATATTCTGGAACATTCTAAAAGGACGGCAGATCGCTGCTAAACGTTTTCAAATGCTTTTATTGCAGAGCTATGCCTCTAAAACGCCAGGAAGAAGGTATGAAAGGCTCTTTGAGCATTCGCTTTCTGACTTTTAACAATGGCTGACCTTTAACAGAGGAATAAACATGCTGCAGTGAAAGATGCCATGTCAGACTGCTAGTATCTGCCCATAACAGCTGTCAGTGTCTGCCACATTAGCCCATGGAGGCAGGCTGGCGCAGTGCAGACCGGCATGGCAATGCTTCAGGGATACCAGGCTGTATGCACTAGTGCATGGTTTATCTGTAAGCCATGTCGGTTGCTATGGTAATAAGACAAAAAAAAAACATACTCCATGGTCATCTGGGAAACAGCCTCGAAGCTGCTGAACTCTGAGCTGGCGAAGTTCTCCTTGTACTGGCCCATCTTGATGGCATCCAGCCACTCCTCCACCGTGCTGAAGCTGGAGAAGTCAGGCACACTGCGGTCCAGCAGAGGTAGGTGGGGGCTGTGGGCAAAAACACACGGTCACTGCCTGCTTACAGCGCCCCCGTCTGAAATGGCCTAGCAAGGGGCAGCTGGGAAGGCTGCCCTGCCTGGAATCAGCCATGATCTCCAGCAGGCAAGGGAGGGCACACTCAACCATCCCGCTCATTCTAAAATGGATTCCTCCACAGAATTAGAGACTTTTTCTGTCAGTTGAACACCCCCCAGCACCCCGTCCCCCACGGCTCAGCCGTCGTCAACAAACTGGGTGAAGAAAGCCCCGTAGAAATCACTTTTTAAATGAGCACGTTCATTGGAAATGGGAGAGATGAGGCTGACAGCAATGGTGGGCGGGACTATTGTGTCAGGTGACCTGTCAGTCAGAATAGCTTAACTTCCCATTGGTTGCCTCGATGACACCACCACTCACTGAGGCTCTGCGTCTGCTGTCGCTACAAAGCTCAGGAGCACCGGGCTGGGTGAGCTGTGTTTTGCTGCCTTATGCTCGACAGCATCCTGCCGCAAGAGTGGCAACTGAATGCAGAGAAATGAGCAAGAGGCTCCAGCTGGGATCTCAGCATGGGAGCGTCATTCTGGGCCGACACACGTGTGCTGGGGTGTCAGGGGAGGCCAGCGGGGCAGGCGGGAGGATGGGAACGCCGGAGAGCAGCTCCTCCGAGTCGGAATAACGTCCCTTTTCACAAAACGTGCCTTCAGTCACGAGGCCCAGAGCAGTGGGGGCTTATGGGTTGGTGACGATCACTCAGCAAGTCCAAGGGACCAGACTGAAATGGATTTTTATAAAGGTCCTGAGGTCATACAGCAGACATAAAGCATGACTCACCATGCAGGGTAATGCACGCACGTGTAAGCCACACACACACACACACCGCTTTCCACATGCCCTATCGTCCTCCCAGAGCTAAGAGGGCCATCACTGTAACACATGTGCTGCCTCAAGGCAGGATGGTGGCAGTCAGCGTCTCTCTCCAGGAGCGCAGTCTCACCCGGAGGACAGCGAGGTCGTGGCCTTCAGCGCGTTAGGGTTACGGATCATCTTGTCCAGGGTGCTGACGATCTGGCTGAACTTGGGCCGGGCGTTTCGCTCCTTCTGCCAGCAGTCCAGCATAAGCTGGTGCAGGGCGCTGGGGCAGTCCATGGGCGGGGGCAGCCGGTATTCCTGCTCGATGGCGTTGATCACCTGCGGGGAGGAAGTGCCTTACCGGGGGAATCCTCAGGCACAGGATCTACAAGTCTCACTTCCTGTCAGCTCCTGTTTGCCCTGAACTCAGGGGCACAGGGGGCCTGGCGCCTAAACAGCAGAGACCAGGGCGCGCTCAAATACGTGGCTGGCCATTATCCATGCTGACACACTCATGGGTCATTTCTCCAAGCATTTCTAATAGCTCCCCCTAGTGTCTGGGCCCCTGAAAGACTTCCCCTTTTTTACCCTTATGGGTAACCCAGACTGACCATTGAGATGTTTCCCAAAATAAGAACCCAGTCTTGTTTCCTATACATGCAGAACAGCAAAGCTTAAACAGTTGCTTACTAACAATACCAAGAAAAACCCATCCATGCACTTTCCATAATCAGTTATCCAAACGCAGGGGCATCATGAATACTACTACTAATAATTACAGTTATTAAGTTAACAATAGCAACATTTCCCAAGGTAAAAGCCCGCTGTTGTATTCCCGTGTTAATACAGATGAGACTGAACATGTCCGACTCTTTAATCCTTCTTTTAGGTATTGAGCTGATAGACGTCTCCTGGTCTACGCCGATGTCAGACATATACAGAGAACAACGACCCCGACGTTAACAGCCAGGGCTCATTAATAAACAGCGCAGAAACCGCAAAACTAAAGGTTATAGATGTGAAGCGAGTGAAGGTCACAGCCCATCGCTCATTAATGTTTAATGGCAGTTTTGGGCTTAAAACCACACCCACGGTCTCTGTCCATCCACTCCACGGGCGTCGACTGGTCCGGTCCCCCTTGCACACAGGGGCTGGTGATGGGATCTGGTACTGGCTGGGGGTCATGGGTCCAGGGGATGAAGACCTAAAGCCCCGTGCACGACTGCGGCCTCAGTCCGAAACGGGACGTCTCGATTTAGCCAAAACACAGCTGCTTGGCTGGCAGATGGGACCTTGAAGTGCCCGCCTGTGACTGACACCCCCCCCCCTCCCCCCAGGGGGGCAGCAACTTGCGCCACACTTCCCCAAACTGTCATGTGACCTCAGAGTCACATGACAAAACAGCCCAGTGCCTGTCCACTCCACTGGGCATCGTCTTGGAACTACATTTTGGCCACTACCAAAAAAGGATATTTCACACTATATACATATCCTGCAAAAAATTACTCTGATTTCGTTATTTTGCTAATTGGAAAGTTCCAGCACCGGCCATAACAGGAGCCGGACAGTACAATTCTTACACAGGATTTGGGCAGCATGCGACACTGACCCCAGCTCAGATTCAAAACGAATAATTCAGATCTTCTGCGCAGGAGTTCTAATCGCAGGAATGCGCTCGCAGCCTGCGCTCCCGGACCTGCCACAGAGGACGGTAAATGATTACCGAAATTTTACTCACCCGTAAATGGGGAAGAGCTCATTGATTATAAATGAGGGAAGGCTGCACTGCAGAGACCCCATGTCTAATGAGTTAAGCGCCCAGATCCCGTCTCTCTCCCAAGACGTTTAGCTTTCATACATTCAATTTTTCATTCATTTCCATTATCACACCTATAATTTGGGATTCCTGAAGAGAAGCTAATAGCAGTACATCAAGGTGCAGTGTCATGGATTTCAGTCGCTGCTATTACTCAGTGATGACAGTGGCGTGAAAAGGGGGACTGGAGCTGTTTGGCTAGATTAAAAAAAAAAACGCAGAGTAGCGCAGAGCGTAATAAATCACAGAAATGTGCTCCTGGATTTGGCAACGATAACAAAGGAAGCTAGACGAGCCTTGGCTGCGGGGGGACAGAGACGCATCACCCGATGAGATCCCGTTTATGGATTTCGGCGTCTCGCTCCTCTGGGCCCGGTATCTCCGTGCTCATCTCCGCCACGGAGGAGTGATCACCTGATCTCACCTCCACCGGCCCGGGCGCGAAAGATCTAACAGATGTGTGTTTCTAAGGGAACCGGAGCCAGTATGTTTGCTTAATTAAAAAGGGCGTCGGAGCTGAGGGGAGAGAATCTGGAGTGCTGTTAGGGAGTCCTCAGGGAGAGCCACTCTTACTGTAATATAAATGCAGTATTATCATCGTCATTAATAGTAATTATGATGAGGGTAAGAATAAGCGAAGGCGGGATTGACCTCACTGGGGGAATGCAGTGCACAGGTAGAGGAGGACAAGCAGGAGGTGAAATCCAAACTGACGCTTCCCAGACATAGACACGCGGGCTGGGAGACTCGGTACAAGTCCTGCGGCAGGAGTGGGGGTCGCATTCAGCGCAGCCTGACCTCTGCATGGTCCGTCTGTGTTCGACATATGGCATTACACCAGGGAGGTGCTCCTCTTGCTCAGGCGACGACACGCGTCTCTGATGAATAATGAGCTAGCTGCTCTCACGCTCCGGAGGCCGGCGCATGCACCTCGGGGGGGGAGGGTGGGGCAGGGGGGGATTCTCCTTTCTGCCAGAAGGGGGCGCAAAGGAAGCAGCGGAAACCGCCCAGCATTCAGTTCCACCTGACGTAAATTTACCACTTGGAATTCTGACTTTGAGTGACCTCGCTGTCACAATCATGAAGTGCAGTGATGCCTTCGGGGACATGGTTAACTTCCGCAGCCTGAAATACTCACGAGGTGAACTTATGCAGCCTGAAATACTCACGAGGTGAACTTATACAGCCTGAAATACTCACGAGGTGAACTTCTGCAGCCTGAAATACTCGCGAGGTGAACTCATGCAGCCTGAAATACTCATGGGGTGAACTTCCGCAGGCTGAACTTACGCAGCCTGAAATACTCACATCTTGATTGGACATGTCCCAGTACGGCCGTTCCCCATAGGACATGATCTCCCACATGACGATGCCGTAACTCCACACGTCACTGGACGAGGTGAACTTCCGGTACTGGATGGCCTCGGGGGCCGTCCATCTGATAGGAATTTTCCCTCCCTGAAAACCCAGAAACTCTGAGTAAAATGAATATGAGGAACAACCTTTGCTGAATGGTAACAATCAGCCATATATTGGTGGAACCAAATAAAATGTATTGTGCCATAATAAAGGGGATGGACTGCATGCTGCATAATACCAAATATCCCAATGTTTATAAAAATGGTGTCAAACAAGGCAAGAAACAGAATTCAAAATCTCTGAGAAGCAAATACATGTTTTTGAATCTGTATGCGGTCGACTTCCCATCAAGATGAAAGTGGCTCTGGTGTACTCTGTAATGGACGAGCCGTGAAAACCCAGAAATCTTTGAATTATTCATCTGGAAAGTGCATCTGATTCCACAAAAGCTTTCACATTTAAAACTGAAAAGAGAGGAACACCCTTCCCTCCAATAATTTACAGACACGGGAGGGTGAACGTTTGCCTTTTTTAATATATACTGTATATCTGAAAGGCGTGAATATGAAAATAACAGAAAAGATTCACATGGTGAGGTCACCGCTGATTACCATGCTCTCCGGCTAACCTGCGGGTCCCGTAAACTTGGCTAGTGAGCCAAACGCCTGCTTTTATTCATAGTTTGAGGACTGCCGATAAGCCTCTTTAGCAGTTAAGAGCAGGAAGCAAAGAGCGAGTTAATGATGTGTGTTTCTGTACCCGTCTGCCGGCGTGCCCCCTCACCAGTGCGCTCGTGTAGGTGGGGTCCGACGTGTCGTCCTCCAGGAAGCGGGATAGGCCGAAGTCGGACACCTTGCACACCAGGTTGCTGTTGACCAGGGTATTCCTGGCGGCCAGATCCCGGTGCACGTAGTTCATGTCGGAGAGGTACTTCATGCCCGAGGCGATGCCGCGCAGCATGCCCACCAGCTGGATCGCCGTGAACTGCCCGTCGTTTTGCTGGCGAGGCGCAGGGAGAGAACAGCACGGGTGAGCGACCCAGCCCACTCCCTTCTGATTAAGAGCCGGGTTCGAGCCGGCATTCGGTGCCCGGCAGAGCGCTTAAGCGCACTGATACGGAACGCAAAGGTTGCTGGCTCCAGTCCCAGCAGTGGCTCTGCTGTAACATCACCATGAGAGGTACTTAACCTTAATTGCCTATGTAAATATATTCTGGGGTACGAATGGGTAAAATCATAAGTCATTTTGCATAAAAGCATCGGCTAAACAAATGAATGGAAATAGCACCTTTGCCCGATGTTCTGAAGATAGGTAATTCAGTGCTGTGTAATACATGGAAATAAAATGTGCGTGTGTGCATGTGTGTGTGCATGTGTGTGTGTGTGCATGTGTGTATGTGTGCCTGCATGTGCGTGTGTGTCTCCATGTGCGTGTGTGTGTGTCTGCATGTGCTTGTGTGTCTGCATGTGCGTGTGTGTGTCTGCATGTGTGCGTCTGCATATATATTACACTGTGGGGACCAAATGTCCCCACAATATGATAAAAACCTGTTATTTTGATGCTGTGGGGAAACTCAATTTTATAAAAATCACGTCTGTAATCAAAAAACTAACAATGCCAAAAGTCTTGTATTTTGTTTGGTTATTTATGGCTTAGGTTAGGGCTGGGTAAGGGGTTAAGGGTGTCATTGTTAGGATTAGGGTTGTGCCCATAGAAAATAATGGAGAGATGGAGAGTCCCCACAATGGTATAGAAACCTAATCTCTCTCTCTCTCTCTGCATGTGTGTCCATGTGTGTGTGTGTCTGTGTCTGTGTGTGTGCGTGTGTGTGGCACTGCAATGGACTGACATCCCATCCAAAGTGTCTTCTGCCTCCTGGGACATACTCATCACACTCCGCCAGTGGCGTAGGAGTTTAATACTGGGTGGGGGGGACACAACTTAACAAAGGTCTATTTATAGGGGGGGGTACATGTTCTCCCAGCCCCCTGGTTCCTACGGCCCAATTAATACATAATGGATAAGTAGAATATGGATGGATGCACGGATGAATAGATGGATGGATGAATGGATATCTTTGTTGTTTAAAGATAAACAACTATTAAACTATTTACAATATCCCCAAAAACAGCCCCTACCACAAAAACTAGCAGGTTTTGCATCATCTACTGCTACTGAAACCTTCAGCTAGTTCAGCCACCACCTGTCGGCGCGCTAATGACACGTCAAGGGCAGCGGGCTGTGTTTTGACGGAGCCACAGCCACATCAGTCATCTGTCCGACAGCCTGGCACAGCGAGAGTGGAGTCTGGCAGGGGCCCACACATCGGGGGCTTCTGTAAAAGGACTTAGGTGTATGGACCAGTGCACTGTACACAGCCCCAGGGACCAGCACAGTGAGCGACTCACGGGTACGACTGAACCCTGCATGCTGATTGGCTTAAACGTGTTCAAAAGGGTGTTTTTTTTTTCCCCTCCACCAATGAAAACTCACGAACAATATCGCAGTTCAAACTGACGTGGCTCTGACTCTCTTCAAAAACAGTGACACTGCATAAGCCTCAGAACAGACAGGGGAGCAAATACTACAACATTCAGCCCCAACAGGGCGACAGAAACAACCAAAAGAAGCCCAGTGGAAACTTTCTATGCATGAACCATCAATATTATTAATTTATGTCAAAATAAATGCAAGATTGCAGCCACATTTCTGTTGAGCAGTGATAATATCCAGTTTGTTCAGTATTACCTTATTTATCACTGTAAATGGATGGCAATGGGATGCATATGATAGGTTTTAGTCGTTGTTTTTAAACTGCATCAATGATTCAAACCGTGTTTCGTAACAGTATCGCATGTGAGACTGCCAGAGCCACTGAAGCTAAAATTACATTATAGGCAGTTTATTTGAATCATCAAGAAGTAAATCTTTAGGAAAACTATATTTTTTCCCATAAAAGTAAAAAAACATATGAATTGTACAGCTATCTGTGACGAACAAACAAAATGCTATATTCACTCATCTGCAAATGTCAGTGACAGTTTTCCTGTGACAGCAGCCCGGTGGTTCATACTGAAGAGAGCAGATTCTGTTCATTCTGAGCTGAGCGTATGAATTATTAAGGTTCTGCCACTGGTGCTTGGGTGCAGATGCTTTTTGCAGTGTGATGCACCTGTGAAAGTTTCAGCACGTCTTACATATCGCTGTTTCTTTCAGCGCGATTCGTCACTTTGGCCAGTTTCGTCCTCTCAGTGGATGGGCTCTCCCCTCTCTCACATCGGCACAGGCGGAAATGAGGCAGATGGCTGACCGGAGATGAGCGTGTTAAGAGGATTTGCCACCAGGGGGCGCAGTCCCGGCACCCTTTTGACCCGCCTCTACTTCAGCGGCATATTGGGAACTCCGCCCCGGGAATATGGATAAGTTCAGACACACATCGTGTCACCAAAGACCAAATCGCGTGTGTCCGTGCCAAGCTGAACGAGCAGTAAAAATTTTGGATGCTTTCATTTGGAAATTTACGCAAATTTCAACCTCCATCCCTAGACTATATTTTGACAATCCTACATTCTACTCGTCTTCCTTGAGGAGACTTTATCAAGCCGGAGCTGGATCACGTCTCGCTGTGCACTCATCTCTGTCAGGTCATGATTCATGAGCTGCCTGGCGCCCGAATTATCTTTCTTTCTGAGCGGCGCTGACATGAGAAACGGAATTGGGCATCCTTCTGACAGCACAATCATACAAGACGGCAACACATGGCTAATCACCACGGACTCAATAGCTTGCTGACATTTATGGAGAGCAGGGGGACTGCCTTCAGCTGGTTCCCAAAGAGAAGATCAGAGAAAGAGAGGTAAGTATTAAAGTCCTTCACCACCCCCATGAAATACCTAAATGAATATTGTGGGGGAGGGGGAGAAGAACAGATGCAAGCCGACTTGGGGGGGGCACCCACCCTGAGGAAGGAGTCGAGTGAGCCGTTCTCCATGAACTCGGTGACGATCATGACGGGCGTGGTCTTGGTGACCACTCCCTCCAGGTGGATCACGTTGGGATGCTCGAACTGGCCCATGATGCTGGCCTCACTCAGGAAGTCACGCCTCTGCTTCTCCGTGTAGCCGGACTTCAGGGTCTTGATGGCCACCAGCATCTCCCGCTTTCCCGGGAGCTTGAGAGTGCCGCTGCACACCTCTCCGAATTCACCTGGGGAGGGGGGCGGGAGCTTGGAGGCAGAGCCCTTCACACACGCTAATTCGATGCAAGGCACGGGACACAGGGGGCGCTAATGAGGCCCACTAAACACAGACATGTCAAACTGCACCCATGCCAACATTAACCCCAAAAAGTCTTGGAAGCCACAAACATGCCCGTCCCCTCTGCCTCCCAGTACCTGAGCTAACCAGCTGACCTCGTTTCCACACGCATCACCTCACAAATGAGAGTCAAGAGGGAAAAAACGCAGCAAAATCAATATTACTCCACAAAAAAAGTATAGACATCACCCCCCTCCCACTGAGTGAACTTATTATGGTCCATATAAACGGACCATGTCCTGCAAAGGCAATGGGGAATTTTAGACCCCCCTAACCTACAAGGGCTTGAGAATTATCACCTGACCTACACAAGCATGGATATCTGTATCTTTGCAATTTTTCCGACTAAAATTATTCTAGCTAGAATCAGCACTATCAGTACAACTATCCAACAGCTATCCATACTCTCACCCTAAAATGAACGGCAGGTGGTGCGTCAGTGTCTCAGCAGGTAGCAATTCTGCTTTATATCTCCCACGTGGGGGGGTTTGAATCCTGCCCCTGCTGTCTATACGTGGAATTGCACGATCGCCCTGATTTTATGCAGGTGCCCACTGGACACTCCAGTTCCCCCCAGAATTCCCGAGACATGCAGCCTGGTGACGGGGTGCCTCGGAATTGCCTGCGTCGATGGGTGCATGGGTGGGTGCGTGTGTGCCTGTGCCGGCCCGGCAATGTACGGGCTTTAGCCCCTCAGAAATGTTCTTAACCCTCCCCAACCAAATAAATGTACACTAATTTAAGTAGTCTGTTCGCATGACTTGTCATTATCAGACTCCCTTTTTCATAAATCTCTAGGCTATAAGCCCCCCTTGATTCTGTACTGTGTAGGTGGATAGAGGATGGATGGATTACCATTGTCATGCTAAAATAATGTAATACATTTAACACTTCTACCACTTCTTTTATCTCCAAAAACAGCTCCTCTGGTCCAAGCCTTAAAACAACTTGCCAACATGTCTGGAGCCCCCAGGAAAATCCACACTGTTGGCATCCTGTGGTTCTAGCACCCTCCATTTTTGGCATCTTCTTCCAGGTTCTTCCCCCATTCCTTCTGCTTCACTGAGCAGGAGCCTACCTGCGCCAATGACCTGCTCGATCTTCACGCAGGAAATGTCGATTTCCTTGGCAAACTCCCTGACAGCCTCGTTGGGATCCTCATATGTAAACGGGTCAATGTAGATCTTCATCCCTGGAGTCACTTAGAGAAAGGAACCGCAGCTGTAATTATCTCCGGACTGGTGGAACATCCCTTCCACACACACACACACACAATCTCAGGCTAAACCCAGCGGCGGGGTCAAAGATCTGTCTTTAAAACCTGAAATCTGATGCCGTTGACACATTTTCAATTTCAGATAGGAGAAAATGCTGAGGGCACGCGAGCGAATGTGTTCAGGGTGACATGGTGCGACTAAACGGAAGGGAATTGAAGGCAGATTTTAGCACACTGGCAGATGTCAGGTGGAGCAATACAGGGAGGGGGATCAAAGCCCCATGGTCACCTTTCAAACAGTTTTCACCAGTTTTCACAGCCGCCCACATAAGCGTGAACTGCATGGGAGCCGCTGGCCAGGGAGCAGGACATACACTTTGAAAACCTGCTCATAACTACGTCCAGTTCCAGGAAATAAGCCGACATTTCAGCCGCTCTGGAATTCGACTGAAGTGGCTTTTTGTGGTCCTTGAGGGACGAAAAAAAAAATCACAGCTAGTAACTTAGAAGTGACACAGATTTCTGACTCGTTTGGTCGCACCATGATCCCAGCACAGGGCCTAAAGTTGTGGAAACCACACCTAGTGAAGTAACACAGCCCTCACACAGGAGATTTCACCACCAAAAAAGGCAAATTACACTAGAAAATAATCTGTCTGCTGCCGTGCAGAACGGCCTGGGACACCATCTTTGCTGGATTAGATTCTATTGCCATAACTACATAACATACAGGCAAGGAACCAGAAAGTATTTTAAGCGAGTTTCAGTAAAGAGTGAAAGCTAAGGATTTATAAATGGATGTAACGTCTTTTATGGTCCAGCCTCTGCTCCTTAATCTTCCAAAATTTCCCCAGTTAAACCTCAGACACGAACATAGCGTGAAGAGAGGAACCGTGCTCAGCACCTGACCTTGTCCAAACCTGCCTTTCTCGCGCGGGGCAGCTTATCCCAGAGCGAGCAGAGCCAGAAAGCCCCAATCCCAGATACCATGACGGCTTGCCAGCGATTCCTGATCTTTTGGTGGCCCGGCCCGGAGGTGTCAGGGATGGCCGCTGTTACGTTCAGCCTCCTTTATCTCTCACCCTTCATTGCCTAATAGCTTCCATACTTTTATGCGCCATAAATACTGTGTTTTGCATTTGTGGTTTCCCTGAGCTGTCAGCATTGCAGGTGCAAATAATGAACCACTGAAGTCATACTGAGTGCCTTTGTGTGCACGGGACGTCCGGTCTGGAATCACGGGCTTTTGCAGAAAGGTGGTGTGCACACGCAATCACAGTTAGAGAACAGGGTCCGAATGAGGTGGGGGGGACCAGCAAGAAAAATAACATCCTCAGCCCAATAAAAAAGGCCCTGGACAACGGGGGCTTCTGGGAAAGCAGTTTCAGACCCCTGTCTGATCAGAGGGTCGAGCTATTTCCAGATCTTACTTCGAAGGCTCCGCCCCATTTAAGGGCCCCTAGGGTGACAACTGCACATAGCAGGGCGGAGTCAAACGTGGCTTGAACTCAGAGAACAATAGAGACGACGGGAAAATGGGGAAGTGTGAGATCTTCTGTGGCTTTAAAATCGTGTGTGACACACAGGTGCAAGGAGGTGAGAGGACAGCAGCCCCCAGTTGGGCAGGCGTGCAGGGGGGCCGGATACTCACTGTGCCCACTGGTGTAGTGCTGCAGCTTGTCTGTGTACTCTGACTCCGCCCTGTCAGAGCCCCGCCTCCTGACGGAAAGACATATGGCTGTAAAGTGGGGGCACAAGGAGGGAAGCCTTCCCACAATTCTACACTCCCGGCCGGCTGTCTGCGTGACCCCGCATAACACCGTTACTGCACCGGTACGGCTACGTCCAGCGCGAGACCTTGAAAACGGGTACCAGGACGGCCTGCTTTTAACATTATCTTCAATTTCTGGGCTCACTTTAGTGGCTTGATTTAATGGTCGTTAACATTTTATGGATGGTTAAAAAGCAGTAAACGGCACAGCGCCCAGGAAAAGGTTGGCAGGGAGACAAGAAAAACTCACCGGTTACAAACGATGATGATGACTACAGCGGCGATGAGGAAGACGACGCCAGCGGCGGCTGAGCCGACGATGAGAGGCAGTTTCTCCTGAAGGCTGGTTTTGTACTCCTCTGTTGGAGCAGAACCTTTGGTTAGAACTTCCAAAGCAGGTAGACTGAGAGCAGATGTATAGCTCTGAACTGCATTTTCCACGTGTCTCCTGGGTTACGAAGCAGCAGTCAGTAGGGTGGTTAACAGAGATGGATCTCATGGTAACCGGAAGGATGTAAGTTCAAGTCCCAGATAAAGGCAAGCTGCTGTACCTGAGAAAGGTAGGCAAGTTTGCTGTGAATAGAATTATCAGCCAGAGCTCCAAAATATAAACATTTGGTAGATGTTGTTCTAGAACAGTGTTTCCTACGGACCCCCAGCAGTCCACATTTTTGCTTGTTCCCAGTTCCCAACACACTTGAATAATACAATCCATCCATTTTCTGTAACTGCTCGTCCTATTCAGGGTCATGGGGGGTCTGGAGCCTATGGGTGTGAGACAGGGAGCAGCCCATTGCAAGGCCCCCACACAAGCCTATGTAACCTATGGGCTTTTTAGTAATTCCAACTAACCTCAGTATGTTTTTGGACTAAGGGGAAACCAGGGTACTGTGAGGAAATCCATATCTTAGAGGCGTGATGCAACAGTGCTAACCACTGCACCCCCATGCCCCCCCCCCCCCCAACTGAACAATCTAGACCACTAAATACCTGGTTCAGGTGTGATAGGAGCTGTGGACTGTCTGTGGGTTCCTGAGAACCGGGTGTGGAAACACTGTCCTAGAAGAATAGGGCACGCCTAATAAAGGGCCAGGAGTCCAGAAGACCCTTTCTAAGGCTGTCACATCAAAGATGGTCTGAGGAGCAGGCAAGCAGTGGGGGTCTGGTCTGGAGAAGTATATGGATGTAGGTGAACCTAGAGGAAGGTTTTACATGTGCTGGGGCTTACTGCTCCCCAATTATTCGTGTGCATTTACGCTTATGGTCAGACAGGTAGCTATTTTAACAGATTGTTAATGACAATTATTTGACGCAGGCTGATTCCTTGTGATCTGAAGTCATACATAATAAAACATTTATCTGATTTTCTGCTGACAACTGCAGGAATAGTGTGTACCACTGAAGAACAGCACACGTCAGCTTAAATGAATGCTAAATTACTTTTGGTAGCATTCATACAAACAGAAGGCTGCAAATCCCTATTCTATAAAGACGGCTGCACCTTCTGTCATGGTCTGGAAGTACATCTTGCCACTGTAGCGTCCAAAGCCGGCCACTGTTCTGGCCCGCACCTGGAACACGTAGATGGTGCCAGACTTGAGACCCTGGATGACCGCTGTGTTGGTCTGGCTCTTCACCATGGATGAGTTGTACTCTGCCTGGTCCTTCAGGGTGGAGAGCAGACAAAATGTTCTCCAGGTAACTTCACGTCAGTGCACTGCTAGGAGATTGTGGTAAGCTGATAGGGCAGATAGGAAAACTAATGGTTGTAAATGGGTTAAGTGCCCCCCCACCAATACACAAATGCACTCACCCAAAACGTCCCTGTTCAAATAATGAGTATTTAATGAGTGAAAGAAAAATGAACAGCTCCTTTGGAATTTAGCTGGAACCAAACCCAACTATCTGCAATGGAAACGGCTCGGCAGTTTAAATAAACAATAACCGATTTGTTTCATGCATGAATTATGGTGAAAGGAACAAGATTTCCAAACATCTGCTGTTAAATGGTGAAGCTGCGATCGGGGAGGGTCTGGCCTTTCCCAGCCCACTATAACTGTCCGTAAGGCAGGCATATGTCCCCTTTGTATCTGAGCAGAACTCTCAACATCATTTGCTGGTGTTCCATGGAAAATTCCATGTGCATTCAAATGCAGTTTTGACACTCCGACTGTCAACGGTCAAACTGCCTATCCCACATCTTCCCGTCCTTCAAAGCTTGTCAGCACAGAGAATCAAACAGAATATGAACCTAATCAGCGGAGGTGAATCCCAAAACACTTTAGGTTAAGTGCACCCCTGCAATAAAGAAAAAGCTATTGTGAGATCTGTGTTTTCTGTCCAATTTCTCATTTGGATAAGAATAACATCTCAAAACATAAAGGTGAAACTTTCGGCTTAGATTCCTATTTCTCAGGTTTGTTTTTTTATGCTTGTCAAACTATCTATGGCAAAACTCAAAGATGCCTCAGGTTCTCTGCAGGGTCTTGGAGATGTCTCCCACTTTCCATACCAGGTATCTCAAGTCATCTTGAAATGAGATCATCAGAAGGTCAGAGATGCTCGTCATCCTGACTGCCATCGTCGGCGTATCACAGTCTAAACTGAGCTCTGGCTTTTTTAACTGTGTTACTGATCCTTCCAACTTCTACAGCTTAGCAGCATGAAAATGTGGGGAAAAAATAGATTTCGCAGGTTTAAAGTGATCAGTCTTTGTGGTAAGTGTCAAACACACCTTCTCACCTACATGCCTCAAACACTCATACACACATTGTTTAATCTTTTAAAATGTCTTAAAATAATTTCTCCCTACTGTACTATCAAACAGGGTGGCACATTAGCTTATGGGGCAGTACTGCTCACCCACGTCCCAGTCTTCTCCTCATGTCATGCTGATATAGGCTTTCCCTGGGTATTCTAGCATTGTCTCATAGCCCCAAAGCATGCATCTATGGAAGCTGGTCTCTCAAAAAAATGCCCTTGGTACGTGTATGTGTGGTGTGTGATGTGTGCTCTGTGGCAGACAGACATGCCATGCAGAATGTCCCTAGGCTTGGGCACTGTACCTCCTAAGATAGACCCCGGGGTCAGTGTGACCCTATACTCAATAAGGGGTTAGAAGATGTGGGTGGATGGAGGGATGGATGGATGGAGATAGATAGATAGACAGACCGACATCTATATAAGCTGCTGTGGTTCTGCAGGTTGGGACAGTGCACCTGTAGTCAGAAGCTGGCAGCTTCAAATCCCAGGCTCAGCAGAGTCATTTCACTGTCTGCTTCCTAGGCACGGCTTTTAATGCCTAATTGCTTAAGGGACTGACTGAGCCTGCTTTTGCAAAAACATATGCATTGTACGATAAAGAGAGAGAGAGGATGCAGTGTACGATAAAGAGAGAGAGAGGATGCAGTGTACGATAAAGAGAGAGAGAGGATGCAGTGTACGATAAAGACAGAGAGAGGATGCAGTGTACGATAAAGAGAGTGAGGGGATGCGGTGTATGATAAAGAGAGAGAGAGGATGCAGTGTACGATAAAGACAGAGAGAGGATGCAGTGTACAATAAAGACAGCGAGAGGATGCAGAGTACGATAAAGAGAGTGAGGGGATGCGGTGTAGGATAGAGAGAGAGGATGCAGTGTACGATAAAGACAGAGAGAGGATGCAGTGTACGATAAAGACAGAGAGAGGATGCAGTGTACGATAGAGAGAGAGGATGCGGTGTAAGATAAAGAGCGAGAGAGGATGCAGTGTACGATAAAGAGAGAGAGGGACAGATTAAAGTAACAGATTAAAAAAAGGAAGAATTTCTTCTGGTCTCCAAAAAGTTACAGATTTCTGATGGCTAGATAAACACCTCTTTGGTTCCCTCTCCTCAGAGGCAGCCCAGACATTTAATTTTTTCGTTAAATTTCACCACCGGCTCAATTAACTAAATGAATTAATAAAATAACTTGATGAGGTATTGATTATCCTAACAAGGTTGGGTAGTAGGCAAGTCAGAAAATACGTGTATGTACTAGATGGTCGTCACAAATATTTGGGTGACTTTAGCAGAGGTTTGAAATGGCTACGCTGACACACCTTGACAGGCGTATCATGGTAACACTTTATTTGATTGGGCACATATAGTATTTTACTGTTATTCGTGCCCCATCAAGTGTTACACCAACATTAACATCATTTGAACATAATTTTCTTTGACTGCCTAAGACTTTTGCAGCAAAAAAAAAAGACAGAGATGAGAGAGCAGTAAGAACATCTGCATGGATTTGCGGGACTGCTGAAGTGTGAGGGTTTGAAGACGCCACTGCCGCTCGGCCAGCACTGTCTGCATTCCTGATTCATATGGGAGTACAAAGGCTGAGGTTAGCAGTCAGCCACGGAATCACAGCAGCCGCAGACATCTGCCAAAGCGTGACCCAGAGGCAGCGCCAAACTGGCAGCTGGACGGACAACAGCTCATCCGTGTCAGACTCAACCTCTGTCACTCTCACTCATTTTACTATACGCATCGACGAAAACTCCAAATGTCTGAATCTGCGGTACAGTAAGCGCCCCTACCCACATCCCTGCTATAACAGGCACCCTCACAATTTTGAAAACGTTTTCCTTTTTAATAATACATTTTTATTTTACTTATACTTCTCCTTTTGAATTTTTATGGTGAAAGTGTGCAATTTTTTATTATTAAACTCGGGTGAACAGGTTTTAAATGCTGGTCAGGAATGGTTAATACTAGATTAGCATCCCTCACTGGGAAAAGGTAGTAAACAGTTTGTTATGTGGAGTTATGTGTGTAAAATGAACTGTGAAAATAATGATGCCATTGTTACAAGCCTTGGTATTTTATATCCAGAAAAAGAAAAATAAATTCAAAAACTGGAATCTATTAAACTGACTGGCAACTAAACAATATAAAAATTTCTCAGGTCTTAAAACGCAAGAAGGAATTCTTAGCCTCCAGCAGTGACTACATCTGTCAGGGTATAAAAGTGGCCTGTTTAGACGGTGTTTGGTTCCTGACGGGTGGATGAACAACAGGCTCTCTCCCTGCTCACCTTCTCGTAGTACTGAAGCTCATAGTCCAGGACGACACCATTTGGCTGGTCAGGCTGCGACCAGGACAGAGTGATACTGTCCACAGACCGGCTGACCTGATGCATGATGGATACTGTCGATGGCGCTAGAGAGACAGAGATATGGGTGGAGTTACGCGTAAATCAGACGACGCCAATACATGACAAAAACACAGCACCGAGCTTTCGGTAAGCATTTTCTTCAAAAACAACAAGTTTAAACTTAAGTCCTTACCTTTCCCGTCTTTAATGCATGTGTAAATAAAGTTTTATGACTTCTGGAAAACAACTTGAGCTATAATTTGGAACCATCTGTCCTTGAGCGAGAGAAATACCGCAGGTAACTATGTGACAACCCACCACGGCACATTTCCCTGTTACGGGAACAGATTGCTGGGAAAAGTACGAAAGCAACTAGGGCTTCGGCTTAAAAAAAATGTGGGAAGACAGCAAATGAAAATGGAGGTGACCTCGCACTCTGGTTTCTATAAACACAGCCTTAAAGGAGCGGAGAGCCTCTTTTCAGGAGAAACCGTTACGTCCCTCAAGTCAATGGCAGCCGAAGATGATAGACAAGGACAGCAAACGGCGGATAGGAGGGCATTACTGTGTCTGGCTCAAGGCTTTCCTGTCACCTTGAACAATGTTATGGGTCAGACACATTCCACCACTTACCCTCATATGTGACTTCAGTTGTGCCCTTGAGTTATACATTTTCAAAAAGAGGGTCCCACATAATGTGTTCATGTGGACCTGACCTTGGTTTCGGCATGACAGAAACTTTGGACAGGCAGCAAAGTGATATATTGACGCAAACATGTCCGCAGTCTCTGAACGCGGAGCGACGTTTATCGCAACCAAGGGCACGCTGGCGAGCATCGACCTGCAACTCCAGTTATGAAGCTGCCGATTGCCACAGGGATAGCCTCCCATCGCGAAGTACAATCTGAGGTTGGCGCAGGTCTGTTGCTCACGCTACACTGCAGTTTGGGACCCAGAAGAGCTTCCTGGAGTCCTGTCGGTAAATGAACCGAGGCTCATTAAAACACCCTTGTGAGGCGCAGCATGTCCGAGTAAACACAGGGAGCGAGACGGAGATCCTTGTTCGAGGCTATGTGACCAGGATTTATGGCGGCTGTGCCTTGGCTCGGCAAACGCAGATCCCTGGCAACCGACCCGCGAGCTGGAGCGTGCCGATGATGGCGGTCTCCAGAGGCCATCGGCGGGAAAAAAGAAAACCACGCCACCATCTGACAGACCTGAGTGCTTGAGGAAATTCCGGCAATTGGAAACGGTTGTTTTCGTTAACTGGTCTCTGCTAAACTAATAATAATCATTCTGAAATCTCTGAGTGTTCAGCCATAAAGCCACGAGGGGGCAAATGTTTAGAGTGTAATCAAGCGAATCAGACGGCACCCGTGTCCAGATTCCGCTCACGCGATGACCTTCGACCTCTTCATTCTGTTTTCATCAGGTCCCAAGCATGTACATTTCGCAGCAGACTTGGGGGGCTGGAAATGGGAAACTGCTCTTCACAGATGAAATCATCAAAGAAGTCTCAGTCACAGGCCAGCTACTGTTAGCATGGGGCTGTGTCTCGTGCAAGGTAATGATGCGTGTCATTCAGAGAATCCATCCTACGTATAATAGATTATTTGGTGTCTTTTGGCATTCTCTGTTTCACACAAGCTATTTAAACGTTATGAGAAATGTCTCTCCTTAGCTGGCTGTGCTCTTATTTTTTTCTTGGGACAGTGAGGTTAAGTCCGTCTGAAATGCTAGCCATATTTTAACAAGTTTATCGTCAAGTCTCCTTGCACTTCAGCTGCCGCACCTTAAATCACTCTTGACGCAACGTGTAAAAACAAGCTGAACATAAATAAAAATTTATTTAAAACAACATTAAAATGGACAATAAATCACGGAAAATTTACTGCGACCCAGAATCAGATTAATGGGTGTTTTTTTTCCATCCTTGTCAGGGTTGAGAGGTACTTAATATATATTTTGTTATAAAACAACAACTCATTATTATTACTGTACCATTCTGTATGAGAAACGCAATAACCCTGTCAGCACAAAGAGACCATATCTGAGAAGGCAGACATTCTATCAACAATCATTTATGTGATGGTGTAATGGACCGTGAGCCAGCAAATCACAAGCACACACTCGCACACCACAGCAAACCATATCCCAGCTGTGGTGCAGGCTGCAGATAGCACCGACCAGTAACATATGTTCATGGTGATGGGCTCACCATTAACACCATCCCTGGTTGGACGTCTTCTGTGAATAGAAATGTCTGGGATGCGTGTCCACGAAGAAAAGACCATAGCTTGTAAATCTGGGCCTTTCCCCCATTAAACCAGACTAATACTGCTGGAGAAATGTCTGTTTTCCCAGTTCATTGCTGCACTCATGTCCATCACCTGCGTTTCAGTTTAAATGCAGAATAATGAACACATACTGCTGTTTGTGAATGGAAAAGTCACACGTGAGTTCGGAGCCGCGGATGACAAATGGAATGACCAGGTAAAGTGATTATCCTCATAACCAAGCAAATTACAATAACATCTGCAGTAATAAACGGCGAAGTATCACCGCAATTAATCAAATTTACATCCATCTGCACTGAAGAATCCTCACACTCTCGTTAATGCTAACATTTCGCAATAGTGTGAAGGTAGTTATTCTTCACAGGAAAAAACAGGAACAAGAATAATACACATCTTTAAAGGTTTATTCAATATTAAATGAAAGCAAACCTTCAAACCTTTTCTCATAATTTCTAACCGTGCTTTTCTCATAATTTTAGTGTTGCACGCTAAATGTGGCAACTAGATTTTAGTTGTACCTCCCTTCCATTGTTCCTAAAACAACAGAAAGGTGAAATTTTATATATATATATATATATATATATATATATATATAAAGAAGACTTCCAAACTTTCCAATGGACTAAAAAAAACATCACATTACTTGTGTTTATTCTTGGACGTGTAAGACTTGTGCTCTTTTAGTCCTGATTAATTTTTTTAATCTGGACCAGCCCTGACAGATAAAGTTTTGCTATATAACAAAACATACCTCAGTCACTCTTATAAAACAAATGACGAAAAAAATAAATAAATGCTTCGTATGGCAAACCCACGGAGCCCGACATGATTTATGGACCAAGAACAGAAGCAGATTTCATTTAATGGCAGCAGTGACCCGACTTTAAGCAGCACAGGGTCCTGTGTGGTACCAGCACATAGTGTGAAGGACTCTCTTGGGCCCACTCCCTGATGACATAGCTGTCCACCAATCACAGCAGCTCATGGAAAAAACTCCATTTGTGCCATTGGCTCAATGAATAATCGTTCCTGTATGATTTGACGGGTAACTGTGGAGTTTCAAACTTTGTTTAAAGTACATTTGGATAAATCAAACATGACAGGCGTATTATTAAATTATTTAACGTACTCGCCAAGCAGATGCCCCTATTAAAACTCGCTTGCGATGATGACCCTCCGCACTGATGAATGTTTACCAAACCATTTCGGGTTAAAAAGAACAGGTGCACCCCCCCACAGTTTCATTTCCAAGCAATATTTAAAAAGCTACACTTAAATATGCATCCAGTTCTGTGAAAAGTCAAGTGGTGTCAGATAGGTGAGCATATTTAACAAAATGGAAATGTGTGCTTTGCAATATTTAAATTAAATTCAACATATATATATATACTTTTCTGTGGTGGAAAAAATACAACCCTAGTTTCATCATCTTTTGCACTGATGATGATTTATTTCTGTTAGACTAGGCAGTGCAAAGTATTTGCCAGTTAACAGAGAGCAGGTTTAAGGGCCTGTGTTAGCGCAAGGATGTTTGGATTTTGAAGTTACCAGAAGGGTGAATCTTGCCAAGGTCAACATGGCTGTCAGGGGATCCAAGAGGAAAAAAAAACCCATTGATACCCATATGTCTGGGATACCAAACCATTTCAAAGGATTTGCAAGTCCACCATTCTACTGTGCAAAAGACAATTTAGAAATGGAAAAAAATCTGAATCACTGGTGACTTGCCCAGGGCAGGCGGTCCCATGAAATTTGGCGACCTGAATTGCCTGAAAGATGGTCAGGGATGGTGAAGGATGGTGAAGGATGGTAAAAGACGGTGAAGGACGGTGAAGGATGGTGAAGGATGGTAAAAGACGGTGAAGGACGGTGAAGGATGGTGAAGGACAGTGAAGGATGGTGAAGGATGGTGAAGGACAGTGAAGGATGGTGAAGGACGGTGAAGGATGTCTCCAATAACTGCAGGGTGACATCAAAGGAGATACGGGCATGTCTGGCCGCAGTCAAAATCAGAGTCAAAGATAGAATTGTGTGGTTGCAAAGCCAGGCACCTTGTTTGGTGCTGACCAACAACTGACTTTGAAGAGAAGAACCTCAAATCAGCTACAGAAAGCTAGTATGGGTGCATTACAGCTTGAGGCTGCTTAGCTGCTTCAGAGTCTGGGCAACACAAAACACAGTCTATTTGTCCTTTACACAATTATTGCGAAGAGCTTTCAAATGATTGCTGAGATTGTTATTTGGACAACTGACTTTCAGGTGCGTCTGTTTCGTTATATTTAAATGGCTTTGCTGTATCTGAAAACGACAGTTCATTTACGTTTATATTTGCTTGTGTAGACTATCAAACTGTGCATTACACTAGCAGGCGTACTAAACAACAGTTAAATGCTGAACACAAACACCCAATTAGTATTTGTAGTAAATTTTGCATATGGGACTCAAAATACAAATGAAACGATTTAATTGCACGAATTCAAACGCAAGCAGAGCAGCTGCATCGGTGACTAAGCCAGATTAACAGGTTGTCACACTGTGGCCTTCAAACATGGCCCATTCAATCTGCCTTTTCTCTTACACAGTTCCTGTCCTTTGCTGGCTGCACTCATACAGAGAAGCCCGTCTATAGGGTCATTCACGGAGGACAGCTTCACCGACAGACATCCGGAGTAGCAGGTGGTGTCAAGGTACCCAGCTGACAGCCCCTAACAGCCCTGCCCTGTCCTCACAACAGGAACAAAGGAAACGGTCATCTTAATGGAGACGAGTGTTGCTGTCAGATGTCAGTGTTTCAAAATTCTACAATGCCCATGTGTTTTAGATCAAGACATATGGGGCCATAAAATATAACTGAGTTTAAACATCTATATCTGCATGCACACAATTAACTTGCATTACATCATATCCATATATTACTTAGTAATGGGGTTTATTATTCAGCTGGATATACAGGACAGCACGCCTGCTTTTTGGGGGCTTACCAACTGGTCACTGCTGATCACACCACTGCAGACTCACTGTTTCACATCACGACATGAGAGAGAAGTGTGTCATCGTCAGTGCAAAGGGCTGTGTTGCATCTGTCCTGATGCCCTGGAGCTTAGTTCAGTGACACTAAAACCACAAAATTCCTGTGTGATGAAATCTCGTTCCACCGTGGACCATCCAGACAGAGCCGGGAATCCACAGCGAGGCGGGAAAAAACACCAGTTGCTTTGGCTCCATAAAAATGATCAAAGTCATTCTACCAAGAAACTGAACGACTGTTCAAATTCAACATTTACGACTAAAAGGCCGTTTAAAACTATTTATGTTTATTTGATGTGACGAGGTGTGGGGGACAATGTAAAATGAGACAAATGTCACGTAGCATAAAGCAGAGCCAGCTAAGAGGAAGACAGCTGTTTATAGAAATTACTTTCTGCCCAATAATTCATTTATTTATTTTCCAATGAATTCTATACCAAGTCGACCGCACGGCTTCTGCATATATACATACACACGCAGATGGTACTTAAAAGGGCCTGTGTTAATTCAGAGCGACAATATGTTTATATAACCTATGGGCCTTCAGAGCCCGACTTAATTGTGGACCACTCTGCCGACCCTCAAGCCTGCTTTTTACACCAGAACCTCCCCCCCCCCCCGCCAAGTCAGGTGGGGAGTAAGGCCACAGTCCCGGGGGGTGCCAGCGTGACCCAAAGCTTGGCCTTTCACAGCTCCCTGTGACGTTAGGCCTCAGCCCATAATACAAGTTGACAGGCCTGGCTGTGGAGACCAACCCCCCCCCCATGGCAGCAAAAGGGAGGGGGGGTCCAGCCGGTGAGCCATGCCAAAGCAGGGGGACCAGGGTCCAAGAATCTCATTAGAAAACTTTATTAGGCCGCATGGCCTTTGTTACCATGGCGAATGGGGGGCGGGTGGGGGGGGAGGAGTCCCACAACTAATACAGTGCAGAGAAAAGAGCTGGATTGTGTGGAAACCCCCCCCTTTCACACTGGACAACGCCGCTCCAAGGCAATCTAGTGTTAGTAATGATGTAATAAAATTAAAGCTACATATTAAGCTGCTGGAAACCCGGCCCTTTAAGACGGCTTCAGACTCATGTTGTCTTAAAGGTTCCTAATGGGATTTTTATATTACTGCTTTTAAAAAAGATTACTTCAGTGCTTTGGGGGGGGGGGAATGGTTTAAAACTGGCTCAGAATGTAACAATTGTGTTACACTGAGGGGACTTTGCTGCTTTTTCTATCCTTGAAACCACCAAAAAACTGTAATTTTTTTTTTTTACTGTGAAAACAAGTTAGCGCGTAGCTCAATTCAAATTATGCTGTTCAAAGAATCTGTGCTGGGAGTACCGCAGCGGCATTCTGGGTAAACATGGAGCGGCTCTGAAACAGAAAGACAAAGCGGCAGCTTTTCCACCCGCGTGCTTGTCGGGGGACGTCTGCGCGGGGCGCACCGCGCCTCAGGAAGACGCGTCTCAGAAATACCGTGAGCAAAATGGGGTTTTCGTCACAGCCACCCTGACAAATAACGATCAGAGGGGGCCTGTGTGAAATGAGAGCGATGGGGACGGGAGATAAGATGGGGGAGGGGGGGATCAGGGACAGACATGGTAAATAGAGCCAGCATGCTGTCAGGCGTAATGGGAATGACTGTGGTTTGCAGGCTTTCCTGAGGGAACGGAGGCAGCAGAAGAAGGCTGAGGAGGTGACAGCTGTGTTCATTTCATTTGGCCCGAAAGACTTTAATAGCTAGACTCGGACTCTTATCTCACGTCCTCTGACAAAACCTCGGTGGCCAATTACACACAAGACCCCCTCCTCAACGATCAACGCTCTGTTTGGAAAGCAAAAAATAATAAAAAAAAAAAGAAGTAACAAACGCTTTTACTGGGATGACCGTCCTGTCATTTCCTTGTGTTTCCGAAGGCAGTTTCTTCACACAAAGGCCCGCGGGGGCTGCGATGGTGTGCGTTTGTGTCGCTGCGTGTCAGTGAATGCGGCGCATTGAATGCGCGCAGTGGAGGACTACATCAAGGCCGGTGAGCCGGGGCTGACGCAGGATAGCAAATCACTGCGGACGCATAAAGGACAGCTGATGCTAATGAGCGAGAAACAGACTCTGGCATTAAAAAGCTCATCAGTACTGAGGTAACGGGACAACATATCTATACAGAATATATAGGCTTTTAAAGGTTGTACATTTAAACGTGATTGATAGAACACACATTCATTAGACATAAAAAAGAAAATAACACACACACACTTTGTTAATTCCAAGGACAGAATTACTACTTCAGAAAATGATTTGCCCTGGAGTATTCACCGTATCGTTAACAGACCTGGGTTTAACGCATAACCCGCATCTTTATAATTACTACTTCAATTCAAGCCTTGGCATTTCAAGGTCAAACTTCTCCGGCATAACAGGCCCGGAAGAAATAGCAGGGAAGGTTCAGCTCAGCTCATTATCCTGGAAAAGCGTCATTATCACCAGCCGTAAGTCTGATTTGCTCTGCTGGTCAAATACTTTGGTGTCGGAGCGGAAGCTGATGCTGCTGTTTAACGCAGCAGGTGTGACATTTACAGCGGGGGGGCTGGTGCCTGGAAAGGAGGTCTGTCACACACTGACCGCCGGGTCGTTAGCACGGGCTTTACAGCTGTCAGTCGCCACAGACCTTGACTGAGGTGCTCGGTCGTCACGGTAACCATGGGACTCACCGGCCTGGTTGGTGGTGATGTTGACGGCGGCGTACTGCGGGGAGTAGGGGCTCTGGTCGGAGACGCCGTTGACGGCCTGCACCTCGAAGGTGTAGCGGGTGTGGGCCAGCAGCTCGCTGACATGCACGCGCGGCTCCGTCAGGCCCAGCTGCCGCGGTGAGAAGCGCACGTTGTCCCCGCACCGGGCGCAGCCCCCGCGGCCCGCGCTGCAGCTCTTGCAGATGATGTTGTAGACCAGGTCCTCGCGGCCCCCCAAGTCACGTGGCGGCATCCACTCCAGTGTCAGTGACGTCTTGTTGACGCTGGAGATCACGTTCCGCGGGGCGGATGGGACAGCTGTGAGAGGGGATGATAGGGGGTGTTATGTGGCTCAGCTGGTTAGGACTCATGGCCATGACCAGAATGTTGCTGGTTTGAATCCCAGGGCCAGCAGACTGTTGCTGCCATTGGGCCCCTGAGCAAGGGGCCCCGTAACCCCCAGCTCCACGGGGGCTGCACGCTGACTGACCCTGTGCTGACCTTCCTTCCTCTCACCCATAAATAGGTCTGGGGGTCTCATGGAGAGCAAGATGGGCTATCAAGCTCCTGACTTAATTCTGTCAACCTCTCCATCATCCACGACTGGGGGCCCATCCCAAAAAACACAGGGAGGGAGGCAGGGGCCGCCCTGGAGGGGTAGCAGTTACCTTAACACAAACCGCTTCATTAAAACACTCAGCTGTGCAAATGGGCAAAAAATGTAAATCATTTCAGGTAAAAATTTTAGATACGCAACTGCATGTAAAGTCAGCTGGGGGGGTCCCAGGCAGGGGAGAAAGAGCAGGCCGATGCCTCAACGGGAACAAGAGGCAGAATTAATGCGCTCGACGCACTTGGAGCAGAGCTAATTTAATAATTTAATCAGGCGAGGCAGCCATGCGCCGAATCGAGGTTGAGGGTTCACACTTTGAAGGGCGGATCTTCCAGGCACCCAGGATGGCCTGTTTCCCCAGCCTACCCCTGCACGTTTACCCTCACCTCCCCCCTCAGAGTCCCACACTCTCTAGACAGAAAGCCATCCCAGCAGGAGGAGACCAGAGCGCTGCCTTAGAAATGACTAAAACTGCTTCTCAACAGTGGATCACGACCCAAAAGTGGGTCGCGTATAGCATACCTACCATTGAGGACACAGAGGTCAAGTCCTTTTTTTTTTTCTGCAACTCCAATAACCCAGATCCATTATGGGGTTTAGGAAGCCTAACATTTTCGACCTTGGTATTTTTAAAACTGCTGGCTACAGCCCTGGCGTTGCGGGGCAATTTTCATTGGGCTATGGAGTGTATAGTTAAAAAAAATAAATACTGATGTGTGTTCCCTTTTTTTATAATACACGAAGGCATTGTGCTTCTGTTACAACACTGTGATCTATTCACTATTACTGCACTATTTTTTGTGGAATAAAAATGGTTCAAATTTTGGGCCTTGTCTTAACGCCCAAGGGGGGGCTGAGGTTAATCCAGCTGAGAACCACTGGTTTCTAGCCCAGAAAAATCCCATATATACAAAGGCTGGAGCCTATGTCCAAGGGGGGGGCACAAGCGTGCAAATCTGTAAGGCTGGAAGCAGCTTGCGCTTGAAATACCTCACATGGAGGAGAAGTTAACAAGCCCAGAGAGGCATTCGGAAAGGGGACAGACGCTGGACCGGGCAAGCGGCCAATGAGGCTCTCCTACCAGAGACCGCCCTCACCCCCCTCACGTTCACGTCTGCTACGGACACGCCGTGTACACATCACTTACGGTAAACCTGGCCCCTACCCGCACCCTCAGCATCAGCCCACCATGAGAAACATCCATTCTGGATGAGGGGGGGTGGAGTCATTCAGGTTATCCAACATTCTGCTGTTTATAAACAGCTCCTTTTTCTGGTAGGGGGCGGGCATGGATTAAAAGGATCTGGTGCGGCCCAGCATTGGGGAGGGGAGGCAGGAAGAGCGGCAAAATGTGTTCATTTTCCCACTTTAATCACAGCGAGCCGCAGAGAGCCGCACTGCCACAGTAACCCTGCTTTCTTATTCAAAGCGGCTGCTCTTCTCAGGAGGCCGGGCTTATGCTAATTCCTTTGTGGGGGCCGTCGAAATGAGGCCTGCCCAGGCCTCCCTTTCAGCGGATCACAATGCCACGGACCGCTCTCTTCCCTAAGTGTGGCCTGCTAACTCGCAGACTCGCTGAGACGGGTCCGTGGGCGTGGTGCCGGAATGGATAAGCCATCGGCTGTACCCAACCACTTTGAGCTCGATTGAAAGTCTCGATGTCGCCGCCCTGGTGGTGGTATGCGGGAGTGCATGCGAGGCACGGTTACGTACTGGTGCAAGGCATCTGGAAGGGGTCGGCGTCGGTGCGGTAGTAGCCGCTGCGGCACACACAGTTGGAGGCGCCCTCACTGGTGGTGCGGCTGTTCATGGGGCATGGCTGACACGGGCCGTCACCCTGCACGGGCTTGAAGAAACCCAAGGGGCATGCTGGAACCAGAAGGGGCGGGGTTAGTTAATTAAACAAACAGCCAACCAGGGCTTAGCATGAAATTAAAATAAACAAATAAATAACAACTTCAATTACTGACAAATTACATTCTAGCCCAGGGATCTGCAGTCCTGCTCGTAGTGGGGGGTATAAGCATTTCACTCTATTTTTGTCTTCTAATTATTCAGCTCATTTAAACCAGTAATAACCCCAATACTGGGAGAGAGAGAGAGGGCTAAATTAGCAATGAAGTTAGGGACGAAACTGCTTAACTCGTAAAATGAAATTCTGTATATATACCGACCCACATAAATTAATACTCCAGTGCAAGAGTACAGCAAACATGAGAGCTCAGTTCAGAAATTAAGAAATCCGGCTACATCCTTTATTGTGCTTAAATTGCTGCCTATTAAAATTAAAACAAACGAGAATTTACACAGAGCTCTGCCTAAAATTGGCTTAGCCCCAGAAACCGTAAGAAATTAAAAATCGTCCACAATGCTACTCTATAAAAGAAAGAAAAAGGAATTTCATATGAATCTAATTATCACTAACAGGCCAGCTTTGGCACAGTGACTGCCGAAGACGTCTGTTTAGCTGGGAGGAAACGGTCGGCTGATGATATCATTTGGTTGGTTTTCTGTCACCATGCTTTTCCTGATTTTGGGAACCGGCCTTGACACAGGAAGGCGTTTACCTGCACATTTCCCTGCTTGCTGGCCCCGAAAAACACAGCAGATTGACTCGTTAAGACCCCTTCAAGCATGCCAGGACCCATCATGTAACCGAAAGCTTAAGGCTAAGGGGTGGGGGCAGTGCAGCCACCTTCAGACCCAGACGGGGGCCAAAGCAGTGCTGGAGATCGGGGCTCGTCTGGGGAACGGGCAGCTTCCGGCCGGCCTGGACTGTGGCAAAGATTGTCGCTCAGATTCGTTGTACAGGGAGCCCAGGAGGTCCGGCAGCCGTTCTGGGTGGCTGCCCCGTCTGTGTGGCATTCAGCTGTCAGGCAGGACGTTTCCCTCCTCTGGGCTAATCAGAGCTGATGTGGGGGGGGTCTGTGCTTTGCCTGTAAATCAGCGCCGGACTTCCTCACAGAAATAGCTTCATAATGCACAACTGCCTCTCTATTGAGGGACCTTCAGGTTCTGGCATTAATTCAATTGAAAAATTAATTTCCCCAGGCAGACGCAGTCAGACTTACGAAGGCCTTTCACTCTGGCTGGGGTCAGGAGACTGTAACGGAGCTGTGATTTGATTACTGCGAGAATATGCTCTCTCCTAACCCTGCCCCGAACTCCCCCCCCCATCCCCGTCCCCCTGCCACCCCTCAC
>JAODJU010000108.1:2301774-2317722 GCA_026776725.1 Gnathonemus echidnorhynchus | reverse complement strand
GACATAGCAGGGGGCAGCTAATTCAGCGCCCGGGGAGCAGTGCTTGGGGGCGGTACCTTGCTCAGGGTATCTCAGTGGTGCCTTGCTGGTTGGGGTGCGCTTCCCTAACCATTTCTTTAGGCAGACATACTCATATATGCGTCCCACCAAATTCTTAAGAAAAAAATCACTTCAAGGATGTTCTGCTACTTAGTTTAGTTAGAAATATAGTAGGGTCTGGGTCCCTCCCAAGGGTTCTTCCTTCTAGGGCGTTTTGCCCCTGTTGCCTCTGGCTTGCTCACTGGGGGCTTTGAGCAGGGACAATGTAAAGCGCTTTGAGACGACGTAATGCTGTGAGGACACACAATACAAATACAACTGAATTGAACTGAATTGAATGTGAAAACTCGTGTGACACGATGAGCACGCAAATTCCCCATAGGCAGAGCAGGCCAGCAGTCCGAGCCCCTCCCTGGGGGCATGGGGGGGGGGGGGGGGGCAGCACAGTCTACACTTCACGCGAATATAAAAAGTCAAGGCTTCACTTTTCAGGATTTACAGGATGGAGAAGAAAACGAAAACATGTTTCTCAGGTAATTTATAAAGTTTTAGTTAAGCTCTAGTAAAATACTGAACATGGTTTCCTATTGAGCTATTTATTACCAAGTAAATCGACGGGAAAAAACAGAAACTTTTGCATATTTTGTGGTACCACAGCGACTATGTACCTTATAATGCTGCCTTTGGTGTTCCTGTAAGCACATGGAAGTCGTTTGGGTTTGGGTTATTATTCTATCATTAGATAATAATAAAATTATATTGCTTCTTGTGGTAATGAGAAGTATTGCCAGACCCAAAACACAAGGCAGCGCAGAGCCTGTAAGGCAAGGAAACAAACTGGCACAGAAAATCTGGAAGCCAAAAATAAAATATCCAGTTTAATATGAGTCTTACTGCATTATTAAATTGAAAACATACAAAAAAATCTAAATATCTCAGCTGAGCCCACAGGCAATTTACCAATTAATACTCAACTCGTAGTTCCATAATCTGTTCACTTCAAGTGAGATCAACCGAGATATTGAAAACAGGGACCTTCTGATAAGTGTGCATTCTATGCAATATTGAATACTATCTGCAACAGAGTCTAATGAATTTGTGAGCCTTTTAAAATTACAGTTTGATTAATTAATTGACACTTGTGCTCATATAAACACACTGAAATTGAACATGCAGCACCCCAGGGATTTAACCTCCAAAAAAGGGAGGGTCATTTTTAATAACAGTGAATTTATGGTTTAAAAGGCACATGGGCCGTCACGGACGAGGGGAGGTCTGCTGTCCTCGGAAGTGATTATAATTAGACAAGAAGCAATCTTCCTTTTGCAACTTGAAATGGAATGAAAACTCAGACGTCACTACGGAGGACAGCGACAGCGCTGTAATTATAACGTTAATTGTACAATGTACTGCATCAGTCACTGTGAAATTGGTTTTGTGAGGAGGGTGGCATTGCTGCTAAGACACCAATGCTGGTGCCTCACATGATCCCTCATAGCCTGGAGAATTACACCCGGAAGGTTCCGCTCCATCCAGCTGTGCCTGTCTTCAGCACCTGTCAAGCGGGCAGGCCTCAGGAACAAGAGCGCTTACCTGGGGAGGCCGGTCAATCCCACATCCCCCCAGCCGGATGCATACGGTTCCTCAAAGCGTCACCATGACAATCAACCGCGGCCAACACTGCTCTCCATACCGCACGTACTGGTCGGCTAACGTCGCCCTAACAGGAAACAGGCACACACTCAGCCGGTCTTACCTCTGCATACCGTGCCGTTCTCCACCGGCTCGTGGCCGGCTTTGCACATGCAGCGTCCAATGGGAACCATCCACTCGCCATCGCCGTTGCAGTACAGCTTGATGGGCACGTCCACCTCCTCGCTGTTGGCTATGCAGACACCGCGGGCCACCTCCAGTGAGGTGCTCTCCGCCCCGGACAGGGTCTCCTGGAACACCGCCCCGTTCTGGATGACGCGGGGGCACTTGCGGTAGAAGACCCGCACGGCGATGAGCGACATGCAGCCTCCATAGTCCTGGAAGGCCAGGTAGAAGCCTTGGCGGGACATGGGCCCGAAACTGCGCACCTCTGTGTTGATCTTCATCACCCGGCCGCCCAGATCAACCTGCGAGAAGCTCTCGTCGGCCGCGATGGTGTCCACCTTAACCCAGGGGTTCTCCATCCAGGCCGGGAAGGTCTTGGAGGCCGAGTCTGTGTCCGACTCATAGTAGTAGAGGTTGAAGGTCTCCTTGCAGGAGCCGGGCACGTTAGGGATGCTGCCGCAGTCTCGGACGGAGAACTTCATCTCCACGTGGACACGCAGCGCGCCATGCCGACGGATGTACTTCGTGCGCACCCAGTTGTTCTGGCTGCTATCGTAGACGTTGCACACCTGGTAGGTACGGATGGTGTTCATGTTGACATCGTAGCCGCTGACTTCCTCCCACTGTGGGCCAGACAAACGTCGGTGAGAGCTCTGCTAACGAACACCTGGCCTGCTCCCGCGGAATGCAGGCGCCGTCTTTTCACAGCGCTAAGATCTGACGGGGCTTTTTAAACATGCTCCTTACAAATGGACATTTACATACTGGAAAAGCAGGTATTTAAGTGTCATAAGGTACCTGCTGAGATGAAAACACAACAGCATTTTAGTATAATACAGAAATCATCTTGACTGAAACACAAAACGACGGAGTGCGATTGTCTTCGGTATCTACGTCCAAATAGCTGGAAACTGGCATAAGGGAAAAACGACGCTGTTGGCAAAGCAACACCACCCGTTTGTGCCTGAGACGCTCGCTGGCACTTCTGGCTGCAGGGAAGCTCCAGCTTAGGCAGAATGTGATGAACATGGAGGATCTGCTTCTGAAACAACTGCTGTGACTGTATGTGAATTAAAAAGCCATTAAACGCTCTGGAAAGTAGTTACAGCAGTCGTAATTAGTGGTAAGATTAAACAAAAAATTGCATGTTTAAACTGTGTGTTTGTGTGTGTCTGTGTGTGTGTGCGCGCGTGTGTGTGTGTGCCTGTGTCCGTGTGTGCCTGTGTCCGTGTGTGTGTGTGCCTGTGTCCGTGTGTGTGTGTGCGCCTGTGTGTATTTTTTTCCACCAGGCCTGGCAAATGACAAAAGCTTTTTGTAAAAAGAATATGGCTTTAGGCCTAAATACAGCAACGAAAATAGGTCTTTCCAACTGGCAATATTTATACTTATCTTCTGCAGCCAATCATAAGTAAAAGCATGATTTCTGGGCAAATCTGTCCAGTTAAATCAACTAAAGGTCAGCAATTATCTGCAGCAAAAAAAAAAATCCAAGTGAGCCTTATAAAGGAGAGACCGTATGTAATTTTATCAAACACGAATTTCTGAATGAAGACTAGATTAACAAATTAAACCTGCAACGACAGCATATGCATTCTACATTATACTTATAAGCCGAATTATAAATAATGAACGCATTTTAATAGTCATATTAAACAAATAAAAATTGTAACAAATTATTGACAATGTTATACACTGTTATACAATAAGTAACAAATTATTGACGATGTTATACACTGCTGCTTGATGTAATACAAAGCTAATGACTAGACTGTCACCAATAGATGTAGTTTACGGGGGGGGGGGGCATCGTGCTGCTTAATAGAGACTATGAATGAACAAGTTGGGGTCACTGCCAGTGTGTGTCGCACATCTGCTACTGCAGAAAGGTTCTCTTTTCAGAAAGCCTGCCACAATGGGACGCCAGGGACAAGAGGTGCAGCATCCTCTATCTGGAGGGCAAATGCATTTGACAGATTAAATTAAAACACAGTGAAAGGGGGGGCAGGCCTGATTGAAGGGAGTAGGGGGGAACACGAAGGGCAGCGAAGCCATCCACGTCGATGGGAGACGCCTTTCAATGTGCTGCTGCCGTTTTGACAGAAAGCAGCCAGGGGAACCCAGATGGAACGCGACATGAGCGTGAGGAAGGCATGCAGACCTTCCCGTCGTCATCAGCGCGCGGCTCCTCGAGTGGCCATTAGAGGGCGGCCTTGGGGTTCCGGGTGCAAGGTCGAGCTGATTGGCGGCGGAGCCATTAGAGGCTTCAGATACTGTGGAGGGAATGACTATCTCGCAACATCACACCGAACACTTACGCTCATTCTGCTGAGTGAAGAAGATAGTAGCTTGCAAACTGCAATTTTTTGGGGATTATTCTATCATTACCTCTAACTCAGAATTTCTCACGGACTGCCAGACCACTATTTTAAGCTATACCTAGAATTTGTTTGCTGTCATCGAGAGCCCTTCAAAATACAAAGGCAGAAAAAGATTGACACCCTTCTGTCAAAGAGGGGCGGGGCTTAACCCCGGCGTTAACCTATCAGGTGCCGGGAGTTACAATAAGCAAGACATGCATTTCTCCTCCAATCAGAGCTTAGCTCTACCACACAGAACCACAATAAAATACAAACAGTGGGCTGCAGTGTCCCAAATGGAAGGAACACGTATCACTGCAATGAAAGCTTTTCATGAGTCAAAGGGACAAAGTGGCAGGCTTTATGTCCCCCAGCAGAAGGCCACTGTTGTGTTGTCTCCGCAAATATTTCAGCCAGAAAACCCTCATGCCACCGAACAATTAGACAAAAAAACTAACTTGTAATTACAAATCTCTCTCGCCGATTGTTAGTCATAATAATAATAATGACTACACCCCTGTGCTTGTTGATTTTCAACATTATTAAAAATGTAAATATTTTCTTTTTTGTTTGAAAGCTTCAGAGCTGAGCTTGCTCCCCTCTGCTCGGTGCAGCGTCCGCGCTCCTTCCCTGGAAGAGACTCCTAAACGCTTTTTGATTCTAATTTGACCAAATGAACAAGAAAAGGAAAAGGGAAAAACAAAGTAAGTCTGCTGCAGCTACGTTATCCCCCGCTGCGAGTCGTGGGAACTCGTCGGGGATCGGCGCTTCTCCTGCGGGACTGGGCAGCTGAGCAGCTGCTGCATTCCCAGCCTCGGGGAGCCGGGGGAGATCCGAAGCGGGCCTCCGTCCTTGGGCCACGGGGACCTGTCGTGCTCTTTGTGGTCGGCCTCAGAGAGCTTTCTACGCTCTCATAGCACAGCAGGGGGATGTAAATAAAACACACTGTGCCCTCCCTCCAGCATCACACCATTCGAATACGATTTTATACAGCGCTCTTCCCAATATAGCTGCCCCAGACTGCTTAACAAAAAAAAGATGAGAAAATTAGAGATGGATCTGAAGCGAATAAAGGAAGCGCTCGAGGAAGAGCACGAGACTCCGGCAGACGTGAGCGTCGCAAACCACTCCGTCAGCAGCACCTGGTATTTCACTTTGTGCAAAATTTTGAAGGCTTCTACGACTCTTCGGAGTGTAATTACATATTTTGGCTCATGCAGAGCACGTTTAGTGCGAAAGCGATCACCAGGTGCTGGGAGTCCAACTATACTGAGCTCCTGGACCAAAGCGACCCCAAGCCCCGACTATTTTTACTGACTCTGTTTTTGTCTTCCGTTATTTTGTACCAGACACACTAAGCCAAAATTATTCAAACATCCATGAGCATAAAATTATTTGACATACAGCAAATGTATCTGGGAGCCCAGTAACCAAGGCCAAAGCAGGATGAGGTTTCCGGATTGCCTAATCTTCGGAATTTATTAATAGCAGAGAAGAGTAACTAGTGCATCATTTGCAGTATGATTGGTGTTCATGTCGATGAACATGGGCCTTACGAGGGCAAACCCTCAGCTTCCTTTTAAAAACACGCCTCTGCTTCTCTCTGTCAAAACAGTACAGGGCCAACAATGAGGAGATCATTATACTGAAAGGACACTTCCTGTTCATGAACAGGCAACCCAGAAACGGTGCTCTAAAGCTTTAAGGTGTGTGATAAATCTAGTCAGAAGGAGCAAAAGGTGTGTGTGTGTGTGTGTGTGTGTGGAGTAGGTTTATATTACATTGTGGGGACCAAATGTCCCCCACAATGTAATAAAAACCTGATATTCTGACATTGTGGGGACCATTTTTCAGGTCCCCACAAAGATCTGAATGCAAGAAGCTGCCAAAAGTCTTGTATTTCGCTCGGTTACTTAAGGTTAAGGTTAGGGCTGGGTAGGGGTTAAGGTCATCATGTTGGGATTAGAGTTTTCCCCATAGGAATGAATGGAGAGTCCCCACAAAGATATAATTACAAACCTCTGTGTGTGTGTGTGTGTGTGTGTGTGTGTGTGTGTGTGTGTGTGTGTGTTTGCATGTTCATGATTGCAGCAGGACTCCACAGTTATTGTATCCTGCATTAATTATATATAATGATCTTTCCCGTTTCCTGATGATACACCAGCAGGTAAAGAGAATGTAAATCCGTATTATATTTCAGAAAGACTGTCAGGCCATCTGCCCAGCGAGTCTCTGTAATCTCATGCTCATGGTCTGTATCTTTGCAAGCACCATTTGAAAAACAATCACCTTCTTTAGGTATAATATAAACCCACATTCTCACTCTGTCTCTGCAAAGAAAAGTGACATTTCAGCAATGAGTACAGGCAGTTTGCCAAATGTTTGGATGATTAACATTTTTAATACTCCAAGATTCTCAAGCTGTAAACTGGATCAACAGTTTTATCTTCCAATTAAATCTATGCATGCATTTTACACCCACTAACACCAACTACAAAACTGGCCAAAATTTTTATAGTTTAAAAAAAAGAAAAAAGGAATTCAGATATCCTGGGCAAATGGGAGCTGCTACTAGGGGGATATTTTAAGCAACAAATAATATGAAACTGGTTATAATACTGGACAGTAGTAAAGAGTTGTACAAATGAAAAATGAGGCAGAACACTAATAAATGAGATTGTAAATGTTTTTCACTTATTAATAACTGAAGGTTCATTTGCATTCAAAACATCCTGGGGCTGATAAATACGAAATCAGAGAATCACCAAAATCGATCTAGTCTGACAATTCTATCTATAGGGAAAGGTGTTACGTATAGTAGCTTCTTCCTGTACAGACTTAAGCATTAGACTACTAAATTAAAATGAAGAATATGGATACATACATTAATTTTAAGTGCATAACAGATCTATTAACCCTAACAAAGTAGGGCTCTGTTCTCCTCACACTTCTGTTGGGAATATGTTACTACACCACGTCTTGTCTTTTGGCATCCAATTATAAACATCATGTAGTGCTTTAGACTGACCGCCTCCACCTCTTCAGCCTTACTCACCCCTGATGTAGGGTACACCGTCCACCCGAGCTCTGCCGTAGCTGTTGTGGAGTCCATTAGCGTCTCTGCAAGAGCAGGGAGGAGAAGATTTGCTCAGTCCTAACATGAATTCACACACAAAATAAGTCACGTCGCTTACGGTTGAACACAATGCAAATGATTGCACAAATACAGCCGTGTGACAATCTGTTACTTCATATAACTCACTCAATGTCCTTTGTTATAAATACATGCACATTCATTAACTACTCTAATCCCCGCTGTCCCAGTCTGACCATTTACAATCTGCCACTGCTTGGGAAAACAGACCATTATTTTCACATCGAACTAGAATTTGGTGATCAGTGGTCATTGTTAACACACCACAGCACAGCACACAGTGCGCAACAATGAAATGTGTCCTCTGCATTTAACCCATATGTGACTTTCGTGACATAGCAGGAGGCAGCTAATTCAGCGCCCGGGGGGCAGTGCTTGGGGGTGGTACCTTGCTCAGGGTACCTCAGTGGTGCCTTGCTGGTCGGGGATTCGAACCAGCAATCTTTCAATTACAAGTGCACTTCCCTAACCATCAAGCCACCACTGCCCACTATAAAGTAATAGTGTAAATCAGTGGCCCCCAAACCCCGGGCCGCGGACCGGTACCGGGCCGTGGGTCATGTGGTACCTGTCCGCGGGCTGCACAGAAAAAATAAAACACTTCGGTCATGTGATAGTTACCGCTAAAAATAGTCCCACAAGCCGTTTATTATTATATTTTAAAGATACCCCAGTATTATATTTTTAAAATATCCCCATTTTTATACGTATCATTTATTCGTATAAATACGTATACGTATATTTATCTGCCACTCCTTAAAGGCCGGGCCGTGAAAATAGTTTCTGATATTAAACCGGTCCGTGACGAAATAAAGGTTGGGGACCACTGCTGTAAATAGTGTAATAAAGTAATACACTATAAAGTGTATGTATACTTGTAAACAATGAGGATTTAATATCACTATCCTACATTAACAGCTAGAGGCTGTATTGAGGGGGCTGTTTTTTACAAATAGTTTTACATTACTGCTTATGAACAGCCACCCCTGAAACTGTTCTCTGAAATGTGATAAATTTAGTGAGAGGTAGGAAAAGGTCCAGAAAGATTTATGAAGATTTATTGCTGACCCTGAGGAAACCCGTCTTCATGTTTGCAAGCAGATTTTTCTGTCACAGTGTGGCCACATATTCACAATATGCCTCAGAAATGTTTTGCTTAAAACTTCCCTTTTTGATAGTAACTTCCAAAACGTCCGGTTTGCTATGAACGTGTCAAAATATGCGTATCATTACAACTGGAACAAAGCTTCAGAGGAAACGATTCAGTTAGCAGGTTTATCTCTGCGAACATCGTTTCCTAATAAGGAGATAAAGAGTTACTCCTGCACACCTGCTGCCCTTCAGTCTCATTCCAGGAAGGGGGAGCGAGGAGGGAATTATTTTGTTATTTTATTTGATATTTTTTGCACGACCTGGCCTTGTGTCTGTAACAAACCAGTTTAATGGGAGAGTGGCTGACCACCAACCTCTAAAATCTTTCAGCTTTTAAGGTTAAAGATGAACCTCATTGAGCTGGGGGGGGCCCACTGTGTCTCAACCCAGTCCTCTGGGACCTTCTGACAGTCCGCGTTTTTGCTCCCTCCCAGCTCCTAGTACGCTAGAACCGATCAAGCGATGGGGGACCCTGAACGGCGGGTACAAGTGTGTTGGGGACTGGGAGGGAGCAAAAATGTGGAGTGTCCGGGGGGGTCACTGAGGACCAGACTAAGAAACGCTGCCCTGGACCACTCCCCATTTTACAGAAAACTCACTAGTACTGACAGATTGATGGAGAAGATTACTTGAGATATCCGTTTTGCTGAAAGCAAATGCACAATAGTCACAAAAGGATTTGGAGAGATTTTCCCAGACACTCATATAAATCTTTGGATCTACAGTAACGGACGTCCATCCACATTCTGCATAGCCGGAAAAAAATCAAAAAATGTTTTGCTTCCATTTTACAATAAGGCTCCCTTCTACCACTTATAAATGGTAATAGCTCATTAATTAAAAAAAAAACCAGAGGTGGATAGTTCAGGTCCAGAAAGTAGAAATCGCAGCTCGTTAAAGTCCTCAGCTAGTTACAACTTCATAACGTCATTCTTATTGTAAAGCGGTACCAATGTTTTATCTCAAACTTCATCGAACGTGTTAAAAGTCCAGCGGTTCACTGGATGAAAAGTTGTGTTTCACAAGACAGAGCTACTTACGGCTGGTGTGACCTGATGTGGAAGTCACAGGTATTATTTACTCACTTTCTGGAGGTCACACTGCTAGCAAAATATAAACACTAATTAGCACTACTGGGGATGCCTGTATCTCTGAGCTCCACAGCAGTAACCTTCCTCCAATGACATTTTGATAATAATTCATCTTGCTGTCATTCATTGGTGGGGACAAACATGCCCCCTTACAAGTCTGACAGCTGAAAAGAAATAAGAGGTAAAAAGCAGGATAAAGTCTAATAAGACTTTCATTAATTCCACTAAATAGTTGTTGTTAATTAATGTTGCTTTCAACTATGGTTTTTTTCTTTTGAGAAACAAGCAGAATCTGTTCAGTGTCTCTGAAAGACCATTACATTCAAACATAATAGGAAGCTTCATAACAGCCTAATTTGTATAATTAGGCAGTTAAATTTCATTTGTATATAGCTGTCGATAATATCACATAATGCAAATTGATGAGGCCCCTTTGGGTGTTACTCGGTGAAATGCAAATGAAGCCCATCAGTATAATGAGAATTAGGACGTGTAAAATAAGAGTTATAACCCACTTACAGGCAGTTTGCAGAGAACACCGTGGCGTATAGGGGGAGGAGCACCCTGCTGGGATTGTAAAAACACACCAAGCCCCCCCCCGCCCCCGCATCCGCCCACACAGCCGCCAGAAGCCCCACCCCACTGCCTGCCCCAACACCCGAAAGCACTGGGACGAACTCTGTCAATGCACCTGGGCTGCTGCAAGACTGTCAGTCATTCTGGGATTTACACTTGTGGGTGATGAATTACAAGGACGGCGATAAAATTCCAGGCCAGATTCCAGGAAGCAAGTGTTTTAATCAGAATCCGGATCACTTTATTTCATCAAGGCCAGTCACCATGTCCGACACATTGATTCTGGTCTGCGGTCAGACGCTTCACTCACCGCATGTAAAAATAGACATTTCATAAAAACATATTTACAAGAAAACACGCATAAATAATAGGCCATTAACAAAAAAGACAGTCATGTTATAGTGTGCAAATTGTGCAAAATATGCATACATCATAATATCAAATCGGTAACAGCTTCTGTTCAATACAGGTCACTAGACATGGGAAGGAACTGTTCAAGTGATGAGCTGTTTTCGTTTTTATTGCCTGTTATGTTAAATACATAGGCACAGTGTTGTTATAGCAGCGGTGATACAGTCCGTCCTGCGTTACGGAACACAGCAGAACCTGAAGTGAAAGCTGACACCGCCGTAGCGGACGGGTCAACAAGAACCCAAACCAGGGGCTCAAAGAAACACCCGGCATTCTTTCTCAAAGGGGCAGACACCGCACTGTATTCATAGACGCGTCCCCTGACGAAGGTCAGAGTCAAACCGCGCAAGTCCATAAACGGCGACCACCCAATAAACAAAGCACATTACGATCTAAATTAGCAGACGTGCAGCTTAATGAGGGTTTAATCCTTCGAAGGATCGCTTGGATGCCAGGTCTCAGTCAGACGATAACGAGGTGGCACCTGTTTAAACTGCCGCTCGTTAAAAGCCCACGAAGGTGCCTGGGAGGGCAGCGAGGCGTGAAATTGGCGCTGCGCGAGTCGGCGTCGTTCGTTCGCCGCGGGTCTGCGGGGGTTGATGAGAGGCAGCTGCAGGTCCTGCCCTCGTCACAAGGACTTTTCCAGCCAGACAGCCCTCAGTCACCCCTATGCCCCCCACCCCAAACGCACGATTTGGCGGAGGGGTCGAGTGCCCATCAGACTCCCCCACCCCCCCGCAAACACACATGTTGGCACGATCCAGGCTAAGGAGCACCTGGTTACTGTATCCGGGGGGTGGGGCTCCGCTCGAACCATTATGCTGAATGGGGGAGTATGTAGGAGGGCAGGGGGGTGTAAGCTGGCCAGGGGAGACAGCTGTTTGGGGGAGACAGATGGTGGTGTGGCCCGGAGCTGCCTGGAGCCCCAAGACCCAGCCAGGTGGACTCTCTGGGGGTCAGAAGGTCCCATCTCTGAATAGTCTTTCATTTTCTTCCTGTTCCTTCTGGCACGGCGGCTAAAACGTGAGCCACTCTCAGAGCATCCTTCGCTGTTAATTGCTCATATCTATCATTTCCCCCATTTTCTGTCCCTGATGCTTCTCTGCCAGCATGATCGCTTCCCACTGTATGCAATTATATTTGATGAATGTGCCGCTGCATGTGGCCGTGCGTGTTTGTATATGCTGTTTGTTTAGCTAGGTGTCATCCCCGGTGCTGGTGATAACATAAAAAAAACTTTTTTTTTTTTTTTTAGTTAAACTGGTTTGTTTTGTTTCGCTACATCTGTTTTCCACGGCTGCTTCAACCTTTTAAGCCACAGCTGACAGAATAATGCCCGCTTTAATAAAATGAGACAGCAGGTGGCATAGTGGTTAAGTACTGAACTGATGACTACTAGGCTGTTACTGTTCATTTGTGATAAATGCATAAATATTAAAGTTCTGTGTACACAGGAAGTGTGACACTGAGAACTATTTGCATTTTTTTAATTTAGTAGATTCTTTAATCCAAAGCGATGTACATTATTTTGAGAAAGCAGGGTCAGGCCGTCCCTGGAGTGAATGAGGGTGATGTCACCCTGCCAATCCCAGGCTTTAAACCGACAAGCTTCTGACCACAGCCACAGAGCTACAGAGTGCCCCACAGTACCGGCCGTATCACAGTGATCATACTGTCTGGCATGTCCACCTGCTGAGATCATTTTAAGATGACCCATTCCCATACAGGCTACAGCAGGGGATGACAGAGTTAATCTTTAAATTCATGTCATTTAAAATTTTTATTTAAAAATTCCTAACCGCTTACATAACACAGCTTGAAAACTTATTAATGCACAGACAGAGCCAGGCACAAAAATGTCACCCGTCCAATTACACTGACATAAAGTCATTTCATAGATCAGTAAGTGCGTGCTTGAAAAAAATCCGATGGTATGAAGGTATTAATATATGCGTGTTTCATACATTTTAGGGTCGATTTATAGAAGCACTGGAACCATGAAATGAAGATATAAAATGTAAGGGGCTCAAACCTTCATGGCTCATTCTACACGGTGCCTTGGTCCCGGCGAAGAGCCACTGTTTGTGGACCTTACAGCTTCTGCCTGTACAACCTGCTTCATGGCTTCCCAGCTTCAGGCATTAGGGAGGCAGTCAGTGTTTTTCCAGACCTGTATTCAGTGTGCAAAATTCTTTTCTTCTCATAAATTGGTTTTCATACAAAATTCTGTAAAGGCATTCTGTCACCGCATAGAAGTGGCATTCAGTTTTGGATCAAAGTCAAATTTCCCGTACTACTAAAAAAAATTACAAAACTCCGTGTTTATGAGTTCATGTGCATTTTTCTGGGAGAGAGGGGAGAGTTTGCAAAGACATCTGGGATTCAAAGAAACCGCTTATTTACTGAGCGCATGAGAGGCAAAGTCATGGGAAAAGTTATTCATGGGTGTAACGCAACGTCATTAAACAATATCTGAATGGTTCTGGTAGTTTTTCAGTGGCACACTGGGTGACGCTATGCATGTGACACAAAATCACCCTGACGAGCTGATGTTTGCTGAGACAAGCGTTTGACAGGACGCACAGGAGAACCTCAAAACCACAAGGAGGGCTCACTCATGTGACTGTGACCGTGCCGATCACTGACAGCGCTCCGCTTAACAGCCGCAACACCCAATGACAGATAAGCCTGGGTGTGAAGGAACTTGCTAGAAGCATCACAGACATCTTATAGGGTGACAGCAGCTGATTGGATGACAGATTACGGCTGGAATCCCCTTCAGAAAGCAGCATCAGTGGACAGCGTGGCCTTGTGTCAGACCTCAAAGGCATTACGTAAGGGTTTTTATGGAAATCGACCTCATGCTGGACTTGTTTTCAGTATTTCCCCTGAATTACTCTTTGGGGAGCCATTATGCTTTCGAGAGGAGCCAGCGAGATGAGAATTATTTTAAACCGTGACAGGTACATGGGGAGGCCCAGGCCACAATACGATACGATACGATACGATACTATACGATAGTTTGGAAAGTGGAGCGGCAGAGTGCAGAGTGCCAAGCTTCGGCAGCGGCCTGCGTGGGACTAGCGGCCTGTTGGCTCAGGCAGGATGAGGTTCTCCTGAAGTCTCCCGATGGCCAGAGTACCGGCAGCGACATCTGCCAATATCCTGTAAAGCGGCTCCCCAATGACTTTGGGTTAAGCTCATTGGTGATGCAGAGTAGGCAAAGAGATGCAAGATCACTGTGACTCTGACGATGGATGAAATGCAAGATGTCAACTTGAATGGCACGCTGTCCCATGATTCTGAGGAGTCATTGATTAAGTGTTGGCCTGGTGGGTGGCTGTCTTACACACTCAATATTCCCAGCCACATACACTTTCCGACACACCATCGTCTCTTCAACGAAAGTCCACTAAGAGTTAAACAAATCACCCATAATGCAAACTGCAGCAATATTTCAAATTTCTTTGTGTGCAACATTGTGCTTTTGTCATCATTCTTTAATCAAATTTATGCCCTGCTATTTTTCTGGATGTTATTTGCTAATGGGTGCAGCTCAAAGTTCCAAAGTAGATGGTTTTGTTCATAGTTTAATTTATCGGGGCCCAATTTCACTTTGATTTCAGTTTACGCAAAGTAAGAGTAGAGTAGGCAACACTAGGTCTGCACTCTGAAATACACTGAACTGGCAGGAACAGAAAACCTTACAATGGAAAAGGAAGAAATGTCAGTTGTATCTCAAAAAACCACGCTTAACAACTAAATCACATGCTGCTCAAAATCCACAGCTTACTAAATTGTAACTTAAGAGTTACAGACGTTTCTTCCTTCTTATAATAACCAGGAACCAAAGGACAAAATTCACATGTAGCTTATAATTAACTGAATATGCGCATTTTTATAGATTACATTACACTATGTTTTTAGCCCAAGTTAGCCATTAATCATTTGTTTTCCCCAGGAGGATTTTGGAGTTTTCTGATGCATTTGACGGTACCAACGAGGCGAGACCCAGTGATCGAAGCCCCCTGACTCGTGCTCAAGGTCTCAGGGTCTGCATCATATGTTCAAATAAGTCATAACAGAGGCATGTGACACAAGCTGCTATCTAATAGCAAGATCGAGATCCGATGTCAGCACTCTGGGTTCACCCTTCGTCCCACGTTTGATCACTCGCTCACAACAGGGGTGTCAGCAGATTCTCCGTCCACCTCCAGCTCCATCGAAGCCCCCACCCTCGGCGGAGAGGGGTCAGCTTCCTGCCAGGTATGTGAAGCAGGACACTTCTGTTAACCAGATCAAGCTGTGTTCTCCCAGCAGAACCTTGCCTATTTCCCTGCTTGGGGTTGTGTTGACACATTTATGCTGTGGCAAGGTTTCAGCCAGCTGTTCCAGATGTTTTTCAAAGATCAAGGTCCCCTGAAATGCAGGGAGGAAAGACAGCAGGAGGCACACACAGAACTTTACGGGCGACTTCCTAATACGAGAGGCAGCTCAGGGTGTTTGTGCGGCACTTGTACGCTGTTAATGTGCATCGCTTTGAAGCATCTTAAAGACGTGCTTCATTAAGAAACCGGGCTTTGGAATCTGAACCATCTTAACTGTCAATTTGTGCAAAACTGAGTCATGACAAAATGTGTGCAAAATGTTGGCATTGCTACAAAGTGGCACAGCAAGTTCCAAGCGGACAGATCGAAGATGCACAAGAAGCTGTTAAATGATGGGACATGAGCCCCTGAAAGCTGAATGCAAACCAGCACCCTGCTGTTTCTCATCCTATCTAAAAAAATCCGTCAAACCCTTTTGCCTTTACAGCTGTTTGGTGGACAAACACATTTTGTCCTACTTTATGAATTATTGCTCACATTATGAATAGTGAGCAATATGATGGCATTCCTCCTCAGCGACACCTGCCTACCGCACACACCTGTCTAACGCAACCTGCCTACCACACACACCTGCCTACTGCACACACCTGTCTAACGCAACCTGCCTACCGCACACACCTGCCTACCGCACACACCTAACGCTACCTGCCTACCGCACACACCTGCCTACCACACACACCTGTCTAACGCTACCTGCCTACCGCACACACCTGCCTACCGCACACACCTAACGCTAACTGTCTACCGCACACACCTGCCTACCGCACACACCTGTCTAACGCTACCTGCCTACCGCACAGACCTGCCTACCGCACACACCTGTCTATACGCAACCTGCCAACCGCACACACCTGTCTAACGCTACCTGCCTACCGCACATCTGCCTAATCAGTCCCTCCAGGATTTCGCGGGCGTCTTTTTTGATTGTTGCGGCTTAAAATGCTTGATTTTGCGGCAGCTTT
>JAODJU010000108.1:2287101-2298839 GCA_026776725.1 Gnathonemus echidnorhynchus | reverse complement strand
AGATAAATCCAGTGATTTCTCCCTTCTGCCCACAATTACATTCTTGAAAATGCGGCAGAATTTATTTCCCTTGGGAAAACTCTGCAGGAAATGTTGCAGTGAGTAACTGTTACGGGTATTACTTTAATACAATAAACGCAGCACTGGAATTGTTGGATCACTGGTGTATTCAGTCCTCTGACGATTTCAGTTTCTAATTGGGAAGGACTGCACCATGTTTACATACAGTTATACATTTTCCAGCTACTTACACTGGACAGAGTTGCGGAGGAGCCTGAGGTCTATTCTGGGGGGCCCAGAAGCTGGCACTAGCCTGTCCTCAACAGGCTCAATAACAGAGGCTACAATCTTTTAATGTCTTTTATGCTTAACTTGGGGATCAATTTGCTAAGCTATATGAATTCAGCTCTGCTGAAGATCGTAACAACCATGCCTAAAACACAACTGGTGCACAATTTCCATTTTTCAAGAATCTTAATAAAACAAAAAGACATCAGTGAAGATAGTGACCAGACTGATGTAATTTGACCCAAGCTATAAGGAAGACACGGCGCAAAAATGGCGAAATTTTTGCAAAAGGCTGTGTTAAGGTTCTGCAGAATCTGAATTTGTCTCACGATGAAAAAACCATTTCATTTTAAACGGTGAGAACAAAAACTTCTGATGAATGATGCATACAATGAACCTGCTGCTTTTGTCTTGCTGTGACGCCACACATATTAAGGATTCTATTCTTAACTTTGCATGCGGACCATTCAGCAGTCGTCAGTCGTGACGGTATTTAATCCACACTAGTCACTAATATGACACATACATTTTTGACTAATATCAAAAACTAATGCATGTATTGAACAGGAGAGGACTGTGGTATGGTTACATTTAATTCCAGTGCTGTTCTGGCGGCTGTCAACAGTTTGTCCACTATCACCCCCCCGCAAGCCATGGCAGATGAGGCTCCAGTTATCGATCAGTCAATCTTCTGACCCATTTTCCTCACAGCCAAAGAAATGAGGGACAGGCACCTAGTGGCCCTCGCATTATAGGTTAGGGGGAGGTCTGCAGAGTTGGACAGAAATGCGTAGATTTGTGGGTGCGTAAAAAATCGCTCCCCAGTACAAGACATTCTTTACCATAATAACGGTAATGCCTTTTTAAAGAAGCTGGTTCCAAGTCCTTCTTCTTTCTAACATCCCAATGAATCTGAATTAAAGTTAAACCACATGTTTGAATGGAATGTATCACATACAGGAGAGGTAACATCACGCAACTCGACTCAGCATTCATTTGTGGACGTTAGTGCATAAGTTTTAGTTGGGCATTCCACATATATTCATATATAAATTCATTCATATTATGGAAAACTGAACGGTTCCATAAATAGTCGCGGGTGGCTGTTCTGGCAACGTCGGAAGATCTTTCCGGAAGGGCGGCCGCATCTGTTTCCTAAGACGCAGACGCTGCGTGAGTGATAATTGCTCATCAGAGGGACGCTTGTTCTGCCAAGCGAGTCTCCTGACACCCCGGTAGGAACAGGCCGCCAGACACTCCCGGTTTAAGGGACAGCTACAACCGTGCTCAACATTTAACAAATGCCCTGCTGCATGGGTGACACTTTGGCATGCTGTGGGTATGGTCAGGGCAGAAAGGGCATTTAAATGTGTTAATAACACAACAATAACAGTAATAATACACAAGCACAATCTGCTTCATCTATAGTGTGAAAGGCACGTCAAAAATTGGAAAAGCTTATTAAGAACGTGTCATCAAACTGTTATGCAGGTCTAAGTCAACAACTTAGCAGGTACACAGACTAATCGACAGAGACGGAGAGAAGGAATAAAATACTTAATCCTGTCTAACACAGCACACTGGCTGTGCACTGAAACAGCCAATCAGTCGTCTATGAGCAAACACTCGGGCCAGTGTGTTGATGCAAAGGGAATCTGCAACTCCAAAGGCTGGTGTTTCAGGCAGCGCTCTGCCCTGATTAAAATCCAAGGCAAGTAATGAGGAGGTGGGGGCGGGGGGGCAGTGGGCCAGGTGTTTGGATGGACCTCTGAATGGAGATAAAGGGAGCATGGCCAGTGAGCCGAGGGGAATTCCAACAGAGCAGTGTGCTGCTAAGGGAGGGGGCACATGGAGTGCCGGGGGGGGTGCTGTTCAATCCCCAGGCTGAAAAGGCGGTTTTTGACAGGCCTCGATGTCACTGTTCTTCACTTGCGTGGGGCCAGCAGGAGACCATAATGGTGGATTCCGCACTGGGACTCGGGTCTGGGGCGTCTCTCAAAGAGCTGCTTCACAATGGGCCCTGAGCAGAGGCAGCCAGCAAGCTGCGAATGGCGACACACGTGGGGGCGGCTTCCCTTCGGGCATCGACATCAGCTCCCGAAACGCATGCTACTGCATTCAGTTTGGCGCAGATCCTTCACCTGAAACTGTACCTTGGGATAATGGGGCATGTGTTTCTATAGATCCTAGCCACTTCTCACTTCAGCCACAAATACTGCTGTAGCTTCTTGCTTTGCCCAGTCTCTGCCTGTCCCTGTGGAGAAGCGCTTTCCAGTCAGGGAGCTAGTGGCACAGTGGGTAAGGAACTGGAACAAATGCCTGCTGAACCACTGAAGGTGGCCTCCACTCAAAAATAATCCTGTTTATTTAGCTCATTAGTGCATAATTTCCCACATAACTTTATGCTACTTTTCTCCCTGATACATATATGAATAATGAGGGTCACTTCGGAGCTATTTTCTGTTTATGTCTCACTTTCCAACAAAAACCTGGTCGCTTAAACACTTGTACCAAGAAAGGAATCATTTTTACATGTATGGTGTTGGTTTGGAAAACACCAAATAGAATGAAGGGCATATTGTACTTCAGCTGTAAAAAATACGTGTTTCTAAATTGCCAAGTGAAGTAAATTGTTATGGAGACCAGCATATCTCCAGAAATTAAATGTTCAGTATGTTTGCTGACTCTGCATTATATCTGATTATGCCCCTCTGTCCTGTTTCTTTCTGAGTGTGTATACCAGCCCTGATAGAATTTGCCAGGCTGACCAGACGGGTCTTGTGATCTTGCATGTACATCTGCCAAGTATACAAGAGTGACTGCACATTTCACCTTATAGCCGGCGATGGTAAGACGTGGATTTCTTTTGCGTGACAATTAGAGACAATTAGCGAATTTTACAACGTGTTTAAGTGGATCTCCATACAAAGGCCGGTATTGGGAAGCTGGAGGTAAATATGTATCGCTGTTTCTCAAAGTAACTTTTAAACTTTTAAACAAGTTCTGCTTGCAAAACGGGCTACATTTCAGGATGTTACAGTATGCATATCTGGATTCCAGTTACATTAATAAAAATAAAAATCAACTACAATGAAAACAAAAGAACGGCGGATCAAGATAAAGCGAGTTTCACTCACTGGATGAAGAAATTGCTGAAATATGTAAGTAAAACCTTTGTGCTAGAAACATGGAGCGCTTCGGGAGCGAGAACAAAGTCTGATACTTGTGGCTGACATGCCGCCGCCGTCTTTCCCCCTGGATGTTTGCGGGAGCCCCGTCTGTTCGGGACTCGCCGCACGGGGGAGGCGGCAGGGGAACGAATCGTGTTATAAAGAGGCAAACGGGCTGCCTCTCTGCAGCTAGTAATGCGGGGCTGCAAAACCCGCTAATCCGTGTAAATATTTACTCAAGGCCAGAATTCTGTTTAAAATGGCAAAACCGATCTTTGAAATGAATATTTCAACAACAGTCCACACTAAATTGCGCTAATACAAAGACCGACGTGACCATTTTTGCTATTTAGCTAAAGGCAATCTGCACTGGATTATACGGTATATTGGGGAATAACCACAATAGGGGGGAACAAGTACCGTTGTTTGTGATTAGGCCTGAAGCTTTTTCACTTGTGTGTCGTTAGTGGAGGCTGCAGATTGCCCCAGATAATCATCCTTTAACTAATTATGTCAGTAGAGACTTTTGGTGCTGTGACTGTGTGTACTGACACTCCAGGGACCGACGAACGGGAAATGAGGGTTAATTATACATAAACAACTATAAACACGCGGAGAAAATGACTGACTGTATTAATTATCGCGGAAATCAAAGGAAAATCCATTGGAAATTAGACTAAATAGCTTTGTTTAACAATAAATTCTGATTAAAAATAGATTTTTTAAAGCAACGTGACATTCATTTAAAATTTTAATTACGTCTTTTTCTAGTTCGTTTCTTCCCATTGTTTAGTATTTCTTCTTATTCTAAAAAAAATCCAAATTTGTAGATATTCATAAAATATTTTTTATGAGTTCTGATTACCCGTGACGCCAGAGAAACAAACGATGCAGGCAGACAGTAATCTTGACATGCCTTTCTTTCCCTTTTATCATTTGGAAGCTGTACTTCTCTCTTGTCACGACAAACGTCCATCCCTGTAGTAGCTCATTTCCTAACCAGTCTTAACCTTACCTTACCTCGCTTTCTTTTTCCGTAATACGAAAAGCAATCAAAACCGGAAAAGCTCCACCATCCCCTAAGAGCTGTCACTTGAATCCCAGCAAACCGCAGCTGCTCTTTCTGTTTGTGTAGCTGGGTGCCCACCGCCCGCACCCACGTCTAACCCCCACTGCAGCCTACGCTTCCTCATACCGGGGGAGTCACCGCGGTTCCGGCCCTGATATTTATCGCTTTTTTCCTGGCGTTAAGTGTTAGATCGCACTTTGTGCGTCAATGAGGCTGCCTTCAATACCGCCTTTTCACTAGGCCTATCAATATAGTGATACTGCAACACATTCATATTTATATACTTAATTTTGACTTATTTAACTTTGTGTGTGTGGAGATTTCTACCTATTACAGGCCCGCGTCTGAAAATTAAATCATTCCAATGCATCTTCACAAATGCAAACCTGACAGGGCACGGTGATGTCAGACTGGGGGATTTTATTCAGTCGTTTGCCCAGATTTCCACTTCATTTAGCTGATAGGGGTGATGCGATTTCCCAAAGGCGGGACAGGCTGCGTCTGGGTCCGGGATCTGGACCGATTTCAGCGCGCGTACAGCACGGGGGCGGGAGCGCGCACCGAGCACGCCGCCAAAGCGCTGTCACCGTTTGGCCGCCAAAGATAACGGAGCACCGTGAATGCAGGTGCATATGCCAAGTACAGTACTTAGTCTAAATCAAAATTAAGGTTTGGTGTATAGCATTTTTACAGCCTAAATGAAATCTTATTTTATCTTTCAATTTGCCATTGCAGATGACAGGAAGGTCACAGAAGCACGTGGCAGAACTGGCTCGAAATCCGTCTTCTATTTGTCTAAAAAATAATGCGCTCGCGCTAAAAACAATGGCATGCATAAAATATTATGGCCTGGCTACAAATCACATACGATCACTTTTAAATCAAACTTACTGCAGCAGACATATAAAGCAATTGAACCACAACGCAGTTCTTGCTGCCCCTTAGAAGCCCCCTAGCCATTTTTGACACCGTAATCGCGCAACTGCATGGAAATGCTCTCGTCTTGCATACAATCAATTCGCACGAATGAATAGGATGAATCTCTCCACCCGCCTCACGAGTGGTGTCGATGCGCCGAGCGACGCTGCTGCTTTCCAGAGCTGGTTGGGGGGGTTAAGTCGAAATGGCATTACAGATGGAAGGAGTTAGAACGATGGAAACAAGATGATGGATGAATTCTGGCACGTTTTTCTGGTCTGTTTCACAGCTCGGAGTTTCGAGTCTGTCAAATGTGATTGTCGGGGATTGAAACGGGACCCGTAAAAATTCTAATCTACCGTTCCAAGGAAAATGAAACTGAGGTGAATGGGAACCCCTGCCGCGCAAAGCAAGGTACTTCTGATAATTACTTTTAAATGGAGGACAGATCAGTTACAACATAACATGAATAATACAAATTAGTATGCATTTAAAACCTGTTAAATTTCATTTTCTAACACAAATTGTTTTGCTCCATACTAGGATGACCTTTTATGTGTGCACTTTATACATGCAAATATTTCCATTCTTTATACAAGTGTATAAAATACACTTTATCATCTTTTTCATTATATAAATATAATAATGTATTAAAATGTATGGGTTTTGTTTTTACAATTGCCACGGAAATGGTCAAATCCAAAACCAAAACGAACTGTGATTCTGTTGGGATCCATATGCTGGTATCAAGAGCAAAGTTGTTTGCAGTCAAAACATTCTCCATGACAGGCAGACAGGCAGAATAGGCAGAGTAACATACACCTTGTTCACGGCTCATAAGGGTGTACCTTGTAAAATAAATAAATGGCGATGCATGTAATAACACTTTGAAACAAACAACATATGGGCGCGACAGCATGTTGATGACAGTCTACAGCTAAGGACGTCCTCCGCTCACATACTGCATGTGAAAATGACCGCCGCGGGGGGTCCCGGGTCACGATCAGGTCAAGAGCGACACCAGAGAAACGTGTGCGCATCAGTGCTGTCTCGTACATGCATGGAATCTTGCAGTGCGCTGAGAGTATGACAAAGTCAATGCGAGGCAGCATCGCAGTGAAATGAGGGCGACCGCTGTTCCTGTCAATGGGCAGCGGCCGCATGACAGCATCACACACAATAATGCATGGGAGATGCACAAAGCGTGAAAATCTCCTGCTCCTCGTATAATGAAATCTTCAGAAATTCAATACTGGATCTACAAATTCCTTCTGCATTTGGGGGTGTTAGCCGAGGACTACAATGTTCACTATTATGAAACGAAAGTGAAACTTTGTGTGCAGTAAACAGGATGTAAAGATGGTTCTAAAATGATCATTTTAGATTTGATATTATCAATCAATTGATATTATAAATCAATCAATAATCACTGAACAATTATAGTAAGTATGATGATGATGATGATGATGAAAACCCTTTATTGCTGTTGCAATTCACCATGTCACTAGTCACAAGCGAAAAACAGGCCATCAACCCAACCATACATATACACATATCACATTATAGGGGGTAGACAAGTCAGGAAGACAGGGGATATAGGAAAAATAGAGAAAACAGGATTACATGAGGAGAGAGGAGGAGAGTAAAAAAAAAACATATTCCTCTCTCTCAGCACCAACAGGAGTCTGCAGCACCTGTAGCCTAGATGGACCGGTGGCCCTTAACCATTTACTGATGTAGCATCACAGCAAGCCAGACCAAGCAAAGGTGGCTCAGTGCAAAGGAAAAGGGCAGCGAACAAACTGGGCTGCAGCCGAGAGCCTCGCCCATCTGCCCAGGGCTGCCTGAGTGACTGCAGCCATCAGCTAGGAAAGAACAGGAGGGGTGTGGATGGGTGTCATCACATGTGGGGCAGCTAAACGTTCCATCTCAGGATTATAGCCCAAAACAGTTTTTATTTCCTGTTCTCTGCTGTTTGCATTTCAGTGACCCAACCAGAGGGACAGGGGGCAGGCCAGCAGGTGGCTTGGGCCCCCGCACGTCACCCGCTTCATCTTCACCTTGACCCTCCCCGCCCCCCCCATCGGCACGACGCTGTCACCATGCCGACCGGACAGCCGGGCAACCACAGGTTTACAGGGAGGTGTGACAGTCAGCTGGCATGCAGAGGTAAATACGAGGATGGCTGTAATGTGAACGGTAACTGGAACATCTAAAACTGGATAAGTCTAAACTGCTTACTGCTTACCCAGTAAACTGTCTGCATACACACACATACAAATATATATATATATATATATATATACACAGCTACATGTGTGCATATACATAAAATGTAAATAATGTGAAAAACTATGCCTTCAGGATGAAATTGTAGTCAGATTTAATTTTTAAAAACTATTACCCCCAGATTCATTCAGGAGTGATCTGTCTCTCTCTGCTACACCATCTCTCTCTGTCGCTCTCTCTTCCTTTCCATCTCTCCCTCTCTGTCTATCTCTCTCTCTTTTCCTCTCCGTCTCTCTCCCTCTCCATCTCTCTATCCCCATCCATCTCTTTCTCTCCGTCTCCCTCTCCCCTCCCCTCATCTCTCTCTCCGTCTCTCTTCCTCGCCATCTCTTTCGCTCCCTCCCTCTATGCATTGTAAGGATATTTGGGCAGCAAAAAACAAGTCCAGCCCCCGTAATCCTTGCTGTCTGCAGTGCGCTCTCTGTGCCACACTGCATTAATCCCCGGGGAAACACTGCCAGTTCCTGCTGGATTTTAGGTCACAGTGTCGAGACACCAGAATCCAGGCCGTTTCCTTCTGAGGTCATGGAGCAGGTACTGGCCTCTTCATCTGCCAAGACGGCCGCGGGGTGGAAGGGGGAGAGGCGGCCCGGCCCAAGGCCCGGCCCGGCCCAGCAGAACCTACCTAAATGCTAAGTGATAAAACAGCTGCCTAAAGCTGACGGCCCCCATATAAAATCCCCCACGATGGATGACAGGTCCAACAATTCCGGGAAGTGGAATCGCTTTCCTTCTCCCCATGGTGCACTAGCATCTAACATATATATCAAAGGGACATATATGGTCTCAAAGGGACATTACTGCTGACAACTGTGATAAAAAAGTCCCCTCAAACAACAGATGACAAGTGTGACAATTACCCAAAGGACTTCACTGCTTTCTGTCCAAAATGACTGTGTGTGTGTGTGTGCGTATGTGTGTGTGTGTGCGTATGTGTGTGTGTGTGTGTGTGGGTTTGCAATGATCACATTTGAGGACCAAATTGTCCCCAAAGTGTAGTAAAACCTGAAATTTCCCTGCTTTTGGGGACATCTTTTGAGGTCCCCATTTGGATAACCTCAGTTTTATAAAAAATCTGTGAATGCAATCAAAAAAGTAAAAATGCCAAAAGTCTTGTATTTGGGTTGGTTACTTATGGTTAAGGTTAGGGATGGGTAAAGGTTAAGGGTGTCGTGATTGGGATTGTGGTTTTTTCCATAGAAATGAATGGTGTGTGTGTGTGTATGTGTGTGTGTGTGTGTGTGTGTGTGTGTGTGTGTGCGCCCTTCGTAGCCAGGCAGGGATGGCTTCTCCATGCGATTCTGGCGTCAGCAGCGTGAGTAAGCAGGAACCTGGATGACAGAGCGGAAGGGATTTGCTCCGGTCGGCCTGTATGTGACCGCGGCGGGGAGCGGTGGGGGGCGGCGTGGAGCGGCTTGCAGCGGAGGTCCTGGGAAGGGGCACGACCCACCTGGTCTCCAGATGAAAGCCCACAGCTGAGTCAGACACGTCGCTATTCACTGCACAAGACCGCTGTGAATAAATCATTTAACTTTTTTACGCAGAATTTTGTAATATATATCTTGTTAACATGGAGAAATCTGCCAGAGGATACAAGTATAAATCTATATTAAAGCCCGGTTTTTCTTTCTTTTGAATTTTTTTCCCAAATTCATACCCAAACCTCGTAAAACAACTTTTCAAATGTATTAAATTATAGCAGTAAGAGACACGCCAACTAAATATTGTGTGAAAGTACTGATTCAGTGCCGAAGAGTCAGAAATGCTGCCTGCATGCCGTTCCATACCTGTCATTTGCAGGTCGCATGCCCATCGTATGCCCATCACATGCCTGTTGCATGCCTATCACATGCCTGTCATATACCTGTTACATGCTAGTCGTATGCCCATCGCATGTCTTTCATATGCCCATCGTATGCCCATCGCATGCCTGTCAAATATCCATCACATGCCCATCACATCCCTGTTTTATGCCCGTCATATGCCCATCACATGCCCATCACATCCCTGTTTTATGCCCGTCATATGCCCATCACATGCCCATCACATGCCTGTTTTATGCCCGTCATATGCCCAGTACAGCTTATGGCAGGGCCCCCTCTGTTCGACATTTTATCTTTGAGTTGATTATTTCTTTTACTCGGCTTTTTAAGGGCATAGAGGCTAATGCAACTAGTGCATGTGTGGATTATGTTTATATTACATCGTGGGGACCAAATGTAATCACAATGTGATGAAAACCTGTCATTCTGACATTGTGTGACCATTTTTCAGGTTCCCACAAAGATCTACGAATGCAATCATAAACCTAAAAATATTTTGCTTAGTTACTTATGGTTAAGGTTAGTGCATGCTCCTTACCTCTGGGTAGGGGTTAAGGTTGTCATGTTGGGATTTTTCAGGAGTTTTCAGCATAGCAAGGAATGGAAAGTCCCCATAAAGATATAATTACAAACCCCTATATATGTCTGTGTGTGTGTTTGCCTATGTGTGTTTGTGTGTGTGTGTGTGTGTGTGTGTGTGTGTGTGTGTGTGTGTGCATGCGCATATTTGTGTGTGTGTGTGGTTTAGAGAGCCAGCAAGCTGGAGTTCAGGGGCTCTAATAACACCTGACTCTTTGTTAGTACTTCTGACCACAAGGGCCGTAGGATTAATGGGGGTGGGGCTGTGGATATCCCACCATCTATTTGGATGTGAAGGCGGGGGGACCGGATAGAGCAGCGGGGGCTGCCTGGAACAGGTGGAGGGAGGGAGGCAGGCAGGCAGTACAGTGGAAGAGTGCTTCTGCAGTTTAGCTGGGTTGGTTCCCCACCTGGATGGAAACCTTCTGCCGTGTTTTATGGGGCCCGGGGCCCGGGGCCTGGCTGTGCCTGACAGGGGCCCCACAGGAAGCCTGGGCGTCATCAGCTTTACACTCCTTCTGCAGCATGGAGGCCAGGGGCCAGCAAGGGAGATCTCTCTCCCTCTCTCTCCATCTCGCTCACAAGTCACCCCCCTCGCCAAGCTCCCAGGTTGTGCTGAGGACGGATACAGCCCCCCACACGGGCACGGTGTCTGTGCAAGTTTCCAGACTTGCAGAGTGTTCGCTTCCCAAACTGAGCCCCGACACAAACCCTAACAACACTTCATTCCCCTGTGTTGTGTAACGAGGTCTTGGGCCAAGTGAAACTGATCAGTCAACACAAGGACAAACCTCATAATAAAGACTTGGCAGGCTGACGGCGGCCCTGTGTTTCTGAACAGGCTGTGGTGAGCCGCCGTTTCAATGCATTTTAGTTCATCATATCGGGAGAATGTTGACTAGAAAGGGTAGGAGTGACTGTGTCTTCGTCGCACCTATAATTACCTCTTAATTTAGCTCCGAGGTACCAAGTACTTGCTAGATTGTATCAAGGGCAAAAAAAATGTGTGCATATGCGTGTGTGTGTACTCTCAAGCAGGGGACACAGATCACAGCTGCAGTCACACGGCACCCGGCAAACCTACCACCAAGGGCTCAAACACAGAATTGGACCGTATGACCAAATGTTCAGCAAACTGGATCTGTTGAGCCCTTGAAGAAAACGTGCTAGTAAAAAACAAAGACAAACTCTACGTTTCCCATGATCTGCTAGAGACATATTTATAAGTAACCCTCTGTGACTATGGGCAGCAGATATCATTTTACTTTTTTCTTGGCTCTTGTTATGATGTGAACGTCCCCATATGCCTTTTAAGAAATGTTATACTCAAGCAGGACAGTTACATAACAGAGACTCTTCTCTGCCCCCCTACATCCATGACCTGATATTAGCTGGAATCTGAGCACTTCATCCCATAAATGAAAAAATGTGTTTAAAAATGCGCCGCTATGACGACTTTTACGGCACAATGCTGCCACCTTGTGGCCTCAATTTACAATGATTCAACGACCGTTCATGTTCTAACGCAGGGTTTCTCAACCCAGTCCTCAGGGACCACCAGACGGTCCATGTTTTTGCTCTCTCCCAATTGCCAGGGAATTG
>JAODJU010000108.1:2257498-2282543 GCA_026776725.1 Gnathonemus echidnorhynchus | reverse complement strand
GGGGGGGGGGGGGGGGGGGGGGGGGGGCACGGCGAGGCGGGAGATGGAGACAAAGCCGGACCATGCCATCCTCGCCGCAGGCCGCACGGGGACTCGACGTGCCAGGCTCAGAGGTGGTCGGGTGCGGTGCCAGACCCAGCAGACGCGCTGCCCTGAGTGACGCGTTTACTATGGAGGCACGCTGGATCATCTGTCATCTGCGCGGCGGGACGCCAGAAAGATCGGCAGCCAATAAAAAAAATAATAATAATAACAATAATAATAATGTCGGCATTGTCTAGCGGCTTCCACTGCCGGGACGGGAAGCGGTATGCAGGCCCGGCGGGATAGCGCCGCGCTCTGACGGGTCGTCCCGCTGAATTCCCCTGGCGAGGGTACAAACGCTGGCCGGATCTGGGGCAAAGATGCGCCGCCGGCCCAGATGCCACTGCCGCTTCACCTGGGGGACGTCGTCTGAGACTGAGAGAGGCCGCCATCCTGCACAGCACCGCTTGTCCTCGCTAAAGCGAGCGTGCGGACCTCACTGACAGCTTCAAGCTTTTATACAGCTGGCTACTGACAGCAGGGACTCTCATGGGACTTGAACCTGTGACATTTGGGACATAATCTAGGGAATTGGGGGGGAGGGGGGTGCAAGTCCTTAGTCCTTGCAGGGGCAACCAGTCCCTTCGTTTGCTGAATTATTATTCACCTCCTGTGTCAAACACATGCATATTTCAGTTCCAGTAATATTGATGCAGCAAACTCGCCTCAGCAAGAAAAAGGGAGGAACGGGATCCAGAACGTGGAGCGCGGCCCAGGAACAGGATCCACAGCGTGCACCGCGGCCCAGGAACAGGATCCACACCGTGCACCGCGGCACAGGAACAGGATCCACAGCGTGCACCGCGGCCCAGGAACAGGATCCACACCGTGCACCGCGGCCCAGGAACAGGATCCACACCGTGCACCGCGGCACAGGAACAGGCACTACTGTTACACTCCCATTACTTCATAGCGGGTAGGTAGACGACATGAATGCACTTTGAAGTGTAACAAATGTGTCCTCAAATCCCTTATGCAATCAGGGCCATGTACATGAGCACGTAAACACGGGAGGTCCGGGTTAGTGGCGGATGGGGTGGGGGATGCAGAAGCTTTGGAGACCTTGGTCTGTGCCACATGGCCGCGAAACATTATATCCCTGCACGTGGAAACTCTCGCCTTTATGTTTTCCCAAGGAATAAAGCGTGAAAGAGGCCTATTCAGATTACTCACTCGCAGGGATGGAGCGCGCTGATGTTTTTCAGGACCAGGATTGGGCACCGTAATGATGAATGCTTCCTCCTACTCAAGCTGACTCCCCTTCCTCTTATAACAACAAAACATACTTTCCACATTGGGTGGGAATTCACTAAAACGAAAATCCTAACTGACCTTCGGATAACATTTTGAGGATGTTGCCCACCGGAGCGACTGGCGACATTAAAGGATCCGTCAGAAGGCTGCTAGGTTTCCAAACAGAAAAGCAGGGACAGCAGGCTATTTTTGGCAAAGTGAGATTGAAAAAAAAATCATATGAATAGTTCATTTGCAAATATAATAATTGTCTCGACTGCTCTTTTTCCATGCCTCTTAGACTCATATATGCATTTAATTTGTGAATAATTCTCCTTTATTTAGGGGGTAAAACTACATATATAATACATAAATAGAATTATTTAACTAAACAATTAGTTATGGGCACAATGTTCTATAACCGGAATTTACATAATTCTAAATTCTCCAGGCAACAGTTTAATTATTTCAAATGGTTCTTCACTGACAGCTAGTAAATAAAAACTTTCCCACTGTATGCAGTGGAATAAATTATGTGTATATTGTTCATTAAATTAACCTACACGAAAAGTGGAATGTAACTAAAATAACAGCTTGTGTTCACAATAATCTTGCTTATGAATAATGGGGAAATTAGCTGCTGACAGCTGGTTAAAGGTCTTTCATTTAGTCGTCCCAGAAGGAGTACAGTTTTACTCTATGAATAAATAAGGTATGTAAAAATGTGCAAGAGCAGGCGTATAAGCAAAATGTATGGAAACGAGAAATAAATACTGAACTGATCCAGCCATCATTTGCACACGAATCCATCTGTCACCAGAATGTCCTCTGGGCATCTTTTAAAGAGGCCTTAATGACTCAAAGACATATATATGTATATATATCAATGCGCGCGCACACACACACACACACACATACATATACACACACACACGTCCCCACAATCTGAAAAAAAACCTGTTATTTTCACCTTGTGGGGACTGTTTTTCTAGTCCACACAAGGAGAAATTCAATTTTATAAAATCTGAAAAATCTGTTTGGGCTGGGTATGAGTTAAGGTTGTCATTTTGGGATTTAGGGTTTTGCCTATAGAAATGAATGGACAGTCTCCACAAAGATATGAGTACAAGTCAGTGTGAGTGTGTGTCTGTGTCTGTGACTGTGTGTGTGCACGTGTGTGTGTCTGTGTCTGTGACTGTGTGTGTGTCTGTGTGTGCATGTGTGTGTGGATTATGTTTATATTACATTTTGGGGACCAAATGTTCCCCACAATGTAATAAAAACCTGTTAATTTGACATAGTGGGGACCATTTTTCCAGTCTCCACAAAAATCTGTGACTACAATCAAAAAACTAAAAATGCCGAAAGTCTTGTATTTTGTTTAGTTACATATGGTTAAGGTCATCATGTTGGGATTAGAGTTTTTTCTCATAGAAATGAATGGAGAGTCCCCACAAAGATATAATTACAAACCTGTGTGTGTGTGTGTGTGTGTGTGTGTGTGTTAAAAGCAGGTCCCTCACAGTATTGTTCGATGAGCATGGCCACTGGACACAGATTTACAGAAACGTTACGGTCCCACACAGCACTGCTGGCTTCCTGCCTCACTCAGGAAAAAATACAGGAACTGTTAAATAAAAAATATGAACAGAATGAGAAGAGGGATTTGCCACTGGGGAGTATTCAGTATTATACCTGGAATTTAGAGGCTGACAGAAGTTAAATTAAAAGCAATGCTGTTGATTTATTTGGATATTACAGCAGGGCACAATGCTGCTGACTCTATAAATTAAGTTCCATTATTTGGTGCTTATTTTAAAATATTATTATTTCCCCCTTATGTTTTTAATATTCTCTAACCTGCACGTGCGTTTCAAGCAGGAATGCGGGCTATCCAACAGGCATGCCAACTAACGGGAACACCAAGCAATAGTTAATGGGCAAACTGGCTAAATAGCACAATAGCCGATGGGCAAACTGGCTAAATAACACGCTAGCTAATGGGCACACAGGCTAAACAGCATGCTACCTAACAGGCTCACGGCTAAATAGGCAATGCTAGCTAAACAGCATGCTAGCTAACTAGCACCAGGCTAAACAGGGAATGCTAGTTAAACAGGATGCTAGCTAACAGGCACACCAGCTAATCAGCATGCTAGCTAACAGGCACGTTGGCTAAACAGCATGCCAGCTAACGGGCACACCAGTTATACAGGGAGTGCTAGTTAAACAGCACGCTAGCGAAGAGGCACATGCTGTTGTGTGATTCCTACATAAGACCAACCTATCAGGCCATCTTCACCACTGAGGTCATAAGAACCTCTGTGTTGGCAAACAGGTAAAAACAATCGCCAGTCTGAGGGCTCCTTGTGAGCCTTAAGCAAGGGGCAGCCCCACTCTGAAGGACACATCATTATCAGAGCCCTAACAGGGGAACCTTCTACACTAGCATGATGATCTCTGCTTTTTTCCCAGCAAGATCAGCCAAGGATGATTGTAGACACAGGACAAAAGGATAAGTAACCCCTTAAACCACATAAATCCCTAAAGAAAATCCCACGTGAAGTCTGCTGTGGGTCGCCGGCTGCCACTAGGTTATCCTTGTTACTTACGGGTGTAATTAATCCCCTTTGGGCTCAAGACAGTCACGAGTAATTAGACCACAGCCTGTAATCGACCATGAAAAAAAGCAGTTTGTGTGACCCCTGGTTTGGGATGTGAAACATCCAAGATCTGCTTTGGCATATAAATATTTACTGTTACCCGCCAAATGTGTGCCTGTACTCCTGACCTCTGTCCACTGCATAATGCACTTACTGCTCTACTTATCTGCATGGACTTGGGCTGTAAGTAACTGTCTCAGTATATAAATTTAAATGTTTCTCTTTTATTGCTTTCTTTTTGTCTGCTAAGTGCAATCAGTGCGGCAACAGAAGGTCTTCCTGCTTATATTTGGGTAATTCGATACTTCATACTGATTAAGTGGCAGCTCTCATGAAAATGAATTGCTCTGGTTCAGCAGAACGACGGTCAAAGACACTCAGGGGCTCAGGACCCTCCTCAGGGGCTCAGGACCTCCCTCCCCAGCGCTTTCTAGGACTGCTGTTGCAGCAGCTACACCATGCCGGGGTCTAATAGCTATCACCATGCTAAGCTATAAAATGTACGACGCCGAGGTCTGACACCTGCTTCACCAAGCTGAGATGGAACCTCCACACCATGATGCTGAGGTGTGACATCAGAGTACCCAGGTTAAAAAGATCAGCCCTTACTGAGGTCAGTAAAGCGATCTTCCTGGAGAAGGCTGAGGGCTATCATAACAGAGGCCTGCGAGTGTCACAAATGTGATCATGTGACCCATCAGCTGTCCACATGGACATGAATACTAAATGCATTACCATATACTGTCATTTCATTCATTCATTCATTCATTCATTTACTCATTTTCTGCAACTGCTTAGGGGGGATGGGTCCTGAGCCCATCCCGGAAGCTATAGGCGTAATGCAGCATAAATATATATTTCAACACAGTACAAATATAAATAGGATATATAGTCCATGCACTGCAAAAGCCAGTAGTGCCTAAGCTGCTCCTTTATTCATATCAAAGGGTCGATTGTCACTGTGCTGCTGCCTTGGGTAAATGACCCTGACCTGGAGAATGGCAAAGGGACATCAAATGACTTGGGGACCAGATCGGCCTTCCCGACGGGAGCAGCGTGGCGGGACTTCAGCTGCTCGTACTGCATTTATAATTGCCAGCTAATTAATGTAACAGTGAAAACATGGGACAGTATTCCGAGGGCCCCAGATCCTGAGCGAAACTCAGGCAGGAGGAGGTCAGGTTGCAGGAAACACCCAGCCCTGTCTCCGGCATATTTATCCTGCTGTAAGGAGACAGGAGGGTGATTTGCTCACATGGCCTCAAATGCCCCCTCCCACCCCCCCCCCCACCCCCCCAAGACATTTAATATTACGCCACAGCACAAACATGCACTGAAAACTAGATCAAATGGACTCGTCTTCCTCTGCTCCTGACTAGAAACCGAATCCAATCGTGTCAGACCTGCCTTAAATAAAGTGAATGGTGCTCTGGGGTGGGGTGGGCACGGGGAGATGGCGCTGAGGGGGAGAAGAGAGAAAGCGCGGGACAGAGGGATTCCTCAGAGGTCACGTGATGCCAGACCTGCCAGCCAGAGGGCGCTCAGCCGAGGCTCAGGTGACAAGCTCGTCTTGTGATGCAAATTAAGGTGTAATGGACTCAGACGGCGGATTCCGGACACTAAGGGTATCCCTAGAATAGCACTTTGTGACATTTTCTCAGGACCCCGAGCTGCCCCCCCGAACTGCGACTATCATTCCTACGGTCCCGTGTGAATCGACAAGGCGTACAAACCAGTCACATTACTCTAATCATCTGGTTAAACTCCCCCCAAAAAAATAAACGTTCAACTCTTGTTTCCACAAACGAGGATTACAGGTCCATCTGCAGCAGAATCTCAGCGCTCTCCCGGCTGACGTGAGGTGGGGTCTCTCCGGACGGCACAGTCACGTCCAGCTAACATGCGATCGCACTGAGCTCTTACATAATCCAACTGGTATGAAAGAGATTCTGTCCCACCGGCATCCACAATTCTGCTGGGTACGCAAAGGAAAGAATGATCGATGTTATCACACATATTTGGTTTCGCCAAAAACTGACAGGTGGGCCTTGGGTTCCTGGTCGTAACTGAGCTTGTGAGTTCGACTTATTTTCTGAAAGAAACTGTAAAATATCCAATCTCAAGGCCTGTTTTGCTCATTCTCAGTCATCAAAAAGATTCCCATCTTCCCCATTAACCTCCGAAGGCTTGTCCTTCCAGAACCTTCATGCGACATTATACAGAAATAATTAATCACGCTGCCAATGCAGATACAAAATGTGATGTCACTTTTTCCTGCTAATTATCATCTGTGAATTATACACAGGAAAAAACATTATCTGTAATAATAACTGTGAATACAGTCATTTGTATTTAATAGATAGCTACGCTGACAAAAACTCCACACAATTCATTTAGCTTAATTCCATGTTTAATATTTTGTCGATGTAACAGCAAAATCCATTCTTGTACCAAACTTCGGCACTGAAACAGCATAACGCTTTTGTTAACCGTACGCAATATGGCCCACGTAAAGCATAATGTCATTCTGTTGGGCCTTAAATGACAAGCAGTACAGCTTCTGAAGCCATCTTGAATAAATGCTCTCTGCATGGCATCCAGAAGCCGACCAATTGGGGGTGCATTACTGCCAATCCTCTTACTTCTATATAGTGTGAAGAGGCCCTAAATATTTACAGGTCCATGTATCTATCAGTTTTTACAACCACTAATCAAGTATTAGGTAGCCCTGTATAGGGGCCCTAAAATCGAACATCGAAGGCCCAATGAAATTTGCCAAGTAGGACCCCTCTCCCTACCCACCCCAAAATGATATTTTGCCTAGCTCGCCTAGCGCGTCACAGACATGAACCAGCAATCAAAGACTGAGGCCTGAGATGCTGGAGGCCTGAGATGCTGGAAGCCTGAGATGCTGAGGAGCGAGGTCACGGCCCTCTGGCTCCGGGGGCTCAGCCTCCCAGGGCTGTACTTCCACAAAGGCCTGTCTCCCCGTCTACCCTCAAAGCTCCCCCCGAAGGCGAGAGGCAGAAGTCACTGAAACCTGACACCCACCACGCTGCCGCTGGCACAAGCTGGCGATCCGCGCGGCACTGCCTACAGGAGCGGGTTAGGGCGCCAGGCTGAAGCGGGCGGCGGCCGGCAGCCAGAGGGCCTGCAGCTGCTCCTCCGTCCAGCAAAGAAACTTGAGAAAGAGTTTGATTTTCGAGGCCTCATGTTCACCAGTCCTCTGGCCCGCTTACTTTTTGCTGTGAACCTCTGAAAAAGTGCATGGTAGGTGTGTTCACCTGCGCTGCCTTTGAAGATAAATATGTCAGTAAAACACATTTCCCACCTAAGCAGTAAAACAGCAGGCGCAGACCCATACAGAGCGATTCACAGAAGCACCGCATAGCGGACAATTTAACACCGTTTATTTTGTGTAATATATAGTCTCAAAAGGACATATTTTCATCAGTTATTAGCTAGTACTTATTTATATTAAAATATATAATTTTAAGTAAACTACATATATATAAAAAATTATTCAAACAAATTGGTCAAATTAATGCAAAAAACATACGAATAAACCAGAATAAGTGCTAAAACTCCATACTAATACAGGAATTACAATCTTTTAGCTGACGTTAATTACAGGTTTGCTTAATTGTCTCACTTTAAAAAACAAAGCCATAGTTACACCCCTGTAATTTCCATTATTCCATGCCCATGACGCATCACATTAAACTTCGCAGTCATTCATCAGTCTAAAAAAAATGATTTATACCACAAAATATTAACAAATCTGAAAGCATTTTATACGAACAATGAGCAAACAATTTTTTTTTCAGCTCTAGTGACAGACAGCCCAGCTCTTCTTAAACAAGAATTCAACTTATTCACTGGCATGTAGACCACCAGCACCGTCTGCCAAAACCGACAGACGACAAAAGCGAAACAGCCGCCTGTACTCAAATATATATCGGTGAAACAGCCAATACCATTAAAATGGCTGTAATCTGGCATCATAAGAAAATTACAAAACATTACAGGCACTTCCATGATTAAATACCTTACATATGTCTGCGCTATGAATTGATGTCTTCATGCACTTGTACACTGAGATTCCATTTTATTGTGGCGCAAGAATATAGAATTATTCCATTGACTGATGTTACGGTAATTGTGCAATAAAAGCCATTGTTCTTCACCGTACTCCTCTGAAACCACGCAAAAGTCAGTTTCCAAATAATAAATGAAATGGGTTTTCAGCGGTTTTTTTTTATTATTCATAATTTACAGACCTCAGTCTGTTACTCATTACCTCATTTCGTCCATCATCTTTATATTAACTATTTATTCTTAAATTACTGTTTCAAAGTAATTCAGAGAGAAAAAAAAATAAAATAAAAAATTAAATTAAAAGCAGCATTATTATTTTTGATAAATAAATAATGTGGATGAAAAGTGAAAATTTATACTTCTCTAAAAAGACTGTAAAACAAGATGTTTTCAAAATCTGCACATTTGTGAGGACCAAGCTGACGGACACGCTTCGTTAAGGTCAGAGGCTTCGTTCCAGTTTGCGGCAGTGCCAGGGTCGGCTGTGCTGCTCTCGTTTTTGCCGTCGCCTTCGCTCTGCCGCTCTCCGTTACTCTTGTCAGACCTTTATTATCGTTATAGCGGCAGTGACCTCTTTCCAGGACACAGATATGACTCCTGTCACCACAAACTTCCTTAAGCGTCTGCCAGTAGCTACAAAAAAGGTGGCAAAATGAAGGGACTCGAGGTAGTCAGAGTAAAGCCAGCGGCTGTCGTTTTTCCGCCCCCAGACGTGGCCTGTATCCCACCCCAGTGTGACTAGGCCACCGTCATGGTGCCAAAGCAAAGCCCCTTTGGGTTAGTGCTGAGGGCCGCCCCGCACACCAGGGAGGGCTCTGGGAACGGGCCACGCGGTGCTTTATCTCTCTCTACAGTATCTGCTCTATGCCCCATGCCCCCATGTGCACTGTTCCTCCAAACCACCACAAACCCAACCAGACACGACGTCGCTCTGGACGAATGAAACTGAGGTTCTGATGATGACAATGTCATTTCCCCCCTGATCTTTATTTTTAGGACTGCAACCCTGGTTACAGCCACTGAAAAAACACACACACTAAGAAGCTGTGAAATTCAGCTGTGCGCTCTCACTTTCGAGAGCTAAAGGTGTTCAGGTTGGTTATTATTCACTATCCATGCAGGCAAAGAATCATGTTAAATTAAACCACAAGAAATTAAAATGCTCTTAAACGAATTCATTTGTGACACACTATACAGTCTGTCTGCTTTCAAATTTAAAATACGCGATATTCTCTTGTACTACACAATTTATTATGTTAACCCATGATTGTGTTATCCTTAAGTGCATGGTGACCTTTTTTATGCTACTGGTGCACAATTATTTTCAGTCACAAGAGGCATCATATGCAGTTAATTAAACAGTAATGTAAACTTCATTGAATCTGCTTTACCGACGTATTTGGGAATTAAACCTCTGTGAAAAATCATTAAATAAAGCTGACGGTTCTTGTATGTGTCGCAACGAGGTTAAATAATCGATGCTGGAACGGCCTCGATGTGACCACAAATCACGCCAATGCGCTGCAGTTCGCGTCTTTCCTACGTTCATCCCCGAGCGGCGACGCTGCAAAGCGCCGATCTGAGAACCTAAGAAAGAGACTGAAGCCAGAAGGAACTGGATGCCACTTTCACACTCACTGCATCCAAAGCTAAATAATCCTAAATGTGATTATCCGCTGAAAGAAGCGCCCTTCCAGCCAATCCAGAGTTGCGTATCTACGGTATTCGGCGCGATACACGGCTGGTTAGACAACGTTTGATTTCCATAGGTGGGGGACCCACCGAGCACCTGCCTGTGAGGGAGACAGCGGGACACTTTATTAAGACACTTAAAACCCAGAGATTAAAGCGGACGGCGGTACATAGTCGGACACAAAACTTTGCACAAGTGCGAAAAAAAGGCATAGAGACAGTCCGGTGGGGGCTCATACGAAAAAGGTCTGGGTGCCTCGCAGAAAACACTATCAGACATAAGCAGCGCTTGTATAATTTTGGTAGCCATGTGGCCGTTTAAAACATTTTTTAAAAGGGAAAATAAAGTCGAACGAGTCCACACTGGGCTTAATTGATCAAACGTACTTAAGCGTAATTTCTCTTTTGACCGTAAAGAGAAAAATGAATTTGATTATATATAGGTGCATGTATACATTAAGCCCATATATTTTCCACACTGTAGAGAAATGCTTGGCAAATTACAAAATTGAAGTGTTAGGACTTATTTTATACTCAGTTAATAATCACAACTGCAAGAGCATAAGGAATGCAAATAAGTCAGTATTTTCCTCAATTTTAAAACTTATGGTAATATTTTGAACCACTGGCGATGGCATTATTTGTAATTACATATGACTTTGTATAAAATGTAACGCATCTAGTCAGCGTCCAAATTATCACATCAGATAAGCTGATAAAGTTTAACATAAAGTGCATCTTTTTCACCGATAAACATATTTACGCAGCCATCACTAGACAGACAGACAGGCAGATAGATAGATAGATAGATAGATAGATAGATAGACAGACAGACAGACAAGAGGCAGGCTGATTAGGCAGCAGCACATGTAATGGTCCCGTTTCACGGTCCGCTGCGTGCTCTTAAGCTGCAAAGTAAATAGGACTTCAATCTAGGGGCCTGTCTTACGATCTCGGGGGGGGGGTCGAGACACGGCGTTACTGCAGCCAAGGTTGCTCCTAAACAATCTGCAATTGCAATAAAAAGCGCTTGCAAAGCACACGGGGAGCATCAAACACCCCCGGCATCTTCGCTTACAAACAATGCGCCTGCATCCGACTGGCTTCTCAGTAAACACGCTGCAAAAGTCCAGTGTGCAGATACCCGACCGCACATACAGCTCTGCTTTTACACAAACTGATTCATTTTATGATAATCAGACAAGAGAATTACTAGGCATCACCCAGCCCGATAAGAAAAACGATCATAAAACATTTCTTAAGTATTCATAATAGACCGACAACATCGTTAACATTATCTACAACCTCTAAAATGCGCAAATGCACGTTTTAAAATCTGAAAAATGAATCAAATAGCACATACCGCAGTTTATTATTGCTTCTGCTTAAACTAACTTTTCATAGAAAACTGAACCGAATTACGTTTTATCATCTAATTTAATATAGTAGCCTGTTGCGATTCGCACAAGTTCAGCGATACCCGTTACGTTATCTTTCTCACATATGTAAATTATCACAATACGTCGGGTTTTTTTTTTTACCAGTCTAACGAACTACCTTTGTTATATATTTTATCTAGTTAGGCGCACAGCACATTTTAATTACCCATATATTGATGATACAGACAAGTGGTTTTTAAAATGATCCGGGCAACGTGGTTCAAGGGATTTGTGCCCTGGCAGCTCGCCCGCGAGCAGAGCGATCTCCCTACACCTTGTCCCAAATTGTCGCTGAAACGTTTCATCTTACAAGCTACGATCGGCACTTGTTCTCCGAAAAAAAAAATGAACACGTATGCCTTACCTTCAACAGCCCATACAGTAGGTAGTATCCATAAAAAAGATAAGATATCCATAATTGCGCGTTTTTGATGCAATAGAATGAGAAGCCCAGGCATTCAAATGGAATACGTCCTGCGAGCCATTGACAGCGCCTGAACCTTGACTACCAGCAAAACGGACCCCGAGCCTCCGGAGCGAGAGAGAAAAGCCCAGCCGGGTTTGGGCGAGACCAAGCGCGCAGACACGGGGGGCGACGTCTCGCGGGCAGCACCTCGCCGCGCGCGCACGCTTCCCCAAATTAACTTTTACGTGACACGCGGCCAGTAAGAAACGCGCCGCAGTCCGTTCGGTCATTATCCGCACGTTTTTCTTCTTTGTTCCGAAAAATTTCTAGGCTGTGCCCACCTGATTCAAACTGACAATTTCCCCCATTTTAATCAAGCTGATTAAGTCGTATAACTCGTTAATGCCGAATATTTATGAAAGTAAAGCCATTTTGACCCGTCTACATTACCGTCTTTTGTATTTTACATTTTCTGCTCTCTGGATCGTTCTTTGTATACTGCTAAATGCACATTGTACGATGGAAATGAATTAATGCTTGAAAGAGAAACGATGAATGAGTGAACTTACAGAATCACTGACTGATATTTTATCGGTTGTCTATCGTACGTTTCACAGTTATGATCAGTATATTTTACTCATATACAGTATAATACATTAGGAATTATGAGGCCTACATCGTGTACCTATTTCTGATGTTTGAACACGGCAACTCATCAGTCCAGGGTTAACCACATAAAAGTGTCATATCTGTCATGTATATTACATGCATTTAAATATATTAGTAATTACTTTCTACAAACTCTTACATCAGCTCAGCTAACATTAACAATTGAAATTCGCTAAATAAGTGACTTTTTAAATTATATTCCTTGGCATATTTTGCAAATAATACATAATAACCAAAATAAGTGTGTTTGTGTGTGTGTAATAACACGTTATCACAATACTCAAGTTCCATTACCAAGCTTTTAAAGGAACCATCTTAGGGTGCCACAAATTCCATACAAGGCTCTTTGAGTATTCATACTATTCGGATCTGCCATTTGACGTATTCCTGCCAAAACAGACAGAGGCCATTGACACAAATGCCACCGCCAGCACTCCGTCTACACTCTACAGGATATTAGCAGAGCTTCAGCCTGCACGTTACAAGCGTTTGAGATAATGAGGTATTTTCCGTACTATTCCGCTTGTTCCGCAGACCCGGCAGACTGGTTTATTAAACTGCAGGCGATTACACTGTGGTCTGCCGCGTTGTGATTTTGATCTGGAAAGCCGCCTTAGTTAATAAGTGAATATAATGAAATAATGCACTGCTTGTATAATTTTGAATTTTATATTATGTGTTTGCAAATACACGGTCCAGTCTGTTTAATGTTAATTACCAATAATTTGAAGCATGGTGAAATTATATGTGGTCAAAATGATATTGAATGTTAAGCATATGTTTATAGAACATTTTGTACAGCATGAAATTACATAATCTTTACAAGTTTATGTTGTGAAGAACTGTCCTGTCCGCCGTGCTCAACGGGAATAAGAACAAACCCCTAAAATTATACCTTGTTTAATTAACAAAGATTTTTTTTCAACAAATTTGAAGACTCTAAAAACACTTTAACGAGCAAAACATTAAATAATCAGTTAAAGTAATCTGTCTTAATTCGCTTCACTATAAAAGTTCCTGTGTGGAGGTTGTAAACGTGAGGTGTTATGTAGAGGAATATAGGCCTATTCAAAATAAGAAATATTACTTAAAGAAACTTACGAAAAGATAGCTTGAAGAAATTTGATCACTATTTAGATTGCACTGTTTATTTACATTGTGTATAAACAGTATTTCTGAAGATAATTGAAGAGGCGCGTGAGGACGCCCCACGGTGTTAGATTACCTCGGCGTACCACTGGCTGCCACTGTAACTGTCGCAACCGTTTTAACTCGTTTTTGTCCAGATGTAACTTAGTTGCCGGCGTGATCCACGTTTAAACTGCCGTAGCCTGTTTACCAGCTCGGCATTGCAGTTTTAATGGCGGAACTTGGTAGAAGGGTCTGTTTTTTAATACGCTCCAAGATTGTATTAAAGATATTCGCATTAACGATTTTAATAACTGCTATGGCAACAATAGCGAGGCGTGGCTTTCTAAACTTCTTTCAATACCTGCTTTTCTGCTGTCCCGAGTGCTTTGCCTGCTACTTCCACATCCTTAAGGTGCTGTACTGCTGGTGTCTTCCAGGTCCACTGGGTAGATTAAGCGTCTCTGCACTTTTGTAGACTTCTGCGAGTGCGAGGCTTGCTACACCCGTTCCCGTGGGACAGTCATTTACAGTCTTGGTTTCCAAAAACTGCTACCACCTCGGGACCCAACATGCTGCTACTCTCCTCTGGGACTTGTGTCAGCCGCTCAGTGTCCCCCGACACCCTCTACTCCATTCCTGCTCTAGGGGGGGTTGACGTTACCCTCTCTTGCCATACCTTGCCTTCTGGAATTGTCTGTGAAACATTGCCTATTGGAATGATAATTTTCTATGTTCAGCTCCTGCCTTCCATGCAGTACCTCTGCTAGCTGGATTGGACTGTGTCCCCCCGCCGCCGTCTGTGTCAGGGCTGAGACCTCTGCCACGTGTTCTCAGGCTTTATGATCCGCCACTTTCCTGTGGTGTGCCAGGATGCTGAGACATGCTTGCAGGACTTTCCAAATTTTAATGTGGCTTATTACTATTATGATTTATAATAGCACGGCCTCCCATCCTTTGTTTCTTCTTCTTTACTTTGGACCACAGGCGGAGTGGTTGCCCCAAATCCCAAACCTGTTTGAACACCTCAAAGTATTGCAACATGCTAAAAGCCTTGTCTGCCAAGACATCATATGGCTTGTTAATTTTACAATCAGGGGATGCTCTCTCGTCCGTATAGCTTTGTATAACGTAGGAAAGTTCTGTTTTCTTCAGCCGCTTTGCAAATGGGAGCATTCATCCAACGTAGAACGCTGCTCATGTGAATGAACAATAGTAATGGTGCCACCTAGAGGACAACCAATGTATCCATCCTCCCAAAGCAGCAAGACCGCAGGCTGGATCCCTCAGCTGCGGACTAAATGAGGAAAACTGCACACTACAGAGAGAACTTGCAAACTCCACACAAGCATAAACTGGGGGCAATCCCAAAAACGAGAAGTGTGCAGCAACAGCGCCATCCAGTGTTCTTACCCAATCAACGTATCCTAATTATAAAATGTCAGAATGTACAAGATAAATAAATGTAATGAAGGCTTTTCTTAAATAAAGGCCAGAATGAACATACTTACCATACTAAAACAAATGAAAACACTACAAAAGCATTGATCACCATAGATACATTCCATTTATTAGCCTACAATATTATTGCCACTAATACAATCGGTGCATTAATATTAGTAACACTGATATACAGTACCACCTGTATGATTTGCATAAATCTTTACTTTAGACCAAACTGGCATAGCTAGAAACTGTCCATCTCTGAAATGTGCCTGATTAAAGTCAAGCTATTATAATCTGCAGAGATCCTTAATCCATAATCCCCATAATCCCTAGATCCTGGGCAGTGATGCCGTTGATTTTACATTATGACCAGCCTAACCAACTTTACAGCTTTAGGTCCTCAGCTCAAAGAAGTCGCGGTAAAACTGGATAAGAAATTTGACTGGTGACACTGGAGACGTCCTGTGTTTACACTGCGAGGGACCCCTAGCCCACTGCTTAAACCTGGCGACAGTTTAAACCCCACACACATTAAGCCTGGAAACTTTGTTTCCCTTTAGTGAAAAATCTGCAAACTCGCCGTTGCTTAATATGCTTCCTTCATGGACTTCATTTGTTAAAAATCGGCTTTACGTACAAAGAGGCCCGTGAAGGCAAATAAAATAAAGCAGTGGTCACGGTTGGGGTCTAAATAGCAGGAAGCCGTCTATGTAAAGAGGCTCCAACTCACTGTGTAAATACGTCACTGCTGTTTAATAAAACATCATACATAAGTGTTACTATTTACAAAGCAAATGCTACTCATTGAATTTCTTGACCTGTTAAGGTTTATATAGTACTGGGTCATGCCTTTTAGAGGCCCATAAGAGCTATAGCTGTCTTGGCAGGTGCTCAGCACCCAAGCAGAAATAAGGTCCCTGGAACGAGCGGCTCAGAAACCAGACGAAAGCCACAAAGCAAAAATAAATAATCATGGTGCTGAAATAAAAACAACTGCTAAAGAAATACGTTCTGTAAATGGGAGAAATTTAAGAAATTAGCCCAAACGGGAGTTTTAACACAACAGTGAGTGTCTGTAATGCAGTTCTAAAGGTAACCACAAAGGTTTTCTGATGAAAATGGGCCAGGTGAGACCTCTCCTTATCCAGAACAGGCACCTGTTAGCTCTTTGCGTATGAGGCACATTTACAGAGGCATAGCGTTTGAGGACTAATGACCTGCAAAGACTCACGTACAGTTCAGGTGAACTGCTGTGCTGTCAGACTGAAGAAAAATTAACGCTGAACTTGTGGATTCTCAGTAGGCTTAAGATCGGGACTTTGACTCAGAAGATTCACCTTCTGTTTTTCAGCCATTCCAGTGTCACGTCGGCCTTACGCTTAGGGTCACTGTCATGCGGAGAGATGAATCTTCTCCTGAGCCGTAGGTTCATAGCAGACTGGAAGTTCTCCTGAAATATAGTGCAGTATTTGTGCCCGTCCATTGTCCCTTCAAGAAGATCTGACCAGATTCCCAGTCCCAGCACACGAAGAGCATCCCCACAGCATGATGCTGACACCACTGTATTTCACTGCATGCATGGTGTTTCTTGAAGCACAGGCAGTGTTAGACTTACACCACACATACCTCTTTGAAGTCTGGCAAAAAAGTTCCATTTTGGTCTCATCTGACCATAAATCTTTCTCCCACATATTAACTGGGTCATTCTTATGCTTTGCTTACTCCTTCTGGATGTCCCAGCTGCCAGATTAAAAGCCAGAGGTGACAGAGCTTTTTCAGTCTCTGGTCCTAAATTATGGAACGTTCTGCCTTTTCATATCAGAGCTGCTCAGACCCTCGAAAGTTTTAAGACTTTGCTTAAAAGTCATTTATTTGAGTTGTCTTATAATCCCATTTGTGATTGATATTTATTAATATTTATTTTATAGTTTAGTTATACTAATTTATCTTTAATATGTTGTGGTGTATTAATTATACATAAAGCACTTTGGGACAGCAAGTGGTTGTCTGTAAATGTGCCATATAAATAAACTCGAACTTGAATTTTGTAGCAAATGGCTTACATGCTTTTATGTGGACTTCCTTTAGAGATGGCTTCTTGCCACCCTCCCGTAGAGGCCGGTTTTTTGGAGAGCTCTTGAAATTGTAGACCCATGTGCCTTCAGTGCAGTTTCAGCCAAAGAGCACTGCAGACTGCAGTTTATTATGGTTGGTTTGGCTTGGTTTTGAGGGACGGCCTGTTCTGGTAACAGCCTGGGTGCTGTGATGAACCTTCTGCTTTCTTATGATGGATCCAACAGTTTACTGGGACGTTCAAACGCTTCGATAAGTTTCCTGCCTTGTGCATTTCAGTGACTTTGTTTCTCACATCAGCAGAATGCTGCTTTGTCTTCATTTTGGCAGTGTCTGTCCAACAAGGACAATGACCCTTCAAAAGGGCATTTTTTATATCCAGAGAGAAACATGAAGACTAAGTAATACCTAATTATGTTGAATTATGGTCTAATAACTGTCATCCTTGTGCCGTTTGTGATTAATTTGTCATTTGTGTAAACATGGAGCTTCCAAAGCAAGAAGTCTGAATACTTATGTGAAGAGCAGGTATCACACTTTTATGTTTATATTCTTAATGTTAGTACACAACTGATCTATTTTGGCATTTGGAAATATAATGGAGCAAAAGAGATCTCAACATAAATGTTGTCTGACATTATTGAATTTACAACTCTGTTAGCACATACAAGAATATTACTCCACTGGAAATGAACAAACCCTCCCAGATTGTCCTTATGGTTAACCGATCTGTCTCAATTTATACAATTAGAAAAATTAGAAAAGATCAAATACTCACTTAGGGGGTCTAGGGATGAATTCTTCTCCATTTGGGGTCCAAATTTATCTTACTTGGGTAAGATTAAAACAATGTATATCTGTGTATATATGTTTGGCAGTAGATGCATACAGGCCAACAATGAACGCGGCTTCCTTTGAGTTACTTTTTAAATCTTTTACTCGTTTTTTTTTTTGTCCCATGTGAGTGAACCCTATGTTATCGGGGGGGTTGTTCGTTGTAATAATAATAATAACAATAATAATAATTATTATTATTATTATACCCCCCGAGACCCAGGAGGATAAGCCGCTTGGAAAATGGATGGATGGATTATAATAATAATAATAATAATTATTATTATTATTATTATTATTATCTATTCATCCATCCATTTTCCAAACCGCTTTTCCTTCTGGGGGGCCGGAGCCTATCCTGGAAGCTACAGGCACGAGGCGGGAAACAACCCAGGATGGGGGGCCAGCCCATCGCAGGGCACACTCACATAAAAACATAATAAATTTACAAATGAGAGGAGGCCATTCGGCCCATGAAGCTCATTTGGGGAGAACTTAACTAATAGCTCAGGCACCATTCACTCACACATGCACACCTATGGGCAATTTAGTAACTCCAATTAACCTCAGCATGTCTTTGGACTGTAGGGGGAAACCAGAGTACCTGGAGGAAACCCCACGACGACATGGGGAGAACATGCAAACTCCAATTAAATTAGTTTTCTATGGGATTTTTCTGAGTGATTTTGAAATGTTATTTTATCTTGTAGCAAATATGCACACAAGAGTAAATGAAAACATCTTATAGCAAATGGTGAGTCTTTCTGTGGTTGGCAAACGTCGTGAGTTATTTAAACAAAGAAAAACAGATACACAAGCAAGCAAACTGGAAGTGAAAAAGCTTGGAAAGATTCTGTTCAAAACCTGTTCAATTATTGTCATTTTTTTAGAAGCTGACAGTGTGACATGAGGTTTAATACTAAAATCCTTTATACACACAACCTTCCCTGTATGTTTCAGTAGTGCTTTTCCAATTAGCATCATGGAAATGTGAATCATGTGCAGGACATTGGTCACGAGAGAAAACAATACACATACCTAAAGTTTAAGTTGGAATTGAACATGGCCCTGTAAGTGCATGGTCAAACACATCTGATTTGGCAATTCACTAGCACAAGTGATGACATCACTCCAATACAAGTGGTCTGACTTTCCTTTCTGTTGACGTACTTGGTTCAAATTGCCAGAGTTCAGAGCCAGCTGCAGTGTACATACGTTAAAACACTCTGCTAGCCTGTTTTTACATTTAGAATAATATGGGTCTGCTTTTGAGGGCAACCCAGTGGTGCAGTGGTTAGCACTGCTGCCTCGCATGTCTGGGACCCGAGTTTGAGTCTCTGTTGTGGCTTCATGTGTGTAGAATTTGTATGTTCTGTCTCCCTCTGTCACTGTGGGGTTTTCTCTTGGTACTCTGGCTCCCCCCACTGTCCAAAAACATGTTGAGGGTAATTGGATCTACAGTACCAACTAATCCCTAGGTGTGTGTGTGTGTGTGTTGCCCCATCCTGGTTCGTTCCCTGCTTTGCACCTGTAGTCTCTGCAATAGGCTCCAGACCCTCTGTGACCATGAATAGTAGGAGCAGTTACAGAAAATGGGGGGGTGGATGGCAAACCAAGGTTTGGATCTCAGCTACTTCATTCTTGAAACAGAAGAACCACATTGGATTCTAAGCCTCTGAGACAGCTGTCAGCACCAAGACGGAACCTAAGTCGGGTTCATAACTTGGGTCCTGGCATATCGGCATAGAGGTGAAAGGAACAGTGCCCATGTACGTGTGTCATGTACCAGCTGAGGTTACTGCCACAGTGTGACATGAGGCAAGAGCCTGCACTATGTCCAATAGGCTGGGAATCACAAACCACGCCCCTTTTTCAGCTCTAGTACCTCCCATGCTTCGTCAAACTTCTTAAACTTTTGAATCTTCTTTTTAAATTTAAAGACTTATTTTTGCATGCTTATTACGTAGCACTAAATTATACGCAGATATATTCTCTTTCTCATTCCTTTTTATTGTATTTTACTTGTATGCCAAAAAAGATGAATAAATAAATATAGCAGGAGTTTAATAAAGAAACAAGTAACATCTAAGCAAGCGAGAAAAATGGTTAAAAGTAGGGAAAAAAACAGTGAATCAGGGTGCAGAAAAAGAAACAGCACAGCAGAGAAAGTCAAGGGAAGGCGAGAGTGGGCTTGTGTCAGAGGGAGCTGGGAAACAGAAAAAAGCAGAAAAATATGGAGCCGACATGAAGGAATCCGTGGTAATGTAGCCCCAAGATAGCAGAGGTCCACAACGCAGCAGTGGGTCCAGGGGTTGTTCCCATGGCAACCTTTCTGCATGGGGACTGGAAACCCTCCTGCATACCTATGCAAGTAGAGCACACATTGTAGGTCACATACGGCACCAGAAATTCAGTAAATTGTAATCTATCGTGATTTGTGGGTCATAGGCTGCGAGGTTTTTGCCCCAACTAAACACACCAACAAGAATTAGTTTCAGGAAATGTGGGGCTGCCTGCATAAAACCTGCAGCTATTGACTGGCAGTTGTGGTATAATGGGTGCAGCAGAATCAGGGTCTCAGTGCAGCGCATCGCCGATTCCTCATCTACTGAACAGTCATTTTTGACAGTAGCATGAACAACATACCATCTCACGGTACTGTTATATTATTATTTTTCTATTATTCTGTCACAAAAGAACATTCTGTGGGCTTCATGTGACATATAATTTATAATATTACTAATGTCAGCAGATTTATGTGGTAAACAAAATTCTGGACATTCGCAATAGATTCCTTAGTTTAAGAAAATTCTTAAAAAGTGGAGGTTCAGACAAAGTCCAGGGTTGTCAGATGTTACTTATTATTGTTGTTGTTATAATTGTTATTGAAAATAGAACATTGACAGATGGAGCAGCACCAGTATTCTGGAGTCTGAAGGAGAGATTTATTAGCAGAACATTCTGGCAGTGGAATCCACATTTGATGGTTGCTTTTTTCATTTGACAAGAATGAAAATCTAATTATGGGTGATGTGAAAAGAATACAATGTCAAGGGTAGTGAACAATCAAAAAAAGTTCTACCCATGAAAAGGATTCATTAGCTGACCCACAGTGTGTTAATCCATGATGAGGTCACACCCAGATGGTGGCATAGTGACAGATCGCATCCCAGGCACAACAGGGTACAGCATGCGGAGCTCTTCAGTCCATCAGAAAGGGCTGTCCAGTCTGACTTTGGAGGGCTGATGAAAATGATGTGAACACAAAAATTGCTCAAAGAGATTTGAATGCTCAACCCTGGGGACATGGAGAAGGTGACAGCCCCACCCACAGAGACTCCCGTAAATGTGCGACCTGTTATTCATGCTGCTTTTCAGAGACAGGAACTGCAAGACCTTCCCTTGGCAGTGGCAGCCCTAACGAGAGGTTTTATAAATAAAATGTGAGCCGAGACCAAAATACAGAAAGTGTGAACAGCAGATGCCACGTGTAATGTGACGTGAACTGGGAGAGAAAAGGCAGAGAAACAAACTGCATGTACATACATTCTGTACTGTAAGTGAAATTAAAAATCGATGTCATACAACCCAAACAATGGACCCTTCCTCTAAAAAATAAACGTAAAAATAACATCATTGTACAAATGATATGTTATTCCACAATCTGTTCCTAGAGGTTCTGAGTATTTTGGATATATCTCCAAGCTAGTCTGAGCAGTCAAGCTACAGGAGATCTTCACGCCAACATTTATCAGCAAACCGCTGCTGATGTAAGCACACATTTCTAGGGGAACGATGCTAATGTGTACTAGCATTGTCACGTTTATCAAGATATCCACCATTAAGCACTTTTACTGTTTTTGTTGTAATCAATTTATATGCATCACACCTCATTATCAAATGATATATGCACTGCAAAGTATGTGCTAATATGTTCTGATATTGAATGTTTACAGACCGCATGCTGCAGCTGGAATGAGGACTGTAATTCTGGCTGCCATATGTTTCCCCCAGAGGCAAGGGTCCATAGAGCAGTGAGATTCAGAAACATCACTGACTAAACTGGAGTGGGACACTGCAGACCGATCGCCATGGATACCCCTGCTCTTGTTCCCATTCCATCACAGGTGACCAGTACACCCCGCTCCTGTCTGCTCAATCAGCCAATGGCCAAGTTCAAAATCTCACATTTGCCTTGTGCTGCAGTGTCAAGCATAGGTTCTACAGAAAACATTCCCAGAATACAGCTACTCTGACTAAATTTCTTGAGGTCCCAAAGTATGAAGAAGGGATTAGAAACAGACGCGTATAATTAATTAAATGGATAATAAGAAGCTGACCCAGAGGTGGATTAACCTCTCTGTGAGCCCCAGGCTGGCATTTGAGGTTTTTCTGGAGCTGAAAGAGAAGCGAAGGGGGGGGTATCACGCCAGCGGATTAATCTGTTAAATTTAAGATATTCAATTATAGATTAGAATATTTTAACCAAAATCATTATATAAATGGTTTGAAGTGGACACTTGATCTATGTGTTTTGTCGTTAATAGAAATAATGTGTAGATCAGCAGGGGGCCCTCTAGTGTGTGGGGGCCTGGGCTTGTTCACCCCTCTGACCCCCCAAATTCCACCCTTGAGCTCAGTCATACCTCGGTTGAACTATGTGAAGTTTAAGCACATATTCAGCGTCTTCAAAAGGCTTCTTCATGAGTTTTACATTAAGAAAATCGGAACGTAAAAATTGGGCAGAATTGTTGCCGCCTCTTGAGTTTCTATACTGGAAAAATAGCGGAGAGATACGCCTGCGAGGAATCAGCAAACTGCAGGGGCGGCACGGCCTGAGCCTGGCGACGGCGCACAGAGAAACGCAGTCAGCCTTCCTGCTGCTGCCCCCAAAGTTCAAAACCTGACCTTGAGAGCGAAGGTGACGCAACCCACCATGTGAAGCATTTCTGGAGCCAAGCTGGGGGGGGGGGGTTGTGGCGATGGGGCCAAGTGGATATTTCACAACTAATTAAGTATCTAAAGCATCAATGTGCTCCATTGAAAAACACCAGCAGGGAAAAGGACAGCGATCTGTATGGGGACTAGGGGGCGGGGGCTGGGGGGGTCCAGGTCCCAGCAGTTTGTTCTGCCCCATCCTCCAACTTTATGTCCCGCTGAAACATCCCAGTGGCTGCGTTCCCATCATGCTCTCAGGCTGTGAACACGAGACCCTTTTTAAAAGGAATTTCAGTCAGAACTGTATCTATGTTAAAAGCACACATGAATCCACAGAATCGGTGCATGTATTTTGCAAAGCCTTTGTCCAGAGTGATGTGCAACTGAGGATGCAGGGTCAACTAGTCCATAGAGCAAGTGGGTTTAGGGGCTTTTCCCAAGGGGCCAGCAGTGACACCCAGGGGTATGAGAGGGGCACGGATAGCCCGGCAGAGCCAGATGGCCCAACACATTATAAGGGCCCAAAATGCAAGAAATTCATATTTTTTTTATAAATTGTGCTATGGGGTACAATTGCTCTAGTTGGTAAATTCTGCGCTGGCAGAGAGCCCAAGGATGACCAGAGTTTCTAGCTATTTCCCTTGTGACATCACTCTACTGACCACATATGAACCGGTCACCTTCCAATCACAGGCACCTAACCCGCAGAGCCACAAACTGGTCTGACACCAGTGCATGACCAGTAGTGCAACTGAACAGAAGAACCAGCAGTACTAAAGTGCAACTGACTTCTGGCACAAACCAGGGTTTTCCAGGTTATTCATAAAATGCTTGCATCCGTCCACCTTCTGTTAAATGCAAAGCTACGACATTCTTCCTGCTGGAACACTAGGTGGCGCTAAAGAATAAAACCTAAACACCTACAGCTGCCTGTCGTGAAGCCAAGCAGTAGTGCAGGCGATTCATGGATAGATGAGACACCAGATGAGGCAGCTTGCTGTCCAGCTTCTTACATAAACACCTGCGGGCATACCTGTCTATAGATTTATCAACCCGCCCATTTAAGCAGATTATTTTGTGCAAAATGTAGGATGCATTAAGTAGCATGATGATATATTAACCAAGCAAACTGAGCTGGCAAGGTGGTGCAGTGGTAAGCTCTGTTACCTCATACCTTGGGGGCCTGGGTTCAAGTCTCTCCAGGGGCCTGTACTACGAAGTGGAGTTACTGGCTTATTGGGGTAACTTGTTGGATTTAAGGTAGTCTGGGTAAAATGTAAGTGAATGAATATGAAGTCCATTTAAACTGTGGTACCTTAAATCTGCTTTGTAGTACTGGTTCCACGAATGTGGATTTTGCATGTTCTCTCTGTGTCGTCGTGGGGTTTCCTCTGGGTACTCCAGCCCCCCCCCCCTCTCCACAGTCCATAAACACACTGAGGCTGACTGGAGTTAAAGAGGGCCAAATTGCTCAAAGGTCTGCATGTGATGTTTGGATACTTAGGTTGTCATGTTTGCATTTGAGTTTTTCCCCATAGAAGTGAATGGAGAGTCCCCACAAAGATATAATTATAAACGTGTGCGTGTGTGTGTTTGGTACCATCGCAGGTACAGATGCAGGTTGCCTTTAGCGTGCTGCATCAGACAATAAGAATATGCACGTTTCCCCACAAAGAAACAGGTGATACTCAATTTGACCAGTAGAGGGAAGCATACGCCTTTAAACAAGTCTTACGATACCATTCGGGGCCAGAACATGAAGAACAGACACGACAGACATTCCGTTCTTTATCTTGACACGGTATTTAGTAGGGATTTGTGACACTCTGGGGTTCTGTGGAGCTATTTGAGAGATGCTTAAGAAATTGTACAGATTTGCGCAACGCTAGATAATTACGCAAGTGCCCCCCCACAATCAAACACACACACACACACACAAAGAAAGATTCTCGAAGTACGCCCTCCCCTAAAGAAATAATACGCCTCCCCCTTAGTTGTTAGTTATTTACGTGATCACGCATTATTTGGTATCTGTTTTTATCTAGAGTTTCCTGGCTTAAAAAAGGTTAAAACTGCTGCGAAATGTCCTGTGATTTTGATGGACTGCGCTGCGTGTACAGATGCCGTCGCTGACCTATTTTAAGACGGAGTTTAAGAAGGTGTTGACTGAAAAACAGTCTTATGGCCTGCAGTAGCATCACAAAGCTGCTCATAGAGATTTTCCACTGCTAAATGAATGATAAATTGTGTACATGATGACATCTCTACATTTACATTTACAGCATTTGGCAGACGCCCTTAGCCAGAGTGACTTACATAAGTGCTTTAAGACTCTACAATGA
>JAODJU010000108.1:2215636-2246033 GCA_026776725.1 Gnathonemus echidnorhynchus | reverse complement strand
TGCGGGATTTTGCGGGCGGGAGCGGGACAAAACTTGAATACTGCGGGCGGGAGCGGGAGAAAATAATATATATTTTTGCGGGAGCGGGACAGAATCTTGCGGGAGCGGGCGGGAGCGGGACTGAAAAATCCGTGCCGCGCAGGTCTCTACCCTGTACCTTTTGCTTAATTACATAATCACCACGTATACTGTCAGTACTTCATAGTAATCTGTCAATCGTGTTTGACAGAATGGTATGAAACAGGTAACAGAAATGTCATTGCAGCATGGTGCTTCTGACACAGCAAAGAGAAACGGCTCCTAGAAAACAGTGAGGTTTATAATTAGTCGTTAGGATTGTGGTACAGGATTCAGTGGGGTATCTATGGAGTCGAATTTGTTTACAAGTGCCTGCTGTTTGGTTGAGGTTTGCTAGTGAGGGGTGGGGACAGGCGACTTGGAAAAGTGTCACTGTCAAGCCCATTGTTCAATGCAGCTATTCTCAGAGCTCAAGATCAGCTCTCCAAGCTCCAGTGTAACTTCAGGAAGAGTCATTGCAGCAAGATCACCACCACAATAAACATCTCCGTGGTACATCATCACCAATAACATCAAGACTACTCTGGAAACAATCCTCACTTTTTCCTGTCACAGTGATAACTTGGTCTCTGTAATATCTTCCAGATCCACCCTCACAACTCCTTCAAAAGAGCTATTTTGGATTTCTCACACTACGATATAAGTCGCTCTTGGCTGAGCCTCTAAAATTGCACCAGCACATCCAGAATACTGCAGTAGCTGTTTTCCGCCTCCCCAAGCACCAGTTATTCTCTGTCTCGGTCTCCCTGCATTAATACTGGCATATGAAGCTGCTACTGGAGTAGCACATGCTCATCACACCCCCCACAGCTCACAGACCCTATACACTCACAGACCCTACACTCACAGACCAGCTAACTGTGGTCCATATCAGGTCATCTGACAATTCCAGGGATGAAACACTGCAAATTAAAACCTGTTCTGCTTACGTGCCTTGGCAGCGAAGTGGGTTATTTTTGTGTAACATGTACAATGTCCCCCAACTCTGGTGGTGTGAGGCAACAGTGTTACCTACTAATGCACAATGCCATCCAAGTAACACTTCATCCATTCATCTTCCAACCACTTATCCTAGACAGGGGGGCTGGCGCCTATCCCAGGCAGCATAGGGCAGAAAGTAAGGCTACACCCTGGATTAGATGCCAGTCCTTTGGAGGCCACACACATACAATGGGCAGTTTAGCCTAACTGTGTGTTCTGATCTGCGGGAGGAATGTAGAGGATACAAATGAAACCCAAGCGACACAGAGAGAACATGAAAAAAAACGTTTCTGATTCTAGCCCGGTACAGCAGTCCTCGTATGTATCTCAATGTGTTTATTCTCCTGAAATGTTACATGTGATATTATGCATAATTAATTCATCATCTAGAAGCTCACAGCACCCCCTAGGGCCTTGGATGAGTTTCCAGCAACAGAATGCCATTTCACTCTTATCAGATGAACAGGAATATCTGGAATTTCATAGCTTTTAGCCATTTTATCTTGAAAGGACAATAACTGTAAAATACTTCAAAGAATGAATTAAACAGTTTGTGTGACAGTAGTATTAAAAATGGATACACTACCAAATGGATACATTTCCAGCCTTCATACAGACATGTCCTTTTATCTTAATTTAATGTAGAAATCTTATGGGCACAATAGTATCTTCCAATTAACACCCAAAACGCTAAGCCATTGAGTTTTCCCTGTACTTCAGGATGGCAGCATAGCTTGTCCTAACCATTCCAAAAAGAACATATTCCTGTATCTTTTACGTCCCATAAAGCCACCTGGATTCCTAAGAATTTCTTCTTTCCATCTTTTAAACTGAAACCTGCTGAGGTGCTTGCTGGAAGTTCATAGATGTTCGCCCGATCCCTTTAAATGACAGGGACGTCACCACAGTAGGTGGGTTAGGGTTAGTACCAGGACTGCTAGCTGGCCCAGCAGAGCCGCGGGAAGCTGGGGGGCCTGGTTCCTGATCGAGACGCAGTGCTGCTTGTTCTGGCCGATGCAGGCGGCGTAGGCCATGACGTGTGGGATGTAGTTCTGCTCCTTGACACCCTGCAGGAGGTGGGCCATAGGACCCTTGGAGAAGACGGCTACATCCTCTCCTCCGTGGGTCTCCATGCGTAGGGGCACCGCAGCCTGGGCCTGGTAGTTGTTCTGATCTGGAAGAGGGGGTGGAGGGGGGGTTTGACATGAGCACATGGCCTTTGCCCTGCGAAGCTACACCTACAGTTCTGACACCAGTTTTGGGGTCTGAATAGCGGCTGTATCAAAGCTGTGGGGGGGGGGGCAGACCACCCCTGAATTTGGATGGGCCCCCTCAGGGATTTTCCCAAACACTCATATGTTCATGGTTCCCAAAATTGCATGAATATACACAAATTGTGGCTGTAATTGTGTAATTTGGGAAAATATGGTGTTCTTTATTTTGTGCACTTAACGGAAACAAGACAGTGACAGCCTTCATTTATGCTACACAGATGTTAAATAGGGATCAGGAAGAGTAATATAAGCTGCCTTTCTGATTCATCCGTTAATTTCACTGAGTCCTGCATAGGCTGGATATTTTCCTTCTTAAAGTGGAGCTGACCAAAGCTGACCAGCTGAAACTGGAATCAGCAGATTAACACAGCCACATCGTCAGTAGCATTCCAAGAAGTATGGACAGATGTGGAATGTGTTTTTTTTTTTTTTTAACTGAACTTAAGGTGAAAACCTCACAACAAAACGTAACAGACGTAACACCCGGGCAGCTGCAAAGCCAGTTTGGACCAGGCAATGGTCACTTACTGTAGTCAATGGTGGAAACGTTCTCTCTTCCACCGTTCACTAACTTGTATCCTGGGCCGTTTCCGTAGAGAATTGAGGTGAAAGGCTTCTGGTCCACATCACTCAGCATGGGAGCCAGGCCTGTGTGATGTGGACGGTTTAGTGACATACATGCTATACCTATTATAATTGTGTTATACTGAAACAGTGGATAGGGAAGAAGTGGAAGATGCCATCCTAATATAGGCCTCATCTGCCAGACCTTCTATAATTTTTTTAGATATTCCATCTACATTGAAAGACTTGTCACGCTCCACAAACCGAAGATGGGGTTGCCCCGTGGCGTGTAGCCCCCAAAGTTGAAGACGTGCGAGTGGTCGGCCGTGACCACGGTCAGCGTGTTGTGCTGGCTGGTCAGGAGCGCGGCCCGCTGAATGGCTCGGTCCAGCTCGACGGCCTCGTGGAGAGCCTGCTTGGCCTTACCCTCGTGATGCCCGTGGTCAATGCGTCCGCCTGCAGGGAGGCAATTGTTAGCGAGACCTGCGCTTCGTACTCCCTGCTGGCAAGATAAGGTAAGATAAGATGCACTTTATCCATCCCAGAGGGAAATTCTTTTGCACACAGCGGCATGTACCTAAAGTGCACAGATACATATGGTACAAAGCAGAGATAAAGTGCAAAGACAGAGCACATGGTGCAAAAAAAACACAGCACACAAGCATAATATAGTGCATGGAATAAATGCGATTAAATTAACATGTGGTGTATGGGGTCCACACCTTTCCGTTTTAAAGGTGAAATGCGGTTCTGGCATATGTTTGGCTGTGGAGGGGGGCCAGTAGGAGGCACTGTGGTGCCTGAAGTCTGCAGTTAGGAAGGATCTGCAGCAGTGCTTCTTAGGACTCGGTGGTGGAATGAGCCGGTGCATAAAGGTGCTCCCAGAAAGTGCCCCATGCAACAGACGGACTGAACTCTTCCTGATATTCATCACCGGATCTGCTGTCGCTTCCCCAGCAGGCCACGGCGTAGAAAAGTCCACTATGGGATGATGAAATATCCACAGCAGCTTACTACACACATTAAAAGACCTGAGGCTGCTTGGAAAGTAGAGTCTGCTCTGGCCTTTCTTCTACAGAGTCACTGTGTTGCCCATCAAAGTCTGGATCCCAGGTACTTATAAAGAGTAACACCTGCAGTTAATCCTGTTCTGCCTTGCATGCAGCGTGAGGCTGGGGAGCGTCCTATTCTCTGTCCTCCGTTTAGCCCCGACCTCTGCTGTCTTCCTTCCCTGCCTCGATTCCTCCCTGATCCTGTCCCCTTCAGGCCTTCGCCGTGTGCTTGACTCGGTCACGCGTGTTCCATACATCACTGACTTCCCCGGCTTCTCACTACCTCTGCACCACGGCCCCGACTCTGATCCTGCTTGCTGATTCCAGTTCTGTTTGCCTGTACCCTGAAATAAAGCCCTGTGCGTCGCATTCTAGGTTCCAGAATTTCTCTTCATGACACACTGCACCACCTCCACATCCTCCCCTTGGATAGTGACTGATCTCTGGAGCTCCTTGTCATGCTGGAAGTCCACCATCAGCTCCGTTTTCTCACTGATTTTGAGCTACAGGTTGTTCTCCCTGCACCACAAGACAAAGTACTGGACTTTGACTCATCTCCATTCCTACAGCATTCTACAATGGAAATGAGTCATCATAGAACGTCTGTAGATGGGAAAAGCTGGGGTTGTACTGGAAATCTGGCATGTAGCGGGTAAATAAGAAGGGAGACAGGAGATTCCCTGAGGTGTCCATCTCTGACACACGGTCCTGAAAACTCACAAACTGTCGTCTATCGGTCAGGTTGTCTGAGATTAAGGAAACTATGGGGGCATCAAGCTGCATTGTTCTGAGCTTGTTCCCCAGTTTGTAAGGCTGGATGGTGTGAAAGATGATGAAGAACATGATCCTGAGTGCAGTACCAGCTTTGTCCAGGTGGCAGTAGGCTCTGTGAGGCATGTGGATCAGAGTAGCACGTAGGCTACAGGGGTCTGTTACCAGGTGGTCAGTTACCAGGTGGTCTGTTACCAGAGGGCTGTTTCAGCTGTTTCAGAACAAGTCTCTCAAAGGTCTTCATGATATGTGAAGTGAGAACATCTGGTCTTTCCACACAGGATGTCTTCCAGGACTTGTGCACCTTCTGCAGACTCAGGGAGATGGAGAACAGGTGCTGCAGAACAGGCCAGTGCAGAGACTTTTTGAGGAGCAGATGCACGAATGGAAAATTTTGCCTTCTTCTTGGTCAAATTCATTCAAGAGGCATTCAGGCTTACTGCAGGACACTGCCGAGGAGGCTAGGATATCTACAGTGGAGACAAATAGACTGGGAAGTGGAGTGGGGGTGGAGATCTTGAATTTGGTGCCTTCGATGGGGAAGTCGCATCAAGGTGTGAAGGTTGTAGAGGTGACGGGAGCAGTGAGGGGCCTGAAACCCCCCCCCAGCCTGCATAGTGAGGATGGTGGTGTCATGGGAGGGCAGGACTAGCTCATGAGAATCAAATCTGCTGAAGAAGAGATTGAGCTCATCATCCCTGTACATCTGCTCCCTTCTAGCACGTTTCTGACCTGCTTATAGCCAATGATGGTCCTCACCCCACTGCACACTCCCGACACGCTTCTCATCCCACTGCACACTAACTTCTGCTCCAGCTTGTCCCCATAGCATTTCTTTTCCATCACAGAGCTGAATCTTCTGTTCCAGGCTTGATCTCGGCCTTGTCTCCAAGCCCGAAGGCCCGCTTCTTTTTTGTTTAGTATGTCCTTCAGGTCCTTTATGACCCACAGTTTGTTATCCGGAAAACACCGCGCTGTTTTTTGTAGGGATTGTGTTATCCACACAGAGGTGGATATAGTCACTCAGTATCCTTCCCATATGGCTCGAAGGACACTTCCACACCGCAGGAACTCAGTCCGACTGTAGTTCCTCAGATACAGTTCCGGAACCCTTTTATAGTACCTACTCCAGACTAGGTGCTTTTTGTTCAGACATGAAGTACTGGGGAGGCTCTTACAGTGATAAACTTGCTGATTGGTTGACCACAAGCACTGGCAACTACATCTTTGTGAAAAAAGATATAACTAGCAGAGCAAAAATGGAGCAGATATTATTAATTTTTTACCTCAATTACAGTTAATGAATACATTTTTTGTGTGTGTATTTCCATATTTCGGCATTGGAAATTTCAATCAATAACCAATATACTAATGTCTAATATGGCCTGTGTCAGCAGTGAAACTCACCAGCCCTTATTAGCAGGATAATGTTACACCGATTTTTATTCTGTGGAAACCGAAAGATCTATCTGCTGGCCAGATTTAATAACGAGTTATAAACATGTTGCAAGTCCTATAAATAAAACAGAAATAAAAGTCTGTGTCCCGTTTTGATCGCCATTGATCCCCCAATAACTAACAAATAACAACTTGTTCATTCTCCATTGTTTTGGTGTTTTTGTGTCTCAAATGCTTATTTAGTATAAAGGTCCCAGTTTGTTGTTCGGCATGAAAGTAGCCAGGAGCTTCAGAAGTCCCTGGTCGAGACCCAGGGGGCTGTAACCAGGGACCAGGTTCTGGACGTTTGGTGTGAAAACGCCTAAGAGAATGTCCCAGTCTTTCTCCTCTACGCTATCCAACAAAGCCTCCTTAGCCTACTTTGTCATCTTCCATACCCTCCTGTTGGGGTCTAGCAGCTGTTGAAATACTGGTTAGTAGGTGGGGGTGAGAGGCCCCAGATAGTGGTCAGATCTAATAATACGTGCAGAGTCCTGTTACTGATAGAACTCACAGGACTATCACACATTACTCAAATTATTGTTAAATTAGTTGGCGCATTTGTGAAAATGTCAGTAGATGACATTCTGACTTTATCCAGCTGCAGGCTGTAATTTCTTGCTGTTGATCTACTCATAATTGTCATCAGCTTCATCGTGAACCGAACAGAAATATTAGTTGTCACACTGCTAAAACATCATAGCATTTTTCAACCAGTGACAGATGGGATTTGTTTTTTTTTTGTAATACTCCACTGTACATCATCAAAAATAACTCCAGTTCTTCTTGGCACAGTTGGGCGCCATTATGGCAAGCAAATGGTTGTTAGAAATATAATTTTATACTTCTGTGGCTCTTCAGCTGTGATTCCAATTGACCTCAGGATTCTGGATTTATTTTTCTTTCACATGCATTTGATACCAGGTGGCACTGGGGTTCAGTGAGTAGCACTGCTGACTCACATCTTGCAGATTGGGGATTTGAATCCCAGCTCCACTCACTGCATGCTGTTTGTATTATCTCCCTCCGATGTATGGATGTCCTTGTAGCAAGGTGAATTGGTGCTTCTTTCTAAGTTGTGTGTGTGAAATCTGTGAAGTTCTGCCATTCTGTCTTGTTGCCTGGGCAGGTGAATGGTTCACCAATCAGCCATAACATTAAAACTGCCTAGTTAATATTGTGTAAGTCTCCCTGGTCTAACCTGTCAAGGTATGGGTTTCCACAAGAACTCCAAGGTGTCCTGGGGTATCTGGCACCAAGACTTCAGCAGCAGATCCTTTAAGCTGTGGCCAGCTTGCTCTCACCTACAGAGGTGTAAAGAGAATTTCCCCGCTGGGATCAATAAAGTATCAATTATCATTATTATTTAAATCCTGTAAGTTGCGAGGTGGGGCCTCAATGGATCGGACTTGTTTGTCTAGCGCATCCCACAAAATCTGATTGTGAAATCGGATTGTGATCTGGGGAATTTGGAGGCCAAGTCAACACCTTGAACTCTTTTTCATGTTCCTCAAATCATTCCTGAATAATTTTTGCAGTGTGGCTGGGTACATTATCCTGCTGAAAGAGGCCACTGACATTGGGAAATACCATTGCCATATAGGGGGGCTCTTGGTCAGCTACAGTTGAGTAGGTGGTATGTGTCAAATGAATGCCAGGACCCAAGGTTTCCCAGCAGAACACTGCCCAGAGCATCACACTGCCTCCGCCGACTTGCCTTCATTCCATGGTGCATCCTGGTGCCACCTCTTCCCTAAGTAAACGACGCACACACACTCAGCCGTCCACATGAAGTAACAGAATATGTGACTCATCAGAAAAGGCCATCTTCTATGGTATCAGACCAGACGGGCTAGCCTTCACTCCCCACACACATCAGTGAGCCTTGGGCACCCATGACCCCATCGCTGGTTCACTGGTTGGCCTTCCAGGAACCACTTTTGGTAGGTACTGACCACTGAATACTGGGAACACCCCAGAAGACCTTACACTTTAGAGATGCCCTGAACCAGTCATCTAGCCATCACAATTTGGTCATTGTCAAAGTCTGTCAGATACTTACACAAACCCATTTTTCCTGCTTCCAGCACATCAACTTCAAGAACTGACTGTTCACCTGCCTAATATATAATAGCATTTTTGACAGGTGCCATTGTAACGAGATAATCAATGTTATTCACTTTATCTGCTAGTGATTTTAATGTTATGGCTGATCAATGTATATGATTCTGCAAATGAGCAACGCTGCATTTTATAACTGCCCGTGCTTCACCTACCTTCAACCAGAAGATAGAAACCTTGAGGATTTTTCTTCAGGACTTTAATGGCAAAATCCACCATTTCAGTTAGAGAGGGATCTTGTTCTGTGTTTCTCTCCAAGTTATAGGGCAGGTCTCCCGGTTCAAAGAGACCTATTGAGGGGAACAGAGAATTTCAAAGCATGGCGGGTACAGGACAAGGTTTATTTTTAAGTTTCTGAGTAAATGCTTGCATCCAAAGTCAATTTTCTACACTTTACTCTTCTGTAGTGAATATTTAGCAAAGGAATTCAGTCTCTGGGATAAAAGCAGTTCTGCTTCTAGGGTAGGAAATGGCAGAAATCCTGTTAGCTAACCACCTCACCAACTGCTCCCCAGAAAGTTCTATAAGCGATGCTCACCCAAGATATAGTCCACATTGTTTGGATTCAGGGCCAGGAAGTCCTTTCGGGTCCACACATAATGGCCTCTCTTGAAAGTCAAGAAAATCAAAAAGTCATGAACGGACCTTTTGAGCCAAGATTCCTGTCTTGTTACATGCGTTACAGTTCCATTAATTGTGTCAGAAAATGAGCTAATATTACTCTTTAAGTGCTTTATTTGTAGTTTGGTAGATGAATTTCGCTGTTCTAACACCGGGCTTACCCCTGGCGGATTTAGGTGTTGTTGACATGTGCGGATGCTCAGGGTAGCATCCTGCTGGGGGTGGTATGGGGCGCCCGCACAAATTAAAAAAAAGAAATCGGAATGGTGACACATTTGCACGGTCACTTTTCTATCGTTACTTCGCATGTCACGTCAATGATGTCATGCCACCATGTAGGTCAGTTAACCTTGTTGGAGTGGGCGCCCTGATTCTAGCTTGTGAGCCAGGCAGGTTTTTCCACTCAGAAGTACGAGGGGGGGGGGGGCTGGAATGAGGTCACCCCACTGAAAGCCCAAGGTGGGGGGACTGGGGGGGATTCTATTAAATAGCACATCTCTGACTTTGTACAGTATTAATGCAGTTAGTAATATCAATCACACTACGACATGCTACCAAATATACCACAATCCATTCATAATACTGTGAATACAAAGTTTCATACTATTGCATTATTTTTCTTGTTTGTGTGTAATTGTGAGCATAAAGACATGCTGCCATTTCATCTCTTTACAAGTATAATATTATGCATTCTATGAAATACTAGTATGTTTGTTAGCCTATAGGGTAATAGTGCAATAATTTTATTCTGTTTTTTAATGAATCTTTATTATATTTATGAATCTTATTTTGCATATATTTTAATATTTTAGATAATTTTAAATTTTATCATTATTTATTTGCAGTGTTCCAAATATCTTAATAAAAATTACATTTAGTGCTGAATGGTGCTTTTTCAGGGGGGCAAATGGACACACAGTTTTTTGTTTGTGGGGGGCAGGGGGAGGGAGATAGACACAGTTTCTGTAGGTGAGAGGACACGAGGGAGGGGGGGCGGCGGTTTCCCAGGGCACCATACAAGCCAGAGCCATCACTGGGGCCTACCATGTTTCTGACCCTGTCCTTCCACTCCTCCACCAGGTTGCGTCCGTCTCGCCGTGTCCCCGCATGCCTCCGCTCTCTGGGATACTCTGTGTCTGAGGTGTTCTTGGGGAACATGTATTTTCGTCCACCTCCCATTACAACCTAAACATGAGTACAGGTCAAACACTTCAGACAAATTTCACAAGTACAATTCGAATGTCCTCCTGACTGCTTGGTTAAAAGAAAAAACTTACGTTTTAGTGTTACAAAGGTGCCAGCCACTCATTTACAAAATTTCCAAAATCTAATCCTATCATGATCATCAGTATTAACTACAAAGAGTTATCAACCACAACAAGTACTAATATTTTAGTCCCTCTCATGACCACAACCAGAATAAATGTCTTGAAGGTGGCTGGATGAATTATAGTACTTTTGTTAGACATGAGGCTTTGCATTATTGACTTGAATAACAAGTTCATTAACATTGTTGGATAGTTCAGGTCCAGAAATCACAAATCCAGACCACAATTTTCTTTCAACCAACCAGTTGAATATAATGAGTCACAGTCACAGAGAACTCAACTGGTTGAAACAAAATCTTGGTCTGAATCATTGCATATAACACAGGTTAGATTTGTCCTGTTCCTGTCCTGTTCATCAGTCCCTGCAGAGAGGAAATTCTACAGTCCTCTGCTCATGTTCCTCATTTACTCACATCAATATTGGGGATGTTCTCAAACAGCTGCAGTGCGATGTCCTTACAGCCTGCCTGAGTGGCTTCCAGGGGCATGTCGCTGTCCGAGAACCAGTCGCGGTCCACACAGTGTGCATAGGCCGCGCTTGGCGTGGCGTGGTTCACGCGTGTCGTCGTGACGATGCCCACTGACTTGCCTTCCAGACACAAAAAAAAACCAGAGTCTTTTCAGTCTTTGCAGGTGACTGATCTGCATTCTTACCAGCTCTATGAAAGTGTGTCTGCAGGGAAAAAGGCAGATTCATTATATACCTATGGATAGGGCTGGGCGATATAAACTATATATCGACTTAATAATAAGTAACAGGATTTAAACAATGAGAAAATTAGAAACTTTGATAAACAGTACATAAGGAACATTGCTTGACAACACACATCAGCCTATCACATCACTGAAACGAACACAATACCAACCATATTGTAGTCTTTTAAGAATAGACAGCCTTTGCCAAAGAAATGCACAGCAAGGTTGATTGAGTTAGTGGAGCACGGCACATGCACCTGGTAATATCACAGAAGAGACAAGCGTGGTCTGAGTGGAAGCTTCAAGCATCGGTGACGGAAGTGGAGGCTCAGCAGCCAAAACATCTTTTTAAAAAGGAGATATTGTGGATAAACATGGAAACAGGAGTCGGTGATGTGGTGGTGCTTTGGGAATATAACGTTCCTCACACCACAGGCTAGTGCTGTGGACTGTGATCTCTGACGAAAACTGAAAATGCTGCAAACCTGCTTCACCACTAGAAGCACTGAGAAATGACTCGGCTCTTCGGAGCGTCCACTCACTCGTTCGCGCATCTTATAAATGCAGGCCTGCTAGTGCCATCGTTTTATATTATATATAACTTTTTATACCGAGTAGAAGTTGACAAAAAGACACAGTAACACTCGACATTTTTTTGCCAAAACGAAAACCTTGAAACTTGATAGCTTTTAATGAAAAAAAAAATGAAATCAGCGGTGCAACACAGTGGACCAGCTAAGAAATCCCGTTGCCGTGGACACAAGTTGAGGCGGGCCTCCGGTGGGGTACCTGCATCTTTGGCCCACTTGAGGATGGACGTGACCTCGTTCCCTGCGGTCGTATTGCACTGGCCACGCACGGCTGCTGCACTTACGCCGACTGTGCCCTCGTTAGCCTTCACGCCGCACAGGAACGCTGTGGCAGTGCCAGCGCTGTCCGCCACCTGGGCATTGGTGTTGTATGTCTGGAGAACAAAGAAAACCAAAATCATTACTGGAGACCACATGCAACCAGGCTGTAAACCTGGTATTACACCCATTTATACTTTGTTTTTGCATCATATGCTGGTACGGTGCTATGGCGGTGGTTATTTAAATACATTTTTTCAAAATATTCATATACAAATGGAGAACTCAGCAGAGAAGTTAGACTAAGCCCCTATCCTGGATCCCATGCTGGATAAAGGGCATGAACGCATGGATAAGGCAAAGTCAAGATTCACAAGATTTCCAGCACTAACTGATCACATGATCATGCTGAGGTCCCACTTCCCAAGACTTTTTGCATGCAGGATATGAGCCTGCAAACCAGCAGAAGCCATGTGATTGACTGACCCCAAGATACTGTCATTACTACCGGGTGATAGCAAGCATACAGTGGACTCTTATACCAGAAGTGTGCTACTCTGCGCTCAGTGATGTCACAGTGATGGAATACCTTGGCAAGTGCAACATAGGGGAACTTGTCCATCTCCAGTTGCGTTTCCTCCCCACTGTGACCACTAAGCTGACCCTTCAGGATGCGGGCCGCTGTTATCGTGGGGATCCCCATTCCTTTTCATCACAGGCGGAAAGAAAAAGAGAACAATGTCATACCCTGTATCCCTGTAGTCCGACTGAGGAACCCTGATCTACTGGCATACTTCCCTAATTCACCCCTACTACCACCTTCTATAGGCACCAAACAGCACAGTCTGCAGGGTCTGAGAAGGAGCCAGGGGAGTGGACACAGGCCTGGTCGCAGGACCCATCTCCCCCTCTTTGATCTTCGCTTTCATGGTCATGGACAGAGGTGGGTAGTTCAGGTCCAGAGTGTAAAAGTCTAGCCCGAGATTTTGCCAACCAACTGGCTGAGTACTCTGTGGTTGACACAAAATCTTGGTCTGGACTTTTACTCTGTGGAACTGAATTACCCACTTTTGGTCATGGAAGCAAACTTCTCACGTCAACAAGTAGTGCGATGGGGGTTGAGACGTTACTGCTCTCAGCAGGAATCCACAGCAACCATCCATCGAGATTTAGAAAAGTCGTCACCATTCACTCATGGGTACCTAAGCTCTGAAGTCTAACCAGGGAATCTTCACAATGAACACCAAAGCCACTGTTAGAGAACCTTGACAGTTGTACAGCTTACACAAAGGCACCATATCATGATGCATACCAGTGTCCGTGTTCTTCTATAATCGCACCAATGCATCAGATAATCCATCCCTCATAAAAATGGCATTTAACTAGAAGCTGCCTTTTCTAGTATCACACAGTGTGAACGTCGATCCCGTCTATGGTATCTTACTGTACTCTGTCTGCCATGCTTCCACTCCACAGAATATAAATGCTGCAGCGAGCAGAGTATAACTGTACGCACCATCTCCAAGAAACAGGATGAGGTTCTTGGCGACGTTCCTGTTGAGTTCCTCAGTGGTCAGGGCATGTTGCAGCCTGCGCTGAGCCTCCGCATTCCAGTATGAGGGATCTCGCTCATGTTCTGAAATGACAGGCCATGCAAAAGAGCCAACGGGGCTCCATTTTTAATGCTACAGTTTTGAGATCTGTGAAGGTTTTGTCCTGATTTAACCAAGAGGGATATTTGAGAATGGTTGACCCAGTGTGCAGCACTATCGCGTCACACTGCCATTCTGTGTGTGTGTGTGTGTGTGTGTGTTCTCAAATCGAATCGTTTTTTGTCACATCATTTGACACTTGGGAAGCACAAGTCAGCGAAAGCCTTGTGTGCCAAGTCCCACAGCTATGAAGTAGTGCAGTTACAAAATAAAACAAACGGAGACAATAGTGCAATGGAAAGTAGAACAGTAAACATAAAAATACAACAAGCAGCCGTGTGAATTAGAATATGGATGGTGGGTATGGATGGCAGGATGGCTCATTGACAGGGGGTCAGCAGCCTGAACTGTCACCTTTGGATGCACAGGTTTTCTCTGAGTACATTCTGGATTCCAGGCCAATGGCGTGCAGTTCATCTGCATCACTAAAAACCCCAAATACCCCACTAAATACCCCCCATGACCCTGCAGCTGGAAGATGGATGGATGGAAAGATGGACGCCTCCTATACATGGATAGCTGATATTATGGTAAACATATCAAAGTGTTTTGCTTATTGCGTATTTCATTTTTTTTATATTGCATGTAACATTTGTCTTGCACTGAAAAGACAAGTGCCATACACACTGAAGAAAGTGATCACCAGCTGAAAAAAAAGAATTCTCATTCAGATAAATATACAAGGGCGTAACTTTGGCTGGAACATTGTGGGGGGTTGAGGTCTCCACCCATTATGGGGGAAACATGATTATTGGGGGGGTTGTAGTAGCTGGTTTCGATTTATTGAGGGGCTACTACCCCCCCTGTAATTTACGCCCATGTGAACATATACATATATTTTATCTCAGTAGTGCACTCACTGGCGGATTTAGGTATGGGTGACCTGGGCAGTTACCCAGGGCAGCATCTTGCCAGGGACAGCAGGGGGCGCCCACACAAGACTAAGTGAGCAAGCAAGCAAATGAATGAATGCATGAATGAATGAATGACAAGAACGGTGACATTTGCGCAATCGGGGTTTTATTGCTTATTTGCACATGACATTAGTGATGTCATTTCACTATGTCGGTCAATTAACCCTGTTTGAGTGGGTGCAAAGTGGCGCTTTTATGTTGCCTGGGTTGGTGGGGGATGGGAGATGGACACACAATTTTTGTTGGGTACGGGGGTGGCGCAGAGGGGGGGGGGGGGGGGTCCCCCAGGGGGCCCTCCAAGCTAGAACCGCCATTGCATCCAAGGTTAGGTTGTGCAATATAATTTTCACTGTCTTCAAAGAGAAAGACAGCAGACGCTTCTACACAAATATCAATTGGCCAGCAAACCTCTAACCATCTATAAGTAATGATACATTTCACAACATTTACTATCCGTTTATCACAAATGATTTAAAGACAAAACATATGTTCTTCCGAGGAGCTGCCCACCAAATACTGTCTTCCCTGAAACCATTCTGAATGGCTCCATTCTTTGACGGCACAAAGCATCCAAAAACACACACTACCGCTCTATAGATAAAATCATTACACTTCAAATGCCTCTATTTGTATTCTGGAATTATATGCAAATTACACAAATGCAGTTCATTCAAAAGGCTTTTGGAGGTTCAGTAATTACTACCCCTGTCAACTCAGATAGACTAATCAGTCTGTGCAGACTATTGTGTTTTTTAAATCACTAGCAGCAATGGAGTTAAAAAAAAAAGCAGTGAATGACAAATGAAGTGAATTTTATTTGAACTTTGAATCAGAAATCAAAAGTAATAATAGGCAGTTCTGGAAAGGGCACTGATAACCTATTCACACAAGTATTTTATTCCCTTAATCTTGCATTAATTTAGATCAATGGTATGTGTTACAAATGACCTGCAGAGATGTTCTCGACTTTGAAAGGGAAACGTAAGTAAATCTCGTTGTTGGTAAATTTATTATCAAATTCTTTTGTTGTCAGCCGGATGAGAGATTCCTTGCCGGGCCTGTCGAGGTATATGTGCCCCCCTAGGCCCCACCCCCGCTACTGCCGATGCCAAAATAAATGCACAAACAAAAGAAAATGTATGATATATAAAATATATCCACCATCTAACTGCTTACGCCAGTCAAGGAGAGCCTTGGTCCCCATCAACACAGGACACAAGGCTGGGGTACATACTGGATAGGATGCATGTCTATTGAAGGGCATGTACACAACAATACTATCGGAAACTGAGAGACACACGTTAGCAGAATGGCATGTCTTTGGATTATGGCAGGAAACTAGCATGACACAGGGAGAACATGCAAACTGCACACAGTCATGCTGCCCACTGAGTCACCCTGCCACCCACACATGAGCTATATGAAAAACGAAGTGTCAAATCGGTGCTTCTGACTTTCCTTTTCAAATCACTCTAATATCTTATCCGATATTTTATTAACCGATAAGATGTTATACAGTATCATGCCATTTAAAAACTTGTCCGTAAATCTTTTAATCATCTGTAAGCCATTAAGATTTCATATGTGATATGTAATGCATTTAGGAAATCAGTAGACATTAGTCACTCACATGGGAATTATGGTACTCACATGGGAATTATAGTACTCACATGGGAATTATATATTATATTAGGTACGGATGATCCTGGAGAAAGACCAGAAGAATGACTTACCAGGAAACTGAGGTCTCCCTTGGCAGACCCAGGTCAGGCAAGCCCAGATGGTTAGCTTTATCATCGCTGAGCTGTCCTCTGATGTCTCAGTGCTACTGTCAAGGAAAATGCTTTTGTATCTACAGATGCAAACCAAACTGAGGGAATAAATAAATATGGTCAACATACAATTTTCAGTGCATTATGTGCAATTTGTGGACATTGCTGATCTTCTATTGAAGTTTCACTTGCATGTGACATGTTTTCTAACTCATCTAATCCAGATCCAGGATCCGGCACAGATCTTCAGTGCAGCTGGTTACCCTTCCCTGAATTGCCTCACCTGCTCATTGAACACATCTGTAACACGTTTCCTGTGTAATTATTTATTAAATTCCCTTTCTTCTCAACAGCTCACATATTATGAGTGTGCCTCCATGATAAGTATTCTCTCTGCCATTTCATTTTCTTGTTCTGTCTGTGTTCATGAATCCTATGGGGTACTGATGATTTGGCCAATTAATGACCAAGAGTTTTTAGAATCTATTTTGGCTTTTGGTAAAGTAAAAAACTTCAGCTCATTCTGCACACTTGGTCAGAGCTTGGAAATTCACAAGAATCACAGGTGGAAACATAACTCAGCGTGTGTCTTTAAAAATATACATTTGGTGGATGAATCACTAACATTCTTTTTGCAAATACTGTTTACCGACCAAGGACATATTTATATGAAAATTCACCTAAACAGGTAAATGCAAAGAACACAAGAGCTCTTTACAGAAACTGTTGATGAGACATAATAGTAAAGACACCACAATGGGCTTTGGACCAGCATAGGATCTATTGAATCATACACTACTAATCACACCAATGCTTCCGTAGATTAGTAAATTGCACTAGGTTGATACTGTCATTCCATTTTAAGTTGCCACTGTTATAGTGGGGTAACATGTGACTTTGAGCTCACAATCTGTTTTATTTTTCTATATAAATGATTATATGGAAGACATCTCTAGGAAAGGTACGAACTGAGCATGTCAACCACGGCGCCATTCCAGAAAGTTCTACGTGATCTGCAGACTGAATGGGAAGCTGAGGTGCTGAAAGGGACTCCCCTGAACTCGGTGCTCTGTTCATTAGACGGATGTCTTTGTTTTGGCCTAGTTAATTCATCTAATTTGTAGTCAACTTTCATCTTATGCAGTGGAACATGGGGCCTAGTCTCTATGGAATATTGTTAACCGGGAAGTGACTTTGGGCCTCCTTGCAAGGGTCGATGAAAAGGTCACACTACTTGAGTAGTGAGTTGTTTGAGTTAAAATGGTGCTCGAATGTGATATGTCATTTAGATGTGATGAGGAGGAACACTGCTCTGACACGGAGGTGCCAATAAGGTTCATCTGAGGAAAAATCCATTCAGAAGAGAAACTGCGAAGGAATCCTCAGAAAATCACTCCCTGTAACTCTGCAGCAATTGAGATGACATGTATGTGGATGAGAAAGCAGTCCGCTTAAGTGGACATTAAAGGCTGGAGTCTATCCCAGGCATTGAGGGCTGGGATTTTCCAAGGACAGCATTCCAGGGCATGACAGGGCACTGAGAGGCACGTTTATTTAATTACTAAAGAGATAAGCAAAGCGCAAACCATGTCCATTTATTTAACATTAATATACGCCAGTGCCTCATTTTCTTCTCAACCATTAAAGGGTCTGGTGGCCCTGGTACAATCATTTGAGAGATTTGCAGTGACAGTAGTGTTAATTATCTGAGCGGCACTGAGCTCTTTGTCAGAGATCATCGCCACCTAAGTTGTTGAGTCTGAAATCAGTCAAACACGCTTAACATTCCGACCGCTGAGAAACCATAAAGCGGGATCGTCCTCTTCTACAAACCAGCTCTCCGGACAGCAAAGAAAACGCCTCCGCGTCTAGGATGCCGCCAGATCCTCATGTTAATGTTTGTTCATTAAAGCCTGTTCAACCAAGTGCGCATATTTGATTGTCAAGAGCTTTTTTAATGTTCAGTCATTCCGAAAGTTCAGATTTTCTAAAATATTTAACCAGTACTCGCCGTACACACGTAATATTTATTTTAATAAGTAACTAGTGTAATTTTAAATGGTGATAAGAAATAGAATATATGTACAAATTGTATTTTAAATTTCAGTTATTTTATCAGTTTTTTTATCAGTTATAAAATGAAAACACAAAAAAAACAAGAAATGTATAACGAAGTACAAATATATAAGAAATAAAAACCTATTAACTATACACGTATGAAGAGACTTCATTCCCTATACTCAAACGTAGTTTTAAGCGTCTGTTAAACGTTAACGTCCTTTCTGTCATGCTTTATTTAGCTATCCATTACTTTTGTTGGAGTTAAGACTTTTGTGTTTGGGTTAATTTTATTTAAAAAGCTGTAATAATGATCAAAAAAGTCTAAAAAGTGATACTATAATTAGCTTCATAGTTATTACTAAAGACAATTAATGATACCAGTAAAGATTTATCGAGTGGCTCCAGTAAACGTGACTTCAACTTTCAGCTACAATAATCCAGCATAAATCAGAATAAATCACGGCAGACTATCGGTGTTTACCTTTGAAAATGTTACCATATGACAAAAATGTACAGCATCTTTATCTACTCAATAATATCACAACCGGCATAAAAATTCCATACTTGAAACAAATCGCACTGGTGCACATTGAGTGAAAACGTACAAACTGACCTTGTCTTCCTTCCTCGGCAGGGAGGACAGTTAACGAGCAGCTAGGGGTCCCGATCCGCGGTCGTCCATGCGGATCTGAACGCCAGAACCTCCTCTGGGTATTTATGAGGTCTGAGCCTCGCAGTATTGACCCAGTCCCGTACCGTACTGTACAACCCAGAGCAGGAGACGCTCCGCCTGCAAATGCAGCGCAAAGCCCCCGAAGGGCGACAGCCGTCAGCCTGCGAGATCCTCACCCTCCTTTGTACCACCGTATTCACTTAACCCTCAAATTACCTATGTACAAGACAGCGTTCCATTATGTTCATGCCCAAAATCGCGACTTTGATCGAATCAACGGCGCACCGAACGTGTGTTATGACTACGAAGCACCTGTTAAGACATACTTACTATTTGTAATTATGTATTTAATTTCTTCATATATAATAATGTTACTTATTATATTTTTTGTTACATTATTATATACTTTTAGACAACCAGAAAAACCAAGGCACGTTTCATCCGTATTACGTACAAAATATCATTTAAATAGCTGTCGATTATAGGAACATAATCGTGCATTTACCGAACTTTTATTTACTTTCCCCATTCCGGTTGCGCCTGTAGCCATACTTGGAAATAGACACAGAACCGCTATACTGATAGGCCTTCTGGAAGATACCAGCATCCAGATTTACATTCCAGGGCAGCTGGACCTAGCAACATGTCTATGAGTAGCCTTGACCGTGTCCCAGTTTATAGGAATTCAAAATGTAAGACGCCATAGAGAATAAGAATTGCATGGCTTGCAGATACTCAAGAATATAATTCCTGTTAGTAAAAAATATCAATGTTAGTACCTGAAAATAATAATTATGTCAATGATAATCAGCAACAGCATGCTAATGAATGTTATGGATAGCAGTTATAAGGTGCTGACTAGAACCAACATAGAGGCTGGTTCAGTGCACAGCCCATTCAGGATCTTATGTGCGGCATTTGCAAGTTACAAATGACTCTTTCTGCAGTGTGTAATTCCCCATCATTTGGTTGTCCATGGACATGCATGAGACATTATCCAGACGTTGAGCCATAAACCAGTGCAATGTCATGAACCCATTCCTATGGGTAACCCAACCAAGGATTCAGAGAGCCATTCCTCTCCCCTCGTCTTGCTTCCAGCTGCATTGCTGTAAAACATCCTGGGCACCTCAGGCAACATATCCACTTTTCTTCCCAGACCCCGGTTCTACTTCTTCACAGGCGGATTAGTCACTTGGCTGCCAACTTTGTTCAGCTGGCTGGAGTGAGATTTTTAATTTGAGACAGGTCTGCACACGCATGCACACGCATTTACATGCATTAAACAGTTTTATCACCTTGTAAATAGTCTGTAGGGTTTGCAAACTGCTTCCACGTTTTTGATGTAGATAATTTTCGGTTTATATATATTTGCTGTAAGATTTCCTGCATGATCAGGAGAACCTGAAAGCGTGAGTGTCGCAGTGCAAATATACATGATTCTCATTTATCCACCGTCTAATTTCGGTGGACTGACCTGCACCCTCCTCGGTCACATTGTACAAGACATGATCTATCCTCCCACCCTTGTATCCAGCACCGGGTCTCTGTGGTAGCCTGTCCCAGCCAGCACCGAGCACAAGGAACAGATCAGCAGGTACTAGCGTGTGTATAACGGGTAAGATCAGGACTCTGCTCTTCCTCTGTACATTTAATTTGTGTAGGTTAGTTTTGAACCTGCTTTCAGCTTTACATACAGTTCTGTGCAAAAGAAAATGTTAAAAGCTATTTATCTGTGAAGTAAGTGTATATTTGCTCAGAAACATAGTTTGACATTAGAAGATATACAAATTAACAGCAACACAATAAAAACTGACAAGAATTTCTTCTGTTCCTAAAAAGTTACTGATATCTAGTTAGACAGCTAGATGATCACCACTTCAGTTCCCAAACATATACTTAAGGGCACCTCAGCCATTCCATGTATTCATCAAATTTCACACCAGCTCAATGAATCAATTAATGTAATTAGTTAAATGACTCAATGAGGTATTGATTGGCCAAACATGTTGTGTTAGTGGTCAAGTAAAAAGAAATACTTGGGTGTTTTGCATGGTTACTGCAAATGATGGGGTGACTTTAGAAGAAGTTTTAAATGGCTAAGCTGACACACTTTGACATTCATCTTTTCATCGTTTTACACAGACAAGACGACCATTTAAACGTCATTTTCTTTGGCTGCCTAAGACATTTGCACACCACTGTATATGTATATTTATATTACACATACATTTAAAAATATTTATCCAACATTTTACAAAATGTCATTCACATTTTTTTTTTAAATTTTACTTGACAGAAAGACAATGTATGTTTGTGTAGGTCCACATTTTTTAGGTTTTGAAAATGTTACAGGATTGTTGATCTTTCACACGCCAAACTCAGAACTAAAAACTAAAGCTTTAGGATCAAGTAATCCCTTACAGTAAGTATTTCAGGAAATTTCACAGCTGTTACCCATTGCTGAAACATGTTGTTAAGAGTATTTTGGATCATTAAGGAATCAGGAGTCAAGTAGTTAATGACTAATGAGAGGCTGCAAAGGCAGTGAGTGCGGGTAGATAATTAGTTTTAATTCAAGATTCAAGCACTTTTTCATTGCGTAACACAACAAAATTACATTTATGACAACCCCACAGGTGCATTAATAAATACAAAATGAATACAAAATAGAATCTAAAAATAATATATTAATGGAAAAAGCTGGCAATGAACCAATTCCTATTTGTAACTTTTACATCAGACTCAATGGAGGAAACTTATATGAAACAATGAGAGGAAGAAAATTCCAATACTGAACTAAAGTATTACACAATACCAAGTAACTACTGAGGTAAAAGATGCTGTGCATTTTCCGTATTGTGGCTCAATGGTGCCCCCTGGCGTTAGAATCTTGCCGCTATACTAAAAGTTACAAATTATCCTGTCCACTTCTTTTACACGTATCATCTCTGTTTTGGTACCACAGAGGTACTGAATACAGACAACTCATAATCAAAAGTAAAGACTGGAACCAAATGATCAATGACATTAATCATATGACTTACTGGCTGAATATCACATTATGTAAAATAGTGTTTTCGTCAGGCAATTTCAGTGCAAATCAGGCGTTATATTTTGAAACCTGTGACACTACAGCCTCGATGCAACCAAACATAACTTAACAGTGATTCATAATACTGTTTCTCATCTGGTGTTAAGGCTGCCCAAGTAGATCACTGCATCTTTATGCCAGCCACGAATCCCAGCATGCATCACTTCAGAGCCACCAATGGTTGCCGGACATCAGAACTCAAAGGGTCTGCAAGAGAGATCCAGAGCGGCGCCTGGAGCTGCGGCTTGAATTTGGTTCTAAGAGAAGTGATGTTAAGAAAAAAAATAACTGAGCACTGAGAGTTATAGACATAGTTTGGCTATGCCAGTACTTAACAGAGAAGCTCAACTGATTATTCACTAATTCCTAAAATGAAATGAAATGTTTTCAGCTCAAATGATGAGTTTGTTGTGGGAGTTTTTGTGTATATATAAAACAGCTGAAGGGTTGAGGGTTTGAATCTTGCATCCACTCTGTGTGTTTGTAGACTTCTCAGTTTCCTCCTGCATTCAAAAGACTTGCATTTGTAGTGATTATCACATCCAAAATGGCTGTAGCGAGTATGGCTGTAGGTGCCCTTTGGTAAACTGGCATCCCATCTATTATGTGCCCCTGCCTTCTGCCCTTGTTAGCTAGGATGTGCTGCAAGTGCACAGCAGCCCTATCCAGGATAAACATCTGGAAGATGGATGGATATAAAAATGTCATCTTTGACTATATACTCTTCTTTTAAATGCCATGTATATTTCTATGCTATGCATATAAATGTATTATTTAATTTACATATGTAACTAAAACTCTTCCACTAATAAAATACTTTCAATGTTATCCCCCTGCATCGACTGTATTATTCATTGTGCAATTTTCAAAAGTTTGTGTGTCTAATACTAAAGATGTTCATTATGTTTATAACACTCTCAGTGTAAATAACATTTTACACATCCGTATTTTAAAATGAAGGAGACATTTCCGGATACAATGCGGGCGAAAAGGTCTGAGCTGTATTCCTTCAAAAAACGAAACAGGAGCGCTGTCTCTGCCGGGAAAAAGGCATCCCTGAAAAAGTGATGTGGCCAGGACAGTGTACCACAACTATTATTAGGCGCTGTCAAGTCGACTCCTGCCGACCTCATCGACGTCACTCCTCCACAATGTCCGTTGTTCAGTCTCGGTCTTCAGCCATCCCAAAGGCACAGGACAGTGACAGTGTACGCTAATCATATTCAGCACTACACATAAACGAACTGAGAAACTAAGTCAGAAACTTAAGAGAACTTTTAAGGCAGCTTGTTTAAAGCGAAACCGCTTGCTATAATTCCTGACTATTTTTAGTGGACCAGCTGATGCCGCTCCTCCTTGCGTTTTAAACAGCATACGTTCAAAAACAATCCATGCGAAGAACAAAGAAACAGCGGCGTGTGCGCCTGCGTACTGGTGCACACGTACCCACAGGTTCCGGCGTCAGTTACCCGTAGGGGGAGTATTGCAGAATTTTGGCACGCGAAACTAGAGATTCCCGAATGTAAAATCAGTGTCTTCGGCATCTGCGACCCGAGCGTTTCCGGAATCAGCCGATGTTCTCCGAACCGTCCGTCCTGCCGGACTGCTGGAGGCGGCCGCAACGCCATGTTGAGCGAAATCTCTCTTCACACTGAAAGGGAACTTTTGAAATAACACTTTATTGAAACTGAAAATTACAAAATCGAAGTAGGGAGGGGGACGCTGGTGACATTCCTTCGGACAGCAAAGCCGAACCCGGATCCGTGGAAGCCCCCATCGGGGAGGGGGAGAGACAACCCCCCGCCGTCCTCATGAAGACTGAACCCCAATAAACGTAGCTAGCTAGCTAGCTAACTAGCTAGCTTGTGTTGCATTAAAAGGGCATTTTATTCGCATCCCGGCTTGCCACCGGGAGCCGATAAGGCCTAGTCCGGGAAGATTCTTGTTCGCTGTATATTAGCTCACTCGCTAGCTAGTTAGCTAGCTAATGTATTTGTTATTTTTAGGCGTCTGTGGTAAAAGTTAGCTTATTATCATTATTGTATATACTTAGCTGAAGACCACGTTTAATTTTTTTGCAATGAGTTTGCCGCCGAAAGCGGTACCGAAGTCAGCCGCCCCCGCCGTAGGAAGTGGACCGGGAACCGGCCCGTCTCCGCCGAGCTTGCTGCGGGGCACCCTGAACCCCGTGCCGCTACCAGGACCCCCAGTAGCCCAGCAGCCGCCCTCGGTGCCGCCGCCGCAGTATCCTTCAGATAAGATGACGGGAAATGAAATACCCTGTGCTCTGCTTTTCAGATTCCCGGTGATGATGCGAGGTAAAAACAAGCCTTTATGCCGCCGCCAAGACCCACCTGCCTACACTAGCATGCTAAGTGTGTAGCTTGTGCTTAGCTAGACCGTGTAGTGCTAAAGAGCTTCGCGGTCGGGGACATTTGCGTTTTAAATGGACGCCTTGTTTTCTTAAGATGAATTACCTAGTGACACAACTTAATTTTGGTACTCGGGAAACTTATTAAGGTATTTTGCGGGGATAGTCGCGTACCAAATTAGCCGGTGAGCTAACTGGCTACGTTTGCCGATTGCTGGTTATGTTTAGCCGGCTGAACTTGACCGTTTTTCATAGGGTTGGCGATCGGCTTGTGCGACATGGGTTGCAGCGTGGAATCTCCGTCCGAGATGTTTTTTTAAATAGAGCTGTCCGGCGTTTAAACATCTCGGACGGAGGCTTTCTGGCTGGCTAAGGTTAGTTAGCAACGCTAGCCGACTGTTTGATTTGGGTATGTGAGAGCCGTGCCACGGTGTCAGGCGCCCCCCCTCCCCAAGCATCGTCTTGTTTTTTGGCTGCACTGGTCTTAAACACTAGAAAAAGGTTTGGTCCCGTGTTTGGAAGGTAGTTTCTTAGGGATCAGGACCAAGGTCTTTTTTTGGGTTGTTACCAGTGTAATGCACTAATTTCGGGCTCAGAGAGCAAGGCAGCACGATGTGTTTCGCAAATTAAAAGTAATTTAGTAATGCATAGTTTGTATCTACATTCAGCGTTGTGAATCTCCTGGATAGCTAGGCATTACTATGCAGTCAGTGTAATACGCTAATTGTTATCAAGTATGTTGATTAGTATAATTGAGACACATTTAAGTTTAATGCACATTCCTAAATAAGACATTTCATTTCTCTTAAGTGCCAGTTATTTGCATGCATCTCACCCTGTAGCATCAGTTGAGCGAATTTTGCTATGCGTGATTTTTGTCCTAATGCCAGCACAAAATGCATTAGTTTTATTAATAGTTTAGAATTATGGACACAGTTATTGATAATACCTTAGAGTAGTCATCACGGTTTCCACTGGATGCATTTTGGAGAGAATCTTGAGGCAGTATTCTGTAGTTCTTCAGCAGTTTGATGAATCCGTCAGCTTTTTGGTAAAATGCTGCCATTTGGGCAGGTTTTGCAGGTGTCACTTTAAATTCTGAGTTGAAAGCAGTGCTTATATCAGTATTGTACACAAGTGAAAATAATTGCATAATCTATTTAAAAAATGATTTATCTAAGAAGGTAATGTACCTATAAGGAGATGAACCCAATTCACTGGGTGTCAGTGATGAGTGAACATTATGGATGTTCTTCTGGAGTGGTGAAACTTTAAAAAGAAAATGCCTTCAGGTTTGAACCACTGCAGTGGCATTAATCTGTTGGCATCAACCAAAAACAGTATTGGAAATGCATCATACAGCTGGCAGTGATGTGCTCAGCTGAAGTGCTTAATAAATAATCAGTTATAGGATATGTGTTGGCTCTGTCTGTTGATTGTATGTAGAGCTTTGCTTTCTTGAAGCTGTCCTTCCTGCTCCAGCTCTCTTGAGTTGGGCTTATACAGTGAGAAGGATGTTTTTTTTTTGTCATCATCTTGTATTGATATTTGATTAACCATGCTTTTTCATCTGGTTAATTTTATACTTTGCCAGACTTTTTTTTTTGTTTTGTTTAATTCTAATGTAACACTTCAGCTGGAGTCAAAAGCGTGACACACTGAAGGCAATTCCAAGGTTAAATGGTGCGTCACCCTGTCATTTAGATTTTTTTATTTTTCTGCTCATGGTTATGATTCATAAGGCGTAAGTCGCAGTAAAAACTGAAGATTTGATTTTCCTCATAGAGTGCAGTATCAGCAGACTGTCTGACTGAGAATGGCAGATGGGGAATTTAGCTGCGAGTTTGGGGCGGCAGCCGTATCCCTGCATATGTGCAGGATCCTGCTCCACAGGTAAACACTCAAAACACATTCAGATCCTGAGGCAGAAACACATGCAGTCAGATAATAAGATGCCGGAAAATGATTACAGTGCAGAACAGCTTGGGAACAAAATTCATTAAAGTATTATTTATGTATTAATTTTACTCTTGTCCTCCCCTTAGTCAGGAAAGTCCAGAACTTGCTTGCATTCCAGTCTTTTAGCAGTTGGTTTCACTTTCAAAGGGGATGAGAAGTTTGTCAACTCCCTCTCTGGTAGTGCTGCTCCTGTTCTGGGAATTCGACGTGTTCCTATCAGACAGTGACAAGGCCCTCTGGCCCCTCTCTCAGCCTATCGCCAACTCATGTAATTGAAATAGGGTGGGAATTTCCCCAGTGTGCTTACAGTGACTGTTTGCTCTTAGTCCTGCTTCCATTTCCCAGTGAAAGAGAAACCAAAAAATCAGCATCTGGTGGCCTGGTTTTTCTAGTTTTTGAATAAATCTGGGACTGTGTTTTGAGTGGTCTTTGCAATTTTGTGACAAATGAACACAAGGTAATGTGTTTAAGAACTATATCGGTTAAAATATTTATATTTGCAGTGGAATTTTTCCCCTTGAAAAGTGAGCCAGGGGTTTACTGCCTGTATTTTGTTTCAATGGGCGTTTTGTCCACTTGAGTAATGAGAGCTGAGCTGCCAATGGTGGAAGAGATTTCAGCTGAAGATCTCACACTGGTGCTGTCTTAGCGCAGGCTACTCTTTGATAAATTACACAATATAAAATGATGGGACTCTTCTGATTCTTGTTTGACATCAGCCAATGTGCTTTATGTGCTTTCACCGTTTCGCTTAAGTACATTTAATTCTATTTTTCTATTTCTTCCCCTGCTAAATCAAACATTTTAGCCATGTAAGCTTATGCTCTCCTTGTGTAGTAATATGCTGTACCTGTTGGACAATACATAACAATGTGATGAGAATTGCGTATAACTGAGAACTCTGGACTAACCAGATTGGCCATTTCTGCCACTCTTCTGATCAAGAACATGGGGGAAAAAAGGCAGCTTGTGACGACAGAAACTGCATTGCTGTCTTAATGATCTCACTGCTTTTTACACTGTTGAATGCAGAGATGATTTTAGCCTCCCCCCCTTGCATCTCCTTCACTTAAATTAGCTAATAAATGGTTAATATAAAATTAAGTAAACCAGAATTTTAAGTGAGCACAAACTGTAACGATACAGCAAACAGATGTTGTTCTGTAGAGGGGTGTCTGTGATGCATCAGAGGGGCAATCAGCGAAAGCTTCATCCAGCTTCCATACTTTCCACCCACTAGTTATTAAAATGTATCCTAAGATCTACAAATAACATTTTCCGCAGGGACTGTTTTTGTATATCATTGTTTTAAATACCACCCCGTAGAGGCATCGTCTCTAGTCATTTGCCTGTCATGCTTAAAAAAAAGTCAATTTAAACTTGCAGTTCACTAATCTTTATATAGAACTTGACAATTTACATATTAGTAGGCTTTTTGAAATTTAGTTTTTCTAATAGCGTTTCATACATAGAATTTATGCATCTAGCGCTGTGTTTAATCTAATTTGTTGCTTTACTTTTTTGGTAGTATTTACTGTAGTGTGAAATGGTTTTTGTTTTCATATAACTGATCTGCAATGTCTGATTTAATTGAATTTAAGGAAAAATACTGTATGGGAAAACAGGCAAAAAACACCTAGGTTTCTTAAACCTCTGTGTACATAAAAAGGCAATTTATTTAGCAGCTTAGTTTTTGTGTGTGTAGTTAGCTTCCAGCTGTTGAAAGTTACAATACTGCTGACTTGAAACTAATTTTAATCGACACCTCATTCACACCTAAAAAACAGGTGAGGTTGGTTACTATCTGAGTAATTACTAGAATAAGCTGATATGGAGTGAACACACACACATCTAGCTCCAGAAGACTGCAGATTCTTCCCGTATCATTGTCTTTACTGTTCCCTGGAATATGAGATTCCTCTTGTTTCATGCACCTCCTGCCCTTCTGCATTTTTATGGGTTCGTCTTAACAGCACTGAAGCGAAGTCACATGACAGGCATTCCTCACTGTAACACACTCGCATAATATGGTTATGGGCACATCTACTGGTCAGCATCATAATTCAGATGAAAGCTTATTATTCAGTTTTTTTGGGGGTGGGGTGTGTTCATGGAAGCCTCTTCGCAGGGCAGTGGACAGTGAATGATTTTCACATCTACATTAGGTCTTATCTAGAGACCCTCTCTGTGCCTGAGTTTAGGCTAGCGGTCTTAGGCTAGGCTCCCAGCTGTACTGGGTCCTCCTGCTATCTCTGATTCTTTGTACCAGCGCCCCCCTCTCTGAGCCAGAGCTTGCAGTGTTAGTCTGACGGAGCTCCCAGCTGTACTGGGTCCTCCTGCTAGCTCTGATTATTTGTACCAGTGCCCCCCTCTCTGAGCCAGAGCTTGCAGTGTTAGTCTGCCGGAGCTCCCAGCTGTACTGGGTCCTCCTGCTAGCTCTGATTCTTTGTACCAGTGCCCCCCTCTCTGAGCTGGAGCTTGCAGTGTTAGTCTGACGGAGCTCCCAGCTGTACTGGGTCCTCCTGCTAGCTCTGATTCTTTGTACCAGTGCCCCCATCTCCGAGCCAGAGCTTGCAGTGTTAGGCTGATGAGACTCCCAGCTGGGGTTTGTTCCCGCCACTGGAGGAGGGGGCAGGGCTGCTGATGGTTGCCAGGGAAACGTGCTGCACATATGGCTTCCGCGGTGTTCTGCAGACAATGGCTGTGCTGCTTAGCATGCAGGGTGGGAGGCTGTGGGGGGGTCCTTCCCACAGACGGCTAACAATGGCTGAGAAGGCTAATTCTCGTGCCTACCAGTTGAAGTTGGGACAAGGAGGATCCCTTTCAAGTATTCACATCTGTGTTCGCGCATGCATCTTGTAGTTTTTCTGGCAAGGTTTAATGCTGGCCTTTGTGTTCATTTTGACTATTCAGTATTTTATTTCCATGTGGAGCGATGTAAAGCCCAGCTATCATGGGTTGAATCTTCCATCTGCAGAGTAATTAAATTGACATCAGGCCCTTGAGCAAGGCTCTTAACTTCAGCTCCTTCATGGGTGCTGGCTGACCCCAAAACTTGCTCTCACCTTGGTGAATACCAAGATCACTCAATGAGGTAAAAATGGATTTGTGGGAAAAATGCCCCTTGGGAATGAATATGGTGCCATTAGTCTAATCACTTTTAGTTGAATGAATGAACATATGTATTCATACCTTTATGAAGTGAGCACTAAATGTTATGTAATGTGAATGTTGTAAAAAAACATTTCAGTATTTCTATGTGTTGTGTTCCTGTTAAGGTGGCCCTTGCCTTCAGCGTGATTAGTCATAGCTGTGCGTTGCCGCCCTTTCAGCTGAGCTTTGCAGTGCCTTTCGGTACCTGTGGAGCGTGTTTGGTGCTTCGGGTTCGTCCCGGCTCCTAGCTCGCCGCAGCCGCATGTGGAATAAGGTATTTTTTTACTGTGGAGTCCTATGCCGCATCGCTATAGTAACAGCTCTGAGTGCAGCAGTCAGGCAGATTGGTGGAGAGTCAAACTTCCAGCGATGAAGGAAACAATAGGATTGTTGGTGACACGATAGTGGGAGGTGGACCTACAGGCTCAGGCCCTGCCCCCCCCCCTCGAGCGTGGCAAGGCCTACTGTACAGGTTTGAAAAGACAATGTTATAGTGACCTCATTTTGAGGGTAACTTATACTTGCATGGAGCTTCTGTTTCTAATTATCTCTAAGTGATAATGTTGTTACCTGTGTCACAGACTTTTTTTTTTTTTTAAAAAAGAAAAAAACAGAGAGTCTGCCATTGTCTGTTGATGCAGTGTTTGTGACCTCACAGGTCAGGTCTTTAGCAAATATCTTTTTCAGCTTATTCAGTATAAGCTGGCTGGTTTTTGTCCAAGCACAGTTTTTCCAGTGTGTTTACACTGATTGCAGAAATGAGACAGTTGGTATTGGTATGGGGTTTATCGTAAGTTAACCTGTTTGCCTTTTGGGGTAATATTGAATTGGAATTTGAATTTAGAATTTGGTGATCAGTGGTCATTGTTAACACACCACAGCACACAGTGCGCAACAACGAAATGTGTCCTCTGCAT
>JAODJU010000108.1:2147816-2181677 GCA_026776725.1 Gnathonemus echidnorhynchus | reverse complement strand
TCGGAAATTTCCGATCCGTTAATTAAGCTGGTATCGGAACCCGATACCGATACTGGATCGGATCGGCCCCATCCCTACCCAAAAGTGTTGGCATTGAGAACAGAGCTCTGTGCAAGCCAGTTGAGCTCTTCCACACCAAACTCACCCAACCATGTGTTTATGAACCTTGCTTTGTGCACTGAGTCACAGTCATGCATTCACTGAACTAAGGGGTCTAGCCGAACCCCTGAAAAATAACCCCATACCATTATCCCTCCTCCACCAGACTTTACTGCTGGCACAATGCAGTGAGACAGATAGCGTTCTGGCATCTGCCAAACTCAGACTACCAGACAGAGAACTGTGATTCATTACTCCACAGAACATTTCCACTGCTCCAGAGTCTAGTTTTGGCGCCCTTTACACCATTCCATACGATGCTTGGCGTTGTGCTTGTTGAAGTGAGGCTTTCATGCAACTGCTTTGCCATGGAAGCCCCTTCCATGATGCTCCCTGCACTCAGTTTTTGTGCTGGAGTTAATGCCAAAGGAAGTTTGGAACTCTGCAGTTATTGAGTCAACAGTGCACTGGCAGCTTTTAGGCACTATGCAACTCAGCACTCTGTAATCCCACTCCACTGCTTTACATGCTATCCTACTTCGTGCTGAAGTTTCTGTTGTTCCTAAATGCTTCCACTTTGCAATAATACCACTTACAGTTGTCCATGGAATATTTTGCAGGGAAAAAAATTTCAATTGACTTATTGCAAAGATGGCATCCCGTGACAGTACCACTAAGGTCGCACCAATACCATTTTTTCCCCAGACCAAGTATGAGTACTTACATTTGTGTACTTGCCGATACTGATTACCGATATGAGTACTTAATGTAGTATTTATACCAAAATAACAATGACATAACCTGGCATAACCAGACCAGTACATTTGACATATCTCTCGCTAGATGCCAAAATCTGATTGGGCAGCAAATAAATACAATGCTGCAGCTTTCAGTTTTAATACAATGTTGCAATTAAGTGGTATCGGTTCTTGGTACTGGAGTATTCTTACGAGTATGAGTATATGAGCACAGTATCGGTGCATCCCTAAGTACCATGCTTGATTCATTGATTGAATTCATGTTTGTGACTGCATGGCTAGGTGCTTGATTTTATACACCTGTTGCAATGGGTCTGAATGAAACACCTGAATTAAATGATTAAGGGGTGTGTCCCAATACTTTTGTCCATATAGTGTATGTACTGTCAGGTGCTAATACTCTTTTTAGTGCTCAAACCTTCTTAAATAGGTGACATATTTACACAATGTAGTAAGAAACTTGATTTGCAAAATATGTCACAGCAGGTTTCATCCTCTTTGTTAATCATACTAACTGCTAAACGGTTGAGTGGTAAAGTGCTGTACAATGGTCATAAAGTGAATTCTGTCTGCTAACCTGCTTTAGAATTTGACACTATTAATCTCGTCCAGTGCACGTGACCTATGTCAAAGAAACAAAATTCGGGAATATCTTTCCCAAAAGAAAGTGCAAGACCAGGATATCTGAAACAAGGCGTATCCCAATAAAATGGGCAGCGGAGACGTTCCAGAATAGCGTTTCCTTCCACTGAACAGTAGCAGTCACATTATTTCCTAGTGACGCCGTTTTTATTAACCATTCCTACAGGAAAAGTCAGAGGTCGGCCAAAAGGCAAGGACCGTGCTGGGGTGCAGTCTTAGGCACGGGGGAAAAAAAGGCTTTGGAAACTAGCTGCCCCTTTTTCTGTTAGGCGTTTGAAGATATCCCCTTATTTCTAAGTTGGCTGATGAAATCAGATGTGAATTGAATGTTAGATTTTTTTATAACAGAATGAAGCATGTATATTCAGTAGTACTTTAGCGAACAGTGACAATTACCAGGACTACCCCCAAAATAAGCTGAGACCACAGAAATTAAACAATCTGATTCACATATGAAGTATCCTGGAAATAAATTTCTGATGTAGAACAGGCAGTGTAAGTAGGTAAGTGGATTTTTTGAAGAAATCAAAGAAACTGACGGCATGGAAATGTAGAAGGTTAGCAGGGCTCTAGAGGTACTTTACACAATTATCCTTGGCATATTTATAAATAACCTCATGAATATTGACGATGCAGATCTCCGGCCCATCAAAATTTCAAGCTGTTTGCTTGGAAGTTTCACCAGATGGTGGGTGAAGGACTTCAGCATGGCTTTCTGTGACACAGTCGCCCGGTTCACACGGAACAGCACATGCCAGACAACCGAGGGTATGCAGGGGACAGACACAGACAGACACACACACACACACACGGGGAGGTAGGTAGTGGTAGTGTTTACAAACCCCATCGCATGATACACTTTCTTCCTTTCCTGTAAAAGCACAAAGGAGCTTTCTTTTTAAATCACTCAACCACAACTCACAAGGGACCAAGGCAGGATTTTTCCTGGTTTTCCTGCTTGCTGACAGTAGCTGTAGTGACCCAGCACTTATGACCCCGTATCACTCTATGTGTCTGTGGAGCGTGCAGATTCCCGGGTGATGGAATAAACATTCTGTAGAAGAATATAATTTCATTTCCAGTGGAGAAACTGGAAAGTACCCATTAAGTACGGGCGCCATCAAACATGTCAGGCTGTTCGTTCGCGATCTCGAACAAACTTTACAAATGAATACATTTAGAAAAAACACTTTTATATAATTGACCAAAAATAACCATATAAACCAAAGTTTCATTTGAAAAACAAGCATATATATTACAATTATAAGAAACCCTATCTATAGATGAACCAACAGGCCATCTCCATTTGTCATATTGAACAAAATGGCTTATATATAATATATATATATATGAATAGTTATTTGTCCTTTTAGTTCTTTTAACTGAACTTAAACCGCTGGGCTGCACGTTGCGTGGACGTTTCTCAGTCCGCCCATCTCCATTGTAATCTCTGAGGGCCCTGGCACCTGCAGGTCCTGCCCTGTGGAGTAGGTCCCCATCTACGACCCCCAACCGATGGGCATCCATCCTTCTGGCTTCTGAAGACCCACGGCCAATGGACATCCCAGGCTCTTCTTGGCAATCTGCCGGGAGCCAAATCGCTGTGGGTGAAGGTGGAGAGAAGGTCCCCATACCCGCCCCACCAGGAGAGCTAGAAGTCCTTCAGCATGCTGATGCGGGCGTAGATCTTGAGCGCCGGGCCGAGTTTGATGTTCATGGTGCTCATCAGGTGGTCCTCCTTCAGCAGGAGCAGAGCCTGGCCGTCGATCTCCTGCGAGCGGAACTCCTCTGCAATCTCCTGACAGCCTGGAGATCCAGACACCATCCGTCTCACAGGGGATTTTAACTAATCCTGCAGTCATCAGCTTTTAAGTTTAATTGGTTTTATATAAAAGGCTTAATTCAATAAAAATGGCTTTTATAGAAAAAGACGTTAAATGGAAACATTTCCGAAATCTTATTTTCAGGGTGACTGAAGATGCTGAGCTTCAGTAAATGTTAAGGTGAGGCGGCGGCAGGACTAACCTGGGAGCGAGTGTATGAAGGTGAACACTTCCTCCACATTCCACTTGGTGGGGTCACTGGGCAGAAAGTGCTGCATGAGGAAGGGCAGCTCTCTGCCACGGCTCGCCCCCTGGTCCTGCGCCCGCTCCGCCGCGGGTCGGGGGGGCCCTAAGCTGGCAGCAGACAAGGGTGAAGGGGCCTCCCCATAGCTGGATATGTCGGAGCAGGGGCTAGACTCTCCCTGTCCGGGCTGCGGGGGCACAGGGGAGGTCCCCACCAGGGAGGGCTGGAGTGGGGCTGGAGCCTGGAACACCCAAACAGTACATTAGATCCAGTCTCATCAGATGCAATGTGCTCCGAAATACATGTCGGTTATCCTGCCTGTTAGCGTGCTAACACATAGCGGAGAGAGGAATCAACTCATCCCTCATTCGGCTATACGACGGCCTGAACCCCCAGCCTCCAAGGTCCAACTCCTTAGCCGCTACGCCCCCTGGAGGCTCCTCACCTGCTTCTTGGCCTCGCTGCTCAGACTCTGCAGGCTGCTGCTCCGCGATCGACGCTTTTTGTGCTTTTCCGTCTTTCTTTTGTCCGGATGGAAAAGACCCATTCGCTTGGTGCAGCCGACGTTATACCTGAGCCAGGGTGTGTGGGGGGGGGTTATTTAGATAAACAATGTATCGCTCATCCATCAACGTGAACAGTCGTTAGATCCAAAATATCTAATATAGAGACAGACAGGTCTGCTACCACTGATGCTGATGTCATTGCAAAACACAGGTGACCATAAAAATGCAGCAATTAGCATCTGGCAAATTTATATTTTACCTTTTTGCACACAATGTGGAGCAAAACCTCTTCGACCTCTTGAACTTATAAGCGAAGTCCACCAGTCCGCACAGCTCGCACTTCAGCGTGGGCTCGTCCTCCTGCTCCTTCAGCTCTGAAACGGAGGCGCAGGTGTCAGCGGGTACCGACAGCACCACCATGCGGCGTCAGTCGCCAGCTGGCTGAACCCGCCTCTTGGGGGTTACCGGAGCGCCTAGCGAGGTTGAACCAGCCTGGCCTGGGTGCTTACCTTGCTGTGGCAGAGTCTCCATGTTGCAGTCAGGGGTGCCGGGCGCCTCGCTCAACAGCGCCTCCTGCTGGTCGTCGAGGTCAGGCTGCGACTGCTGCTTCTGCTTCTTCAGGTTCTCGATCAGCAGTGACGGCCTCTCGACCTGCGGATGCAGCCGGGGTTGGGGGGTGGGACTTGGGTCACGCCTCGCTCCACCACACATGGGCTGCGGCACGTGCGACTGCCACCTGCGAGCGGCCTCTTGCAGGACTTCTTGCGAGTGCAGCAGCTTTCATTTAGCCCTTGCTGCTGCTCTGCTGGCTGCACATCTCAGGTTCTCGACTGAGGAACCATTTAAAACGCAGGCTCCTATTACATTGCAGGTTTCTATTTATGACAACCACAGCAGTCGGATCTATTCAACAACAATAACATGATACTAGATTCAGCAAACTTTCAGGGATGGGCTACGGTCCAGCACTGGGCAGAGACAGGAGACACAGTGGCTCAGCGGGTAGCATTATTGAACATTTGTGTATCCTGTGCTTCCCGCGACAGGCTGCAGGCTCTCCATGACCCTGCGTCCGCTGTGACTGGTCCCTATCGATCATGTGACAGCAGTGTGGGCGGCTCTCAGATTACCCCTGCAAATGTTGACGGCACAGAGGAACATGCACCTGTTGCTTCTAGTGTTGTAGCAGGGCTGCTATGGTCTTACCACACACTGGAACATAGGAATGCATGCACATTTTCAGTACCCATTATAAGGGCATGGGAAGCACCTCTGACCAAAATCAGCTTGTAGCATTAGCTTCAAGCTTTAAAAAGAGTGTTTCACGTTTCAAATTTCACTTAACGGAAATAAAAATCAAAAACACTTGGTGACACGAGTCATTTGCAAGAAGCTAATTTTAGACAATTTAGAAAGCTGTAAAAAAAAAAAAAAAAAAAAAAAAACTCAGAACTGCAGTATAGACAAACTTTTGGCTTTTCGTTTGTCAGTCCTGCAAGCAACAGACCACCTCTGGAAATCCAGGTAGCTCAAAAGCAACCTTCTGACTTCAAAAAATAAACACAGCAGGAAGACTTGCCAGGGTTTCCATATTTGCTGCTCAGAACATCTGACAAGCTTTTTGTGAAGCTGGTGGTGCAATCAGCACCCATCTGATGAAGAATCCCGAGATGATTGGGGCAGGTGCATCACAGCGCATGAACACGCTGCCTGGATTCAAACTGAACCCTGGGGGTTTCCAGAACCAGGGGAGGGAAACACCGCCAGGCCTAAGTTTATTCAGTCCATTAACACAATTAATCACCTGTGTTCCCTGTATCAGCACTTCTGAAGAGTGCTTTGGTCTACGGAAAGACGACTTCTTCGGTTCTTAGCGTGGCACAGGGGTGGATCCTGAAGATTTATACACCACAATAACCGTCCTCTAAATGGAGAGTTTTATTCAAATGCTCTCCAAGGGTCCGTCTGTTATATGGCAAGGCATTAAAATCACCAAACTCCAAAGTGCAAGAAATCCAGATCCACAAACCCAAATTTGTGCTGGGACATCTGCTCTCTAAGTAAGCTGCAGAACAACCCCCCCCCAAAAAAAAAAAAAACAGGCCACCAAGGGCGGCAAATGAAAAGTGATTTGCGGGCTTCTCCAAGGCTGGTCATCCCACCCATGATATCACATTTTCCACAGGGCCCCGTGAGTTATGTGCCACAGGCGTCACTCACGGCGCTTTCTAGAAAGACCTCCCCCTCCACTGGTGTCTTCCTCGCCTATCAGGCGGCCAAATTGAAGACCGCCAGCGCACATTTCTAACCACTGCAGACCTACAGTGGCTCCATGTTTACAGCGTCGCGATCTCTCTCTCTCTCCAGTCATTCTCACACTGGCAAGGGAGGATGAACAACTACAAAGAGGATCATTTTTGCTGCCAAGCCATCCTCAATAGCAGCACAATATTCTTTTCAGAGAATCAAGGGGCATTGCGGGCAGCTGCCTGGACTGGGCAGTGTACCCCCCCACACCCTGCCTCCACCCGCTCCATCTTTTAAAGTGACCCATCACCATGTTGAAACAAAAGGTAAAGTGCACATTGTATGAGCAGACAGAAGAACTCAAGAAAGCTAACAGTCAGCTACAATTACCAAAGGAAAGTTAGCAGGAGATACAGCAAGACAGCTTCTGCGATGAAGAGGTGCTCTTACCTCTGTGGCATTTACTGTCCTACTGAAATTAGACAGCTTATCTTCATCATAGGGATTCAGCCACACAACAAAGTCATGGACAGGCCCGTGTCCGCATGCATTCTGTGTTCATGAGCTTCAGTGGTGCCTCACTTATTGTATGACAATGTACCTGCGTGCTCAGTGTGCGCAATCATGGCAGGACCGTGTTCAGTCAACACATGAAGATTTTCACTGAGTGGAATGAAATTATTTTTACATTACCCTTCAGATGAACTGGCACCGATATTGTGTATTGGTCTAGTGGGCTTTTGCAATTCCAAACATGTTAACAAAACAATGTGCAAATAAATTATAACGGGGAGTTTTTTCCCACATTTGTCTTTCAGAAATTAAAACTTCTTCCATGACTTCAAATCACAGAAAACATAGACGACTAAGAATAAACCAAAATATGCCCTTGTCTGGAATGAGTCCATGCATTAAATGCGGCATTGGACATATAGGATAGTAAATCTTAAGCCAAGCGACATTGTGAAAACCATTCCGTCTTTTTTAACAGTGACATTTGGCAGTGGGAGCAAGCTAGGGATGTGGAGTGGGTAACTGGACAGACTCACGGGAAAGGGCTCGGCTCCCTCCTGGATTACGAAGCCTTCGATGAGGTGGGTGAGGATCTGGGGTTTCACTATGGCCTGGGGGGGCTTGTTCTCAGCATTCTGGGGCGTACTTCCAGTCACAGACGGCGCATTGCTTCCATTTCCCGAGGTCATGGCTAGAGGCGAGCCCACACCAGGATGCGCATTCACCCTGTCACCGGCAGCGGTACCTGAGGAGCACATCAAAACATAACCGTCGCTACAAATCGGGGGCTCAATATTAATTTCTCCACGCCCCCTCGGCTTCCTTTTTTTTTTTTTGTTTATCTATTTAGGAAACTTCCCCTCCCGAGCGCACGTAAAGAAAGTCGAAGTGACAAACGCAACGCTTCCATTAATGTTGGTAACATGCATCTTGGGCGTTTTATTATTTTTTTTTGTTTGCACCGTGCAGGATCACCGAAAGTCAAATCAAGCGGGACCGTAAGCGGCACGCGAGGTGCAGCAAAGCCCCGAGCGCGCGGTTTGTTTACTCACCCGGGCAGCACGAGCGTCCGGCTCAGACATTCAAGGGGCGGCGCGCGGCTCCCTATACTCACAGTTAAAGGTGCTCCAGAACACAGCCACTCATAATGATAAGAAATCCCCTAAATGAGTGTACTGACCGTGAAAAAAATGCATGCGTTTGCTGCACGAACGCTCAATCTAAACAGCTGCCATGAAAGCAACATCACAAAATTAAACACGCGGAGCCATAACTAATCTGTGCTGTTGCTGTTCAACGCAGGCTAGCTGGCTACCTTTCTTTGCTGCTATTCAGCCAGTAGTATGCAAAAGTTAAAAAATCGGTCTAAAGAAGGTTTTAAATTACTTTAGTAAATGTAAATAAGCATGGTGATTGGGTTAGGTTATACGTTTTTGAAAGTAAAGTAAAAATCCCAAAGAAATCTAGGCGCCTCCAAACGTAGTGGGGTCTTGCTGACAATAGTCAACAGTACAGGGAAGCACACGCCTTTGTTTCCTCCAACCATTTCCCTTTAAGTATTGTGTATTTAATGTATTAAAAAACATCTGCCGATCTAAACTAAGCCTTTTACGGACTCCGCGGATGAGACCTACCTCATATATTAGGCCAATTGTGGTAGGGAAATGAAAGTGAATCTCTCAGAAACTTTCCCAGTGAATTTGTTGTTTGTTCGACTTGGTCCTCCCCCGCACGAGTTAGCAGCACGACACTAACGCGCTTTGTACAGGGGAACTGAATAGGAAAGAGCCCGTCCTGGCTACTGACCCGCCGCTCCTGGAATTCTGTCCAATGAGGACGCGGCGTGGCCGCGAGCCTGCTCTGCGATTGGCCGGCGAGGGCACTGGGAGCCCCGACCCAAGAGGAGCTTTTCCCACTTCGGCTAAAGACGCCGTTCCACAAATACTAGACGCTCTTTACTGTATTTTAATTTCTTAGCACTTCCATTTTTTTGTTTATTTGACTTGTACTGAATTCCTTTTAGATATAAAAGCTGGCTGCTGAATTTTTCAAGAATTACAGTTTAAGGCTTCAGTGTCGATATTCTTGGTTTAAATTTAGAACCGAATTGCCGCCGCTCTACTTGTTACAATGCACGACTCCCCAACGGCGGTTTGTTTCGTAAGTCTTATTTGTAAAGAAATTGCTTACAGGTATAGACGTTTGTATTCTTTAAAATTTAATTGGCTATTATTAAATTTTCTGTGATTTCCGAACGTTTCAAATAATAAATTAATAAAGGATTGTTATTATATTATAGGAGCCAAATATCACGTTAAATCCACACAAGCCAGGTTTAGTCATGTCCCGTTGAAAAGCATTTTTCCTGTATTTTTCTCCAGTGCACACCAACATCTTCGTTATGTTTTAACCTTATTACATTTCCCCCACTCAGTGCTTAATCCAGCCCCCCGCCTTTCTTACCCGGATGACTTATTCAGCTGTATTAAAAGAGAAGAAGCCTACTGACTTAATTGCAAATGCACTCCAGAGCATTTGTGTCTCGTTTTAAACAGAAGCACGTAATGCTTTGCTCAATGCGAAGGCTAATTTAGGACACTTCTTATTAAGCGAACTTCACAGATGGAAGAAAACAGCACAAACTCTCCACAGCATCGCAACAGTGAGTATCCTGCAATAAATGCGCCAGATCTATGTGTAAAGGAGATACTCTTACCCCAAAAGACACGCATGGTTAATGTGGCATAAAGAATTATACTGTCCTCAAAACATAATTCACGCTGCACTGTGGATCAGATTAGTTGCCCTCATGCAAATTTTGCAACTTGGTACGTCCCAGTTTTATCTTGTGGTCTGCAGTAAAGGCTACAGCTCCTGCTTTAAATAAATAAAATTGGCTGTTCTGAAATGGCCTTTGTATAGCCATCTCCTGCTCCAATTACATTGCTTGCATAATGAACCCTGGTAAACAGCTCTTGCCTTTAGTATAGCATGAACAATTTCTAGATTGGCAGATGGATAAATGCTCCTGGTTGTCCAAGGAACAATAACAGAGTGACATTACCATAGGATGTATGGTAATATAACTCCATGTAGTGAGGTAGCCTTTCAGTCTAAGGCTCGGGGCAGGCAAGTGGCAGGCGGGACGGTGGGGGATGTTCAGCCAGGCCATGGAGAAGATGGCCTGAAGGGATGTCAGTGAGGGAGAGATGCTAATGGAACCACAGCAGCCAGCTAGCAGATGGATCACAGGGCTATAGGTTTGCTGAAGTACGGCCAAGGAACTGGATTCTCCTTGAGAGGCAGGAATTCCAAACCACACAAACTGCGTTTAGACATATCTTGATGTCACGCTCCTACATTCTGGGTCCATTGCCCAAGTTAATGCAAGATGAACTAAGGAACCATTCAACACCAACAAACTGGATGTGCAAGAAGCCAGTAGACCTTTTGTCGATGGAGAAGCTCCACTGCTGACCATAAGGTAAGACAAATAGCTTCACTCAATATACCTGAGACTCGAGAACTGTATTGCTGTTAGAATCATATTGGTTAGTACACAGCTTTAGAAGGTGAATGGGGGTCTTAGTGGATTAGAAGCACATCTTGTTCATTAAAGGAGTATAGATATTGTATCATTTGGATGGTTTATGGTTTAGGTGTAATTCCGGGGGGGCAAACTTATCTGCAAAGGCCAGTGTGTGTGCAGGATTTTGGGATAACTTTTAGGTCACCTGTTCAAACCTAGGTGTGAGGATTCTTCTGCCAATCTGTCCTCTAATTAGTAAATCTAATTAGGGAGTTGCAGCGAAAACCCGCACACACAGGCCTTTTTTGGATAAGGTTGGCCACCCCTGATTAATTAAATGCTAATTACAGAGGAAGAAAGTTCAGGTTCAGAAAGTATGAATTCCCGAACAAGATTTTGCTTTAACCAACTAGTATAAAGAGTCACAGAGTACTCAACTTATTGGTTGAAACAAAATCTTGGTCTGGATTTTTACTTTCTGAACCTGAAGTTTCCACCTTTGGCTAATTATTAGAGGATAACAAGCAAGGGGGTTTCAGATTAAAGCCATGCCAATACCAGTTTGGACCTGGGGGGGGGGGGGTATAGAAAGGGCATTTCTGGTTGGCCTGCAGATGGCAGTAATGTGAAAGCAAGTCTGTACTCAACTACCCAGGTCCGTCTGGCACACTCAGCTGTGTTTTTCACGTTAGAAGTTCAGTCAAAGGCACCATCAGTTACCAAGCTTCTACCTGCTGATGTTTGGCAAACATAGATCACGCTAATTTTTATTTTCTTCTGACGCCTAACTGAATAAATCAGGCAGACGGGAACACCTGCCTCCGAGGCTGTCTGCCTCAGAGTGAGCCTGATACGGTACCTTCTGCCTGGAGCGCGGGCCCGTCGGGCTCCGGCCTGTTCTGCTCCGTTGTGGTTTCCAGGGGCTGGGGAGGAGTTGTGGGTATCTGGGCACGAGGCTCCGGAGCGGCCGGCTGCTCTTTGCTGCTGTCGTCCTGCTTTGGCTGAACAGCCTGAACCAGCCAAGGAAATGGGTCAGCTTATACAAACAAGTAGTTTACAAGTTATTACTCCTTAGGAAAAGTATTATGAGATATAGTTGATGCACATAAACAGTGAAACATGCTTGTTTGTTAAACATTGAGTAAACTATGATTAATATCATGTGGCTACTTAGCTGGTATGGAGTTATTCCATGGCGTAATAAAGTATATAATCCTTATTACATTTGGTGTACTCATTACGTTAAAGGCCAAAACTTATAAAACATCTTTTATTTGAGCTTCCTTAAGAGTCCAAAGATGCCAGGAAATCATGTCAGGTGACAGTGGATGGCTGAATGAAATCAAATTATTTGAGAGTTCAGCTGGAAGTATAGTCCACATATTCAGTGGCTACAAAGGGCCACGTTTGAAGGGCCAGAATTTGTTCTGGAGGTGAGGCTTGCTCGTACCGGGCTCAGCACCGGCGGAGTTTGGAGGTTGACCGCTGTCAGCTGCACAGGCTGGGCTGTCGGCTGGCTGGCTGGGCTCACTGCCGGGGTCTGGCTGTTTTGGGCGAGAGCCTGGGTGCCGACGGTGGAGTGAAAGACAGCGGCCTGAAGGACCGGCGGCTTGGGGAGCACAGGGATGGGGCCCTGGGGGGGGGCCGCCACAGCGGGCTGCAGAGCCAGCGCCTGCACTGCCTGGGCTTGGAGGTGCGCCTGAGCTGGACTCCGCGGGGGAGGCTGCGACTGGATCACAAACTGCGCCTGCTTGTGCTGCTGCAGCAGCTGGTGCGGCTGGATCTGAGCAAAGGCTGGAATGAGAGAAAAAAGGTCTTCATCTGTGATCTAAACCAATCAGGAGCAAGCTCCTAAAAACAACCTCCTAAAAGCAACCAATCAGGAGCAGGCTCCTAAAAATGACCCGATGGAACTGAGGTTCTCAGACTTTCTGATCAAAGGTCAGATTTTTGTTTAAAGTCAGAGGTCCAGAACAATATTCAGTAACAAAAGATTTTTGAAATGAATTAACAATAGTTTTTGACATAGACATCAATACATAACAAAAATGGGAACTTTTTACTGATTGTTTCGAGTCTCTGTCATTTGGGGGGGGGGGATTATGACGAGTTATGTGTGTGCGAAATTTGGTGGTTGTACATTGTATTTTTGTACTCCAAACTACGTTAAGCCTTTCTACGTTAATAATATTGATTCATAAGTACATGATAGTACACAGATTTACAAAAAAATGCCTTAATAAACAGTTATATCACAGTGCTGCTGAATTCTCAAATCTGTTTGGACAAAAGGGTGTTGATTAATTTTCTGTAACTGCACATGCCACTCGAATCATTCATTCATTACAAGCCTTGTCATGCATTAACCCTGACATTTACTCTTTAGTATACTATTTACTCTTTAGTATACCATTTACTCTTTAGTATACCATTTTTTTAAAACCCACATTAGCTTTATTATTTTAACATCTATTTGTTGATTTTCTCTTTATCTTTACACTGTTATTAAGAATTGTCTACACTGTGATTTCAGTGGTAAACACCACATTAGAATTTGTAAAAATATATCTGGAAGGTGTTTCACAGTCTATCCTGAGGAGTACAGACATGAACAAGAATAACCCTCTTTTGATAACACCAAAGTTTTGAACCTTTGAAGCCCTTTTCCCCCGTAGCCCAGCTGTGGGTGAGCTGTGGTATTCTCTCTAACGTGGGAAAAGGATTTTTTTTGCACTCTAGTGTCCTGAGTCATGTTGCACAGGAGTTTGACTGCCAGGGAAAGAAGACTGCAGACAGAAGGTGCTTATAACCCAAACAAAGGGACACCTTAAGAGCAGAGTAAATACCACTGGCCAGTTTCTGTGTGCTAATGTCCACGTTGCTTTGCTATAGAGACTTTCCACAGTCTGCTGCACTCACTTAGACTCTAGCATTCAGAATACTAACATGGTCAAATGCTACATAGCTAATTGTACTACTAACCGATCTCAGATTCATCTGCTAACCCAGACCAATTATGTTCAATCTCTGTGTATCAATCCCTTAACTCTAGGTGGTCTTTAGCTTGTTCTGTTCCTTACAGTGAAACCTCACTATTTGCAGAAAAACCTACCACCTCTTTAGTGAAAAATGTTTTATTTACCCAGGCTCAAGTAAATGTTTCATGGTTTGAATTGAAAGAGAATTTACACATTTCCACCAAGAAATGTAAAACAGTGCCAACAGTGGGACTACATTCTGGCTAAAGTTAAACAGGGAAGGACTGAAATGTCTGTGGTATTAGAGGTGTCTTTATGGGAAGCACAATGTTCTGCCCACTAGTGGGAAATGGGTCATAAGTCACAGAGATCCCCCATGAGAGCCAAATTTGACCCGTTCCTGTCTAACACTCTTTCCCAACAGCTCTGTGGTATTTCGGGCACGATGTTCAAAAATGTTGTAATTGAAAACATGCTCTTGCTTGATCCAACGCCAAGGGAGCAACTCCCATATTCATTCACCACAAATCTGCTCTACTCTGCCAGCCTTGAAGGACAGTTTCGGGGGGGGGGGCATCCTGTGCATTCAGCGTACAGTACAGGAGAGGCTGGTGGTCTCGACCTAGCTGTGTGGCCTTGCCGAAAAGACAGTGATAATAGGTTATGGGTACGTGATTAATGAAGCTCCAAGAAAGTGGCAGATTGTGTTGAAACTCTGTCTCTTGCTTGGAAATCGACCATGGTGACACAAGATACCGTGACAATGACTATGTTCATTTAATGTCAGCGATTCCAGCTTGCACTGTGCCAGACGTCTAACGCTTCGCATCCATCCTTGTTGCAAAATCACGTTTTGTCCTCATACAAATTTCCTTGTTAGTGGGAATCAGGATATTGTGAGGCTCTGAATGCTTGGGATAAGCGGGGAAGGATGTGGGGCGTTTCATTGATCTACTACTAAATGGCATGACAGATTTATCTGCTGCATAAAAAGCATCAGGAGTACTGCAGACAAGAGGAGCCCTTTCAGAACGCCTCGCTTGTTTCAGACCAATCAGCCATAAGCAAGACCTTCATGAGAAAGCCAGAAATGTTCCAGTACAGCTTCTCCTTTGATTCTGTTGTATATGCTATTCAGTAGCACGCATGTGATTTTTGTAAAACTACTGCTACCGTTAAGACGACTGCGATTGATTTAAGGAAATGATACCACTGGAGTTAAACTGGTGTTCAGTTATGGGTTTATTTATTAGGGAAGAAAAACAATGAAAATAGAAAATCCTCCTGAGATCCAGCAGTTCGTTTTGTCCTCTGTAGTGGACATTATTATATCATTCTATACAGTACATGGCACTCTATTAATTAAGTCATGTTGTTCCTTAAATTGGACTGTTTTAAGATATCGCACGCACCATCTCAACACTTAAATGATGTTATTTTTTTTTCTCTTCAACACTTCATATTTTGAACTTTTATTTTTTAAATCACTTACTGCCACACCTTGTATGAATTGTGCCAAAGACCACTGGCATCATTACTTTAATTTCCTTTATTTAATTAGCATGGTAATACTCCCTGGTTTTGGTGTTCTGTGAAAGGTGGAAAGGTCAGAGGTTGCACTTCCTGTGATTTGCCAAAAAAGGCTTTCCTTAGCCTGCAACAAACCTGCGGCAAACACGGCTGTGGAGGAAACCCCGATGGCTCCCCTCCGCGCTGCCTCATTAGGCAGCCTTCAGATCTGGTGACCCCTGTCCTGCCCCCCCCACCCACGTGGCCTGGGCCAGTCAGCGCCTTGCTGCTGCTTAGGGGAACGTAAAACATACAGCCTGCAGCCGGTTGGCTCCTGCTTCCTCTGACCCTACAGTGGCTTCTTCTGGAGGCTAATGAGGGCTGTATGATGTATGCGGCTCCCAGCGCGGGCTGCAGAGACACCAACCCTCCTATAACACATGGCACAAAAGCCACGTCTGCGGTCTTAGACCTCAGTTCATCTAATCTGGAACAGAAGCTGTTACATCAGCAGCTCTAATACGGGAGACACAGTTTTGTGTTACAGATCGATTACATGTGGCTTTTACTGCTGCAGTTGTTTCGCTGAGCTTGTGCACAATCAGGGGTTTGACCAACAGTTACCTTCCATGTTTGCAAACCTTGCAAAACATCCCCTGTAGACGAGATATTTGCTCATTTCTGCTCTTTCACCCCCTGACCTTTCCCTGTCTCTAAACCCCCACCGGTCTGTTCCATTCAGCCTGATATGACGTAATGAATTCTCCTCCAAGGAGAAGAAGCATAGTTGTTAATTAAGGCCAATGGATGTTCTGGGATAATGGGGCAGTTAAAAGCCTTCAGGCGGTAAAAATGTCACAACCAAGGCTGCAGCTGATTGTGGCTGATTAATGGTAGAACAAAAATTTATGAAAGACTTATTGATTCCTGCTTTTGCTCAATATAACTGCATGATGCACCTCTGTGAATTCTGATTTATTTAAAGTGAAATACAACAAAAATAGCTACCTAAAAAAGGTATTTAAGTTCATTAATTTCAGAATTTTCCTTATGACCTAAGGAATCTTGCGTATGAATTTCTCACTCATTCGGGTTTTGATAACATGCATATACTGAATTAATATGTAAAGTGCAGGCAATACAGGACCCTGAGATTATATTTAACAGACGATCAGGTTATTTGTGCACATCATAAAAGCTTCTGGAAAAGTCTTCTTTCAGTTCCTCTCCAAACTTTTGAGAACAATCCCCAAGCCGGTTTCGCTTGGCTTCCAGCTCCTTCCACATTTTCATGTATACAGGCGGGTAATATGGGCCCAGACACCTTCAGGGCTGATCTTTCATTCCTGCCAATTCCAAATGTCCTCCCCCTCCATTGTTGCGTTTGTATGTCCTGAGCCGAACTGGCATCCCATCCAGAATGTTCCCCTTGAATTTGCCCTGCGCTGCCTGGCATAATCTCCAGGCCTCCCCCAGCCCCAGGCCTGGATAACAGTTAATTTCTATATGAAGTTACCTACAAACAGGCCCGGCTCCTGCACTGAAATGTTGTATGGATAGGACTGTAGTGTAGTCTACAGGAGTTCTAGAACTGAAGGGAAAATACCTGACGTTTAACCACCTACATGCTAATAAATTGTTTTCAAGTTTAAAAAAAAAAAAGAGTATACAGGTGAGCCAAGCAGTGCTGTTTAATGATCGGTAATTGGACGCACTGTCCCGTGCGCGTGAAGCTCATTTGTGTTCCAGACGTCTGCGGGCGGCTCTTGCTCGCTCAGGTCACATAGAAATTTGCTGAAGCTTGGAGGGTCATACACTTGGCCCAGGGTTGGGCCAAGCTTATGATTGGCTGAGCCAGGCCTGCATGCAAACATGTGACCAGTGGTCCACTCTGATTGGTTATAAACCATGACTAGTTAAATTCCATTGGTGCAGCATTGACAACCATCTGCGGTAGGACACCCAGTGCCTACCTGGGGTGAGGAGGGCACGGCTGCTGACGGTCGTCACGTTGCGGCTGACAGCCACCCCCCGTAGCGCCAGCTCACCGACGCCCTCTGCTTTTTTTCCACCTTCCGTGATGGAATCTTGTGTGGTGCCTTTTCCTCCCAGACCCTGAGCCCCCAAGCTGGGATTCTTCAGCTGGGCTGCAGGCTGCACAGAGAGGGAGTTCTGCACGGCCCCGGAGGCCTGTTTGAGGCCCAATGCCTGGAGCTGAGCCTGAGAGGGAGAGGCTGAGGCTGCCCCCTGCTGGCTGCGAATGGCAAGGTTCTGAACCTGAGAGACAACAGTGAAACACACAAAACCCTTAATAAAGGAGCACTGTTGTAACAACAAGAATAATAGCAGTAATTTTCTTGATATATATTTTTCATACAAACACATACAGGCTGTATCAGCTTAAAAAATGTGATTTACCATTCCCAAGAGTACAAGAAGAAAACCAGAAAACTTTTCAAGTCAAAGTTTCTAGCCACTATGCTGTTAACCATACTTTGTATCAGTACATCAGCCATTTTATTATTAAATCAATTTATAACACATTCACACTGCAATGCAAATTATTACGATATGTAATCAAGCTAAAATTGCATCAATTTCTTTGCAGGAAAACCTGCAAAATCACATTGATATGTTTTTATTTCAGATTATTGATTTTTCATACTAGTGCCTTTATCAGTACAAGACGTGTTGTCCTATTACTTTTGTCGCCCTCTAGTGCAACACAGATGTACTACAATCCACGTGTTTTGTGAAGTGTTGCCGTGCGGTACCTGAGCAGAGGAGGACTGTTGACCAGCAGGTAGCGAGGAAGCCTCGGGGTGCACGGCCGTGACGGTGGCGGTGGGGGTGAAGATGAGCTGGGGGGACAAAGGAACAGGACGATCTAGGCTACTGGCTACCTGCACGAGGTTATTTTGCCTGGGAATCGCACAATAAGGCGCGACCACACATGCTTATCTCAGCCACTCTGTGAAACAAGGCAGCTACCAGCAGGACCGTATTTAGAAACGATCATTCATGCACTGCGTTTTCTATTTGGAGCAGGTAATAAAAAGCACCAGCTCGTCAACGAAAAAGGGTTAGCAGCGTGAACACGTGCAAATGAATTATCTGGTTCTTAAATCCCATGCGGTGTTTCTCAATCAGCATGACAGATATCCATCCTATGGCTTTGATTTGATTAATTAATTTCATTTATTTATGTAGCTGTACGACAGTACTGCTCATTTTCACCCACTGGAGAAACACAGGATTCCCGGCGTACAGTCATTGTGGGGACAAAAAGTGTAAAAGGATTTTTTTTTTTGTTGTTTCCTATGGGTTCCCGTCAAGTTATTACAACAACTACACCATCATAGAAAATAGCGTGTGTGTGTGTGTGTGTGAGAGTGAGGTGGGGGGGGGTTCTCTTACATTGTGACTCTGACTGTAACCTACATTTGAGTATACACTTCCAGACAGCTCTCAGACAGCACTGGTCTGATTTGATTTCATGTCGTGAATTTGATATGACGGTCGTTAGCCTGGGGAGTTATTTAATACAGACATGACTCTGCACAACCCAGACTCTTTCGTTTGCAGTTTACTCATTTAAACTGGCTACAACTGAAAATAACGCAGAGGAATGAAAACAGTTTTTCGTACTAATACGTTTTCTTAAGGTCTACAGTCCTATCCCACCAAGTCAGTCACCCCTTTCAATCACACTTCCCCTCACAAATGGCTTCTACGAGACTCCCTCTGTGGTATTGTGCTCTGACAGCACTTACAGGGTTAACTGAGAATGCTGTCGTCGCGCACATCAAGATTTTATACATCCGTACACAACCCCGCTTCGCCACATTGATTTTTCGGTTTAAAACCAAGAATCATCCGCATTTCTTTTTCTTATATACTGTATTGTAACTGTATGCTTCCTGATGGGAGAGCACAGCAGTGTCTAAGCCAGTCTTTCAGCATAAAATGCAGAATTAACAGCACTGCTTTCCTCAGCCTGCTGTGGGCAGGGAAGTTTCCATGTTGGATGGACAGCCATTTGACCTGGGAAAATTTTGATACCTCATAATGCAGAAACATTTCAGCACTTTTTCTGTTCATATTCCCAATCCCTGTAATCCCAGCCTGCTCCGCTGAATCTGAATTTAATTCCCTGGCTTTATTTTTGCAGTGGTAAAAAAACAATAGCTTATTCAATGGAAAAAATAAATATATATGACAAGCAGCCATATGTAGACTGAACAAAATAACACTAGACCAGCTATTTTCAGCAACTTCTCATAACTTCTGGCTCATATTTTTCCAAAAAGAAAAACTATAGTATATTACAGTTTTTCTCGATTTGCTTTGGCACATCTCATGAAATACATTTAACATTCTCAAAGCTATAAGAGCATTTCTTAAAACACTTCATGCATACATCACAACACTGGTTTGGCTGCAAAAGCCTGTAACTCACCCAAAACAACTCGTGTCTCAAAAGCAAATAATTCCACCAATGAATTAGTCAGTGCCACCAAAACGAAAAGATCAATAAGCATCGTTTTAACCATGAGAGTCAAAATGCTTAGATACATTGTCAGTCTGTCAGTGTAAGTCTGTCAGTGTAAATCTGTCAGTGTAAGTCTGCTGCTGAGCTCCACAATGCTGAATGTTCCCTTACCATCTGCGCACGCAGGTACATCTGGGCCTGGCTGGCGGTGAGAGCCGGGCTGGGGGCATTGCCCAGGAGCACGGCCTGCTGGGAGATCCCCGTGGGGGCGGGGCTGACACCCTGAGCTCTGCTCATCAGTTGGGCAGCTGCTGGTGAGGTGGCCAGGTTAATCTGCGGGACGCACAGTGGGGAACACAAAGGGACTCAGCTCCATCTGACTTTACAGGCCTGCCAATGCATCAATAAGAGAACAAAAGGACATAAAACTACATGAATGAATGTAGGGCGAGAGGCAGCATAGCAGCTAAGGATGCAGAGTCATCATGGCACATAGCAAATAGTATTCAGTCATTCAGAACTGCTAGGTAGATGCCTTGGAATAATTATAAAGAAGCAAGCTAAGTCACATGAGGGCTTAGTACAGATTTTCTCGATCGCTTTGGTAATTTCATGTACTTAACATTCTCAAGACTATAAGAGCATTTCTCAGAACAGTTCATGCATATAGCACAACACTATGGTTTAGCTGCAAAAGCCTGTACTCACCCAAAACAATTAACTCATGTCACAAAAGCAAATAATTCCACCATTGAATAGTGAGTGCCACCACAATGAAAAGTACAATCAGCATCGTTTTAATCATGAGAGCCAAAATGTTTAGATATATTGTCAGTATGTCCGTCTGCTGCTCCTGAACTCCACAATGCTGAGTGATACTTGGTTTCCACTTCCTCCGGACTGATTATTTTTCTTTAGCAAACTAATAGTTTTGGGTATAAAATTATTGCAGTGGCAAACTACATAATCTATTTTGACCGACCTGACTAAAGCAACTGAAAATTGTGGCAAATGACAAATATACAAATCGATTTGCATATATGCACTAAAACATTTGGAAATTTGTGTGAAGCAATGAGAAATGATGTTCTGCTATGCAGAAGTGACATTGTGGTTTGGGGATCACACTTGTTGTTTTGCTAATGTTAATTATTTGAGGAATGTTCCAAAGTGATCGAGAGAAACTGTAACTGCACTCTTGGATCTTTTCACTTATTTCCTTGCCTCCAACCTTCTGGAAGCAGCCAGTCAACAACAGAGATAAATATTATTTTAAAACAACAGGTTAAGTAACATATTTATCTTATTTAACCAAAAAGTTAGTCTGCAACCTATCTGAATCTACACTCTCAGAAAAAGGTTACAAATTATACTTTTGCTGGTCACTGGGGCTGTACTCTCAAGGGTCTACCAATTGTACCCTTAGATTAGGTAATTGTACCTTTTAAGGTACAGAAATGGATTCTGAGGAACATTTCTGTATCATCGATGGTACATTAATGCTGTTTGTACCTTTGGGATGATCCTCAGAGTCTATTTCTGTACCTTAAAAGGTACAATTACAAGGGCACAGCCCCAGTGACAAGCAAGGGTACACATTTTTACCCTCTTTTCTGAGAGCGTAGGTCTGTTGGTGGGTGACCTTTCTAATTTGACTCAGGGTCTGTCGGTGGGTGTCCATTATAATTTTCTCTAGAAGTATCAGCTAACCATGTTGCAGTTTAAGCAGATGGTGTGTGTGGTTTCTGTCACTTTTTCTACAGTACCCTTGAGCACGGAGCGTGATCTGAATTGCTCAAGTAAAATTATCAGTCACTGTGAAACATTGCATCAGCTAAGACACTAAATGAATATTTAGCACATTTTAATTAATTTATTCGGAACTGTTTTCCAGCTTTTGCCAGTAGCACTATTTGCCATGGTGAGACACCACTTTAAACCAGGTTCAATTTATTTTTATATGAAAAACTTCAGTTACTCCCAAAGGACTAAAAATGTTTAACAGGACACAGCATCATAGACTGATATAAAACCAGTAACACAGCAGTATATAAAATGACAATATAATACAAGAGAAAATACGACTTGCAAAACACAGAAGATAACAGAAAGAGATAACATTGGCTTTGTGAATGAATCTGAAAACAGAAAGCGGCCAGCAAATAGTTGGATGGATGGATGGATGGATCAGACAGACACAGACAGATATGCTGAAGAGCCCGTTGAACTTGTGTTGTGCTCCAGGATCAGTGTGGCTCAGTACCACTGATTACGGAAGATGGATTAGACTCACCGTGGCCTGCGAGGATCCTCCCTGCTGGGGGGCAGAGCCATTCTGAGTAGCGCTTTGTCTCCCTGCCACGATGCTGGCCTGCAGGAAAATAAGCAGGAGTTACAGGAAGTTGGGAAAGGCGCCTGGAGTCCAGCACAAAGGCCATTAATCACAGTCAGCGCACAGAAAAAGCCATCGTCCCTTTTCAGACATTCATTCAGTCTCTTTCACCCATTCTTAGATGGGTGAAAATTATTCCTTGTTAAAAAAAAAACAGGGGGTTTACATCATTCACACGGTGTAGTTTAAGCAATAATAATTATAATAATAAAGTACGTGCAAATACAGTGACAGGAATTAAAGTAATTCTACCGTAATAAAACTCTCAAGGTCTTCAGTGATTCTTAATGTTCTTTTTAATTTATAAAAAGACTTAAGTTACAAAAGCATGAATCCTGATCACCCACAAGGCTCATTCACCCGGCGCAGGCCTCAGACATCCCAGTGCCACCAGCAAGCGGCACGTAGCAGACAAAAGGGCTTTGAGCAGCGTGCGCACGTGGGAGGTAAGCGAGACCGGGGGGGGGGGCACTAGGCCGTCCATCAGCGTCAGCAGAGCCACAGGGAGATCGATGGCCGTCCACGGGTGTTTCCTGACGTTATGTGTGATTAGCTGCCCGCGGGGAAGCAAAGTGCCCAGCAACCGGCCTTCATCTCCCCCAGATGGCAGTGAGGAACAAGCCTGGAGGCCCGGGCAGGAACGCGGGGCCCCGTGGAATGCGACGTGTCTGCAGAGTAATGCGCTCCATGTGGCACCACGACACGGCATTTTCGCTGCTACGCAGTGTATTTCCACACTGGAAAATAAACATTTCCTCCCTTCTGCCCCATGCGGAGGCCTTTGCGGCAGTAATTTGAGGGCTATTCTTAATCACAGTGTGACAGGTTGGGTTGGCCCCCGGTAGAATGACATTAATCACTGTGACAGATGCAGAAGCCCGACGCAGAGAGTGCGGACACTGACTCAGGGTCTGGAGACTTCCTGTGAGCAGGGCCCACTCAGGTTTCACACAGGTCTGCTCCACACTAAATGGAAATGTCAGAATACAAAGGAAGACTCTCACCATTGGAAGCTGTTTTTCAGGATAAGATTTGCTTAAAATTAGAAGCTTTAAATTCAATAAGAGTACTTAGAGTACTTATTGAGTGCTTCTTATTTATAATGACTTTATTTGCTTGCACAGGCAGATATTTAATTAAATCCTGTTAACTGCCTTGTGGGGGTCTCCCCACCTTGTGCTCTGTTCTTGCTACAGGATGTTTTACCTTATGAGCTTTACAGCAAAAATCATATATTGGAATTTGTCAATACTCCAACTTAGTTGCTTGTTTTTCATTTAAATAGTTAATACTTCATTTCCCATCATTCTTTGCACCTCAGGCGAACGTGTTGGTGTCCCGCTGAGAACATAAAAATACTTGCTAGTCTTCTGTCCAAGTGGGATGGCCAAACCTTACACGTGAGTCCGGTATAAGACGAGACGTGTCCATCTAGCTGGCGAGATATTCTGAGCATGTGATCGATATATTTTAAAGCCCATCTCTTGTTTCAAAGGATCCTTTCTCCAAAGTTAAGACAGAGAGCTTTGTAAAGACCAAGGCACATCAATCTGAGAAACTATCCAGGCACATGACACTGACAGCGACAGATGTCAGAAACCCAAATGAAGACGCGCCTCTTTGCATGTGAAACATCCGACTGAGCTGAAGGAAAACAACACATATACACACACAGACGTTTGTATGACCTGCAGTGCAGGACTGCAGGATCATGTGACAGGAGGTAGCAGGCACCCTAGATTGCATATTATTTGTTATTTACACTGTGTTCTAAATAACCACGTCATTAGTGCATGTTTCCTGACTGACAGTCATTTGTGTTATTTCCACCTCCCAGGGAAAAAATTAAAGGGAATAAAACATATATAAACAATTCAACACTATTTCGCTTTGAAATATATGCTTTTGTCTTATGACCAAAGCAGCAAATATAAATATCTAGTGGACTCCTTTGGCAATAGTTTTTTTGGATTGCTGATTGTGTTCTAAACCCAGACAATTGGAAGGGAACCTTTGGTTACGGTCGTGTCATGTGTGGTTGGGCCTTGGCTGCCTGTACAGAGTGATGGTGCGTTTGTGAGCGTGCGTCCGGTGATGGACTGGCCCCCTTTGCTGGGTGTCTGTCCCCTGCCCTCACGTCCCTGTACTGGATAAGTGGGCGTGGAAGATGAGGGGACACATGTACATTATCCCTTACATGTATGCACTCAGTTAAAGCCGTAATCGCAATAAGCACATGTGATCTCTGTAGCATCTGGCTGCGATGGCACTTGCCTGCTGCACGGCAGCCAGGCTCTGCAACTGCGCACTGCTCAGGTGCTGCTGCTGGAGGGCGGCGGTCTGCAGCATGAGGTGCTGCTGCTGGGCTGCATACATCTGCTGCAGGTACTGCGCAGCTGTGCTGGGCTGCCGGTGCAGGGCCTGCTGGATCACCTGCGGAGAGCAGGAGCAGAGAGGCTTCAGTTAGAGCATCACCTTACGATCAAACACAACAGAACCAACTGTCTGGTCGCATGATCTATGGTCCGAACTGCAGATGTTCAACAAAGCCCCCAGTACTCGTGGAACTTAACCAACCACCAATGAGGAATGAACAGCAGCGTTTCTCAATCCGGTCCTTGGAAATTATTCCGGCAGTCCATGTTTTTGCTCCCTCTCAGCTCCTGGGAGGGAGCAAAAACGTGGGCTAGCTGGGAGTCCCCAAGGACTGGATTGAGAAACACTTCTCTACAGAGCAGATAATGGGTTCACTTTAACTTATATCACAATCAGGGAAGATACAGTAATGCCTGTGTACAGATTTACACAAGAATTTATGCTCGTACTGATATCTGCTAATGAGTTTGGAAATCCTGACCTTTATGATACGTACACCAAATCCTGACCTGATACATCAGCAGACCACAGCCCGCCTGAGCTGCAGGGCTCTTCGCGTTGCCATATGTTTATGCTTCCTTTGTGTTTGTACCAAGTTCCAAGTCAAAAGGGTAGAAACCTACAGAAATCAGCAGCCAAAATATTTTAATGTGTATAAGACATATTTAAGGACCTAAATCAAAACAAATTTACATCAGCCTCCTGATCCACAGACCAATATACAAACATAGTTACTCATACAATAACCAGGCTCAGCAAAAAGGGAACTTTGGCCTCTCCTTTCCAACAGAAGACAAATATAACAATCTCTGTCATTCAATCCTTTTCTGTTCTTGCTCCATAATCAATCATCCGGTCATCAACAGAAGTGTCAAAATGTACATTGCTGGACGGGATCTGTCATTAAGCGGCATCAGCATCAGCAAGTCCACAGGCCAGGACAATGAATCCTCTACAGATCCCAGGTCAGAAGGCACCCCCCCTCCCCAAAGCCACAATGCCCTGCTCCCCCACTCCACACAAGCCCAGACCCCGGAGTAGCTCTTCACATGTGCCCCGATATTCATGGGACAACAAAAGAGATGGCTTTGGAAACGCGAACCCTCACCTCGGAACAACAGGACTCTCTCTGACTTTAAGCCTTCCATGGGGCTGCCTTTTCATCCCATCCGCCGGTGAGAAATGGCCTGAGTGGCTACACATACGGGCCCTTTCCTTCCAAATTACCGATGGCTTACGTTCACTTAGAGATCCGGAAGACGATCGGCCAAACTGGACTCGCTATCTATATGAAAGAAATCTTCATACGCCTCAGACAGGTGTCGATGTAGCCATTTGGGAATTCTTATTTATTTGTTTGATTGATTTTTATTTTAATTTTTTTTGCATGTGTGATGTTTTTCTTCAGAAATATTTGTTGACAAATCTGCCAGACTATTTCTGTTTTCTAAAACACTGCATGATGAGTGTATACTACCGTCTGCCGGCGTATACCACCATACACTGCCGTGTACCTGGAATGATGTGCTCATTTAATAAAGACTTAAATTACAAAGAAATACATTTCATCTGTGTAGCACATCAGACAAATCTATCTTGCCATTTACCGGGTCAGGACTAGATATATATATATATACCATATATATACCATATATATATACCATTTTCAGCTATTTAAGTACAACACAAACACCATCAGTTTTCCAAAAATCAACTATCTAGCAAGGTTTTTAAAATAAATTTTTACCAACAAATATGCATTCATGGTTCTTTTTTTGCAGCCAAGAAAATAGTGCTTGTATTTTAAGTTTGTGTAACAAAAAGTGAACAGATTAAATAGTATGTGGTTATAATGTATCTAATATAAGTGACATCCCAGACAGCACACATATGTCGAAATGACTGATTCCATAACCAGACAAAAAGGGTGAAACAACGTTGATCTTCAATATTTCACTTTACATCAACATTGAATCGAGGTTTTGCCACCATCAGTTTTTCAATATTGAACATCTGACCAAGAATCAATTCAGTTTCAACGTTGATAATGTAACACTGACCATAATTCAACGCATTTAACTATAATTCAAGGTTGAAACAATAACACGGTGCTGTCTGGGATACATTATGCACTATAATTATAATTCCAATTTTAGTACTTCTGTAAATCCCCACAACCCTGTACTGGATTAACATTTAAAAGTGGGAAGAATACATTACAAATACTTATTCATCTAATCTTACAGTGGAATTCATTTGCATTAAACAGTAATAATACGTAACTGAACAGATTAAATATTTAGGACCCACAAGAGCACATTTCCTGATTGGAGCTTTCAGCAGACTGAAAGTTCATGTAAATCCTGCATCTACCACGCTAGATAATACGGACTTAGTGCGTTGTATTCATAATCATTCATAATCGTGTGTTATAGCACAAATTTGCCGACATTGGATTTGCGGCAATGAAGATTCTGATCTGATTACTAAGAGGCTTTCAACTCTCACTAGACAGTGGTTCATTCCTCCAAAACAATTACACAAACACATAAACATTACAATACATTAAGCAAAGTAAACTGTTCACATACCAAGTCTGATAACTTCACCAGTAAGGACGAGTGCTTCAAAAGATGAAGGAAATAATGATAAAATAATCTATCGTGTGTCCTTCTAAAGCAACGCAGCGCCTGGCTTTTCACTCTGATAATCTAGCTGCAGAGGAACCTTTTTCCTGTATTACGATGTGTTAAAGGCAGATCCATGAAAGTTTAACCTTGCATGGCGCGGTATCCCCGAGATTCTGCCAGTACGCCTCTAAGTCATAATGTGAAATACACGCCCCTCTCTTCCTCTTAACCAATGGCCGTGCTGAAGCTCCGTTGCCCCGCCCACTCGTTCTCATCTTTTCACTGAAGCACTGCATGTGCTTTCTCCATTCTTATGCCGGGTAAAGGGCTAACCTGCGACCCCGGGACCCGGCTGTGCCCATTCCCAAGATTCCTGCCTCCCATCCACCGTGAGGGAGGCAGGCTGCATTTTTGACGTGATTGACGCCCACATTCAAGAGCGTCTTTGTCTGCGCCTCCGTATTGACAGCGCCGTGAGATCCGTGCTAGGCGGTTCTCAGCATTTCAGCCTTAAGACCTGTCAAAGCAGGAGGTTGAAATGTGACATAACCCGACCCTGATAAAGATAAAACGGAATCTGCGTTACCTCACTACATATTCTCACCGCTTTTTGAGAAAGACAAACACATCCCGTCGTGGAGTGAGCTGCCAGAGCCCCGCACCTGTCTCCGCATTGTAATTCATCATTAGATGGCTTGGGGGTGAACGTATTCTGTGTGTGAAATTCCTGGGATGCTTTGGAGGGCATATTTAGTTTGGCGCTAGTCACTGCATTGGACAAGACGAGTAAGTCCCAGGAAAAAAAAGTAAAATAACTAAAAGCAACCAAGAACAATGGGGCAAGTCTGAAAGAAGCGGCACGAGGGAGCAGGTGGGCGCTGCAACCTGGGGTGTGAAGTATTAGGGTTAGGATCATGTGTTAGCACTCTTATCCTTCCAGAATAACATGCAGTGCTGCCTGTTTATACATCTGGATATTTTAATGACGTGGATCAAGTCACTTTTATTGTCGCATCACTAGATCGAGAGAACTAGCGAGTGAACGTCTTGGGTCATAAGTGTCCTCTCAGCAGTGCGGTACATTAAATAAATGCTAACTGGACATAAAACGACTGTACAGCAGCATTCACTACCTTCGCACCTTTAAACGGTGCGTTTTAGCAGGTTCCACCCTGCAAATCTGTCCTACTGTGTATTTCTGATGGTTTTGTGTGTTTGATTCGGCTACCGAGAAGCTATCGGGAAGCTTTCCGGACCCCCCAGAATTTTATTTCTGTCTACGGACCTGCCACTAAGGCATCAGCCGGTGTTCTGACGAGTTGAACTACCTATTGAGACGTACTATCGAGCCTTTTAGCGCATGTGCAGTTCCACCGTTTTGGGATTAGGGTTAGGTTTTAAGGGTTTGGGTTAGGGTCAGGGTAAGGATTTTAGGGGGTTTGGGGGTTTAGGGTTAGAGTTAGAGTTAGGGTTAGGGCTATCGATTAGCACTACGGTAGGATAATTCGACAAAGTAGCTCATTTCGACAGAACACCGGCAAGTGGAGGCAGGTTTTATTCTTCAAGGTGGGAAACCATTGTGACGTTAGACTAATGTTCCCAGATTTGTAGAGCAGGGATCGAGAAAGGGGTCAGACCTTGTGTACAAAAGAGCAATACTATTGTTTGTGCAACGAGATTAACGAGAGATTAACGAGATTTTTATTTCAGTCTAGTTAAAAAATGTTTGAGTGCTAGCCAAATTAAGTGCTACTCTTTTACTATTAAGTAACTTTACCTTATTCTTTTTAGTGGTCCTGAATTTTTTAAAACCAGAGTAATGAAGACCAAACTGAAGGTGACTGAGGTGTTTTCATTGAAATGCTTATTATTATCCGGATACATTTTTGTGAAATTTTCTGTCATTTAAAACATTAATTATCTCATCTTATGACATGTTTTAACTTAAAATATTTCTTCTGGAATGATCTTTATGTAACTGAACATAGTGGCGCATTGGGTTCCTGCTGGATCCGTGCGTTTCTCTAGTTGACCAAAGGGTGGCAGCAGAGTGACGTGGTCTCTGAGATTCTGAAACGGTCTTTAAATATAAAAAAGCGCAGAAATCTCAACAGATAGGTTTATAAAAGTTGTGAAGGATTCACATATGATGTACATATTATATTACATTAAATAATTTTTAAATGTAATACTTTTCTTCAAAAGCGTGGTATAATTTGGTCCAGTGATCGTTATAATATTTTACATAGGTTTATTCAATAAATTCAGAAACATTGGAATTTTAGTCATAACACTTTAGTTATACAAGCAATTTAATTTCTAGGTACAAAAAGTAAAGGTTTATATCGATATTAAAGAACTATATAGTTGACAATAACCATACAAAGGACACTGGCAAAAGCAGCAATGAAGAGTCTTTAGTGATCTTACATTTTCCTTCTAGGTAGATTCAGACCAAATCAGGTTGGAAATCAAGTTGGTTCACTTACAGTTGACTTGGCAATGAAGGTGGCATGAGATCAATTACGCTACAGATTAGTGTTTAATTGATTGCTGAATGGCACCTCCAGACTGTGGTCCTGAGACTTCATGTTGTGGAGAAGGTCCCAAGCCTTCACTACATATCACACGTCATTCATAAGATAGTTATGAAAAATCAACAAAGAAGCAGGACTTGACAAAAGTTCAAGGTACTGTCAATGACAGAAAAACAAAGCCCGCCCCTTTGTTCCAGAGAACAGCTCTACATTAGGAATTCTTTTCAGGCTGGTCCAGACAGCAGAGCCTTCAAATAACATTCAGATCTCAACAACACAAGAGCGCTTCAAGAAACAAGAATCAACCAAGCCTAGCCTTTTCATGACTGCAAGTCAACCATTTATCAACCTTCAAGCCAGCAAAGAGCTCAGTAAAGTCTCATACTGCACAGTAAACTCCCATAAGGAGTAAGATATGGTGTGACTCTGACAGCCCTGTCGGCTGCTGTCTCCGAGTCACAACGAGAAGGTAACTTTGGGGCCAGGTCCAGCTCCCATAATCCTCTGCACAGCCTCAATGCAATATTTGCGCTGTTCCAATATTTACATTCTCATCAGTACAGACGCCTGACAATCTATTTTCACATTATAATTGCACATTCCATGTGATGTACATTATGAACTATAGGTATGGATGTATGCTGTCTGTACTGTACCTATGTCAAGTTCCCGCATTGCACGATTTCACAAATCACTGCATTTATCACCTATCTTGTGTTTACGCCTGTCTGTTGTGTATCTTGCATTTATTCTCTTCATGTCCTAGTTGTTAATTGATTGTCATGGCGTGTCCATGCTGTGCCACGGCCTTGGTGGTGGCAGTAAAGATAGTGATTGTGATTCTGATAATGTGAGGCTGAGTGTAAGAGTGTAACATCATCTGGGGCATGTGTACCTGGACAGTCTGGCGGTCAGGGATGCCGCTGTAGACGGATATCTGTGGCACCGCCGGCCTCCCGTTGGCGGCGCTGGAGACGCTTGCTGTGGTGCTGCTCAGGTTGCCCGTCCCAGCGCTGCTGGCCACGGAGGCTGCAGCCTTCTGCTCGTTCTCCATGCCAACGCGTCCTTCCAACCGCCCAGTCGCAGCAGCGCTTCACACGGGTGCGCCTTGACCTGGAGAAAGAGAGCGGGGGGGTCCTTATTTTGGGATTCCTTATTTTACTGGGAAAGCGGCAAAACATTCTTAGATCCAGGGGCACCAGGGGGGGGTGTATTATCATGAAACTGCAATGGGCACATCGTGAAAGGTTGTAAGAAAGATTGTAAGAAAAGTTAAAAGTAAGTAAGATTTTTAATTATTTTAGAAAAGTAAAAATTTCATTGTTTTAGGTAAGCCTAACACTGTTTAGGGTACAGTTTCACAATCAACAGAAAAAATAACTAATCAATACGATACATTGATGACACAGGACTATGTGTCCCGTCTTCGCGCTCTGCATGCACTGTGAACTGGCCTCAGTAACGCACAGATTCGTGATGAAAGATAACGAAGATCCTATTATTTATTTATTTTTTGGAAAGGGGAGGGTCTGCTAATATTGGTGGGGAGAAACGTCCCCCTATTTCCAACACCCCTGCTTAGATCCATCCATCTATTGTCTAACTGCATATCCAACACATGATCACAGAGGCCCCACGGCTCAGGGTACCCCTAGTGGAGATGCCTGGACATTGCAGGACAAACACATACACAGATACACTGTTTGGGCAAGTTTTAGATTTCCCTCACTCCATTTCTTTGGATTATGGGAGGGAACCAAATACTCAGATACATTCATGCAACCAAGTGGGACATGCAGTCTCAACACACATGTTTTCAGTTATTATGGGATGAATTTACTCAAAGAATCTGGCCAGATAAATACACCACAAGTCCATAACAGACGTAATGCATCATTCATGAATTTTATGATCCATTTTATGACAGCAGATCCATAATACACCTTCAAGTTCCTCGAAATTTTAAGGCTGTTTTATAATTATTGCCCCCGCAATAAACTTAATTTGAGTTGTCCCAAAAACTGGCAGGCTCTACTGTGCAATGAACGTGCTACCTGTAGTTCTTTTGTTCCATAAAACACACCCGCGATGTCAAATGCAAGCTGCTCTCTCCTGCTCTGACTTCTCACCCACGTGCGTGTAGATTGCCCATAAGAGGTGAAAGGTGAAAGAATCGGGTTACAGACGAATGACCTGCTGAGAGGCCCTTCAGAGGAAACAGAGACAAACGACACTGATAGCTTAACACTACACCCGCAGCTCTAAAACGAACAAAACAAAACTAACCATGAACAAAACAAGCTTATTGCTCTGTTCCTCCAAAGCTTTTGTCATGCAGCAGTAAAATTAATGAACTATATCTCTTGCGCGAGGAGTCACACCACCATATTCCGGCACATAAAGACTTTCACAATAAAACTACACTGAAGAACGCAAGTGTGTAATCAAAGTTGTGTGTAAGATCTGGAGCTGTTACTGAGGACTGGGATTCGACTGAATCTGTAAGTCATCGATCAAAACCTTACAGGAGTGCATCCATTATATAAAACACTCTCCATTTGCCAGAGGACATTATCTGTCTTTATCAGTGCTATATGTGATGTATATTAGGTCTGACTGATCTATGTAGGTCTCTGCTGGTCATGTCTTTTTTTTCTAGTCGCCCTGCACTGAGGTACGAGTATTTCTCCGGACATTTGGTGCCGTGGGGGGAAACCAGGACGACATCATCCTATTTTGGCAGCTTCTGTTCTGTTCCCCTAAGAAAGACAGTGCTGCCTGGTAGGTGCAAAGGACAGGGCAGACACATGTCAGAGACAACAAATCTCCTTCTCCCTTTGATGTGTTATGACCCTGTGGGCAATGGGGATTGTCTTTCTGGATACTTCCGAGTTCATATATCAAAGGCCTCTATCGTAGCTCATGACTTCAGTTGGCTTAATCCATAGCAGAAATATAATGCATCGTGTCAATAAATAAAATATATAACGATTCAGTATGCCCACAGCAATATGCTTCGTTGCTTTTATTTTGGGAATACTAAATAATATGAAGAATAAAAATGCTATCAACCTTCACAAAATTTTCCATCAAACACCTGTTAAGAAGAGGAAATGTAAATGAATTTAAGATGAAAATTCCAGTACGCCTCTTCACCTCACTGGTTAGATTAAGATTAAATGAAAACTGAAAAGCAGAAATATATATTATAAAATCAGTAGTTATGTGCCTTATCAGATAACCCTGATGTGGATATTATTCTTTTACATGGAAAGTTGCATTTTCATGGGATGTGTCATTTCTATAAATTCACAGATGATATGTTTATATGCTGATTTCAACAGTAGAATAACAATTAGTGGAATTGGTAGAACAATTATCATTCACATCACTTTAAACGGATCCTAAACTGAACATGAACTAATTTGAAATGTAGCGCTGTCCTACAATACACCAATAAAATAAAATGCCATCACAGAATTTGAATTTAAATATATATGTTAAATAGCACACAGACAAACTGTACTTACTCACACTGGAAGTTAGTCAGCTGTGACAGCTTGCTGGTTCCCTCTCTGCACAAAGACCACAATCTCTGTAACACACGTCCCCATTTCGCTTTTGGTCGTCTGGCTCTCCAAACTACTATAGACAATTAAACAAATGTGCTTCAAAGGCTGGTCACTCTAGCAGCCTCTCAGTAGCTTTTCATGGGGGGGGCGGGGTTAATGAAGGGAGGGGAACGAGGGCTGGACCACGTGTCCCACAGCCACCCGACACACCAACAGCTACACCACAGCTACACCAACACCGGCACCTCAGCCAAATGGACGGGACAGGCTGTGGTGTGAAGGGACAGTGTACCTGTTACCTTGGGCAAACACACACACACACACACACACACACACTGACACACACAGACACAGACACACACTGACAGCCACATACACACACAGACACACACACACAGCACGCATGTTTGTATTCATATCCTTGTGGGGACTGTTCATTCATTTCTACTGGAAAAAGTCTAATCCCAACCCCAACCCCCCCCACACACACACAGAAACACATACTCATACACACACGTGCACTCACACTATGCAAGCACAGATACTGATTCACCAGTACACGTAAAGTGCTCGTCAGACTCACAGACACACAAATACCTTTGCATCTGCACACACACAACTATGCACTCACTCATACACACACGCACACAAACACAGATACACACAAACACAGATACACACACACAAACACAGATACACACACACACACAGATACACACAGATACACACATACATACACGCACACACACACACAGATACACACACACACACAGATACACACACACGCACACACACACACACAGATACACACATAGCTCACAAACAAGCACAGACGCACTCCTTCATCCATCTGCTGTCCACCCAACACTGAACCCTCCATGGAGTTCCTCCCAAAAACCTGAACTGATCCTACGTAGGACTAATTAATGAACAGACAAGGGTGAAAGGCTCCTTGGGCCATAGCTCTGATTGATTACCTCACCCTCCTCCTGCAGGAGAGTGAGACGGGGTGGG
>JAODJU010000108.1:2126695-2147716 GCA_026776725.1 Gnathonemus echidnorhynchus | reverse complement strand
GGGGGGGGGGGGGGGGGGGGGGGGGGGCTATCCAGTCAGCCTAGCTTCTGGCAGAGCCAACATTCCTGCATGGCGTTGGAGTCTACGCAGTATTAAGGATAAATGGAATACCAGGCCCTCTAATTGGCTCCCTCTCAGCCAGCAGAGGTAACTCCCTGAGGATCATGTGTTTGAGCAAACTGTTATCCTGTAAAGTGCGGACTTAGAACCTCCCGAAGAAGGCCAGCAGATTAGTCCCTGTCACTTCCTCAGCTGTCCCGTTCCCTACTGTTTGAACCGAGACATGGCTCCTTGATGACCGTCCAGCGTCCCGCGCAGTCTGAGCTGAAACGGCAGCGTGCATGTCTCACATTGACAATGCGGTTATCCTGTGACCGCATGTTCGTGGAATGTGACTGGAAAGCAAGTGGAAAGACCTCAGCGATCCTCACGGCATAACCAGGCCCTTTCATTAAAGGTTATCAACAGGATCCCAGTGGCCCTGCTCTAGCACCGGAGTCCTAAACATCCACTCAGAATTTTCACATAGATGTTGCTGTTAGCGAGCAAACAACGGCTCCTCACTCGTGACACAGTGGCCCGACTCCTGCACTGCAATGAAGTACGACGGAGAAGAGACCAAGAAGAGAACTTCTGTGTGAGTTCTTAGTAAAGTCTGGGCTTCCATTTGTTGTCAGTCTGCTATCTAATGGTGTCACTCATACAATAAAGTCCATGTCCAATAGTACAGCCTTAAGCAGGGCACTGATACTGCAAATCCCCTTGGAAAGTATTCTGTGCAAACTGTTATTGTTATTGTTATCGGAAATTAACACCTCAAAATAATGTTCCTGATAATCTTTGTTCAGTGTTACATTGCAGGGGCTGACACAGTATTGTCAGTGATTCTATTGGAGTTGCCTTCAAAGGGCACAATACTCAGATCATAGTTTCTATACTCTTCAATACTCTTTCATTAACCAACAAATGAATGAGTGTATTGATTCATTGGTTGGTTGATGAAATAAATAATCATACTGAATACCAATAAAGCAAAAAATCATTGGTTAAAAAAACACGGGACCCTTCATTATCCCAGGGTTGCCAGCATCTCGCATCTGCCGTGACACTCACACTTTCAGGCTCCCAGGCTCACACAAGTCATCTTATGGCAAATCTATATTATTCCATTATAAACCTAAAAATAGCTACATAAGAAGTGGGGGGAGGGTGGCATGGTGGCGCAGTGGTTAGCACTGCTGCCTCACAGCAAGAAGGTCTTGGGGTCAGGCGGGGGTCCTTTCTGTGTGGAGTACAGCTCTCCCTGTGTTTGTGTGGGGTTCCACCGGGGGCTCTGGTTTCCTCCCACAGTCCAAAAGCATGCAGGGCAGGTTTATTGGCAAGTTTAAATTGGCCCTGTAATAGTGTGGCTGTGTGTGCACCCCGTGGAGTGTTGGCGACTGCCCAGGCTTGGTTCCATCCTGTTCCTGGGATAGGCTCCAGTCCCTCCTGCGACCCCAGTTGGTATTAAGCAGTTACACAGACAGTCAGATGGATGGGGAAATGTTGGAGTAGTTTGCAAACCCTACAGACCATTTGCAAGGTAATAAAACTGTTACATACATGTAAATGCGCGTGCGGACTTGTCTCAAATTGAAAACCTCACTCGAGCCAACTGACCAAAGCCGCCAGCCCTCTTATCCCATTTAATCAGGAACTGCAGAGTAACAGGGTAACAGGAAGCTGTAGCTTTCTTTGTGTGACAGCTGTCTGTCCAATACATCAAACCCAGTCCCCTTTACAGCTGCAACAGCGGCCCTTCTGCAAAAACAACACACTCTCTTCTCACAGCATAACTTTTGGTAGCAGGATATCCATTATCACACCTACGTGCTGCAGTGTCGTTTTCGGCACCCCTGACACGACGCGAGTCGCAGGAGAAGGCCGTACTCTACGGTAGCTTCCTCCTGTAGGCCTCACACCAGGAGAACCACTGTTTCTTATTCCTGCGTCTCCCTCCCATCCTGCTGACTTGAGTCACTTCCACCCAGAGCATGCATGTACACGCCGAAGGCTTCTGCTTGACACCTCATGTCCAAAAAGTCTAAACACGATGCGAAAATACTAGACGCAGATAGTGTCAAATCAGCCTCACAGTTGCTCATAAATAATCTTACATATGACTGTTGTTTTTCAGCGTGCCTCGTGGATAGCACTGAAGTTAAATATAATGTGGATGATGTTTTGGAGCATATACTTTTTACGTCTTTTATGCCACGGCCCGGCTGTAAAACGGATCCTGTGCAGCCGGTGCTGTAGACAAGGCCTTTCGCGCCACATTAACTGCCCTCTCTAAAGCGGCAGGGGTTGAAACAAGCCCTTTAATCCAGAGGAGGGTACAAAGGCATCATGGAGGCAGTGAGAGCGCACTGCGCACTAGCTATTCCTCTATACGACCGAAGGAAACTCATGTCATTCTGAATTCAGGTCTGGGGGCCCTCGCATAGTGCCAGTTAATGTATAATTAGAGAAGCTTTAATCAATTGTTAAGACGTTAAACGCTTTAGTCAATGGGTTAGTCCAAATGGCAGGACTATTTCCCAATCAGCTTTAGTTACTCTGTCATCGTCCAGCCCCACGTCCCCCTCCTAGTAGAGCTAACAGCTCCGGCCTGACAACAGGTGCCTTTCATGTTCTTTGTACCATTTTAAACACATTAAAGTTTTTTTCAATTGCTTTGGCACATTTCATGAAACATAATTAACATTCTCAGGACTATAAGAGCATTTCTCAAAACAGCTCATATATATAGCACAACACTATGGTTTAGCTGCAAACACCTGTAACTCACCCAAAACAATTAACTGAGGTTTCAAAAGCAAATAATTCCACCAATGAATCAGTCAGTGCCACCAAAATGAAAAGTACAACCATGAAAGTCAAAATGCTTAGATATATTGTCAGTATGTCAGTGTAAGTCTGCTGCTCCTGAGCTCCACAATGCTGAATGATTGTTGGTTCCCATTTTCTTACTGACTGATCATTTTTCATTAGTAAACTGATACTTATGTGAGTAAGCCTGTCATTTATTTCAAATTGAAATGTAAGATGAGTTAAGATTAGACTGATCATTTTTCTTTACCACACTGATACTTATTCGTGTTAAAGACACTAGTTTAAACATTCCAAGCAGTGTAAAAAAACAAAAACAGTAAAAATAGCAGCAAAATCATGTACTGAAACTCAACAGTGCCGTGCCACTTCAATCTATGGAATATATTTTTAAATCATTTTGACAGCTTGGTTAATTGCTTTGCATGTGGTGACTAACATGATGATCACTTACATATACAGTTTTGGGTGTAAAATTATTACAATGGGAAACTACATAATCTATTTTGACCAACAAGACTAAAGCACCTGAAAATTGTGCCAAATGATGACAATTTGCAGATCTGTACTTTGGAAATTTGTGTGAAGCGATGAGAAATGATCTTCTGCTTTGCAGAAGTGACATTATGGTTTGGGGATCACACTTGTCTTGCTAATGTTAAATGTTCTTTGAGAAATGCAGCAAAGCAATCGAGAAAAATTGTAATGTGGTGAATGGGGTGTCATGCGAAAGAGTTAACTGTGTCACTCCATAAACTGCAGTGATATGGCATTGTTGTGTTTTTGGTTCCCACAGTACAGTACAGTTGCTGTTTTTGTGTTATACAGTGCCGTGTGACTTTTTTTTGTTTGCTGCTGTACTGTGTCTTGAGATCTGAAGAAGTTACAAGTGCATGCGACCACTTTCTCTTGCCAGTGAACTTTACATACTGTAACGTGGAGCCTTGCAGTGTTGAAACTGGGGTCTTTGACATGAATAAGTATCAGTGTGGTAAAGAAAAATGATCAGTCTTTTCTTAACTTATCTTACATTTCAATTTGAAATAAACGACAGACTTACACACCCATACTCACTTCACCTCCTTCACCTTTATCCTGGCGCTCTTTTGCTTGTGTCAGCTGCCACAGGAAGAATGGGATGAAGTGTCCAAAACCATTCACTTACTTATTCCCTATATAGCAATCTACATAGGTTTTCCTATATATGGCCCATTCCAAGCAGAGCCTGTCTTACACTGAGATATAATCACAGGAAACTCTGCCTCACGCGGCCCACTATTCTTCCTGGTACTATACAACACAATGAGCATTTAAAGAAGAAACAGTCTCTATATATAATATCTGTAAACGAAGGAGGAGTTTGGGTGTAAGACCATCTTTAGGTTTAGTTCATTGGCTGCCGGATACTTCATGACTTGCCCCTGGGCTTCAGCCACCCTGTCCTGGCTGCCACAATACAGTATGTGGTCATTCGATGACATTTAAAACTAGATCTGAGTCTAGACCTTATATTTTGAATTTATTAACTTTTTTTTTTCAAAAATACTTCCTGTCCCCACAACTCCAGTGGATACCAGTGTTTTTAATTATAATTTCTCACACATTCTTGGAAAAAAGAAACATAAAACCATTAATCACGATTAAAATAAAAATGGAAGGACATCACTCATTGATCCAGCTTCCGAAATTGTTTGTCTAGTACAGGGAATGATGGTGTATCATCATTGTATCAGTTTATGCACAGGAAGGCACAGGAGCGAAGAAATGAGAAAACGTTGTGAAATATCCTGAACGGTACCCAGAATATTACGCAGAGCATGCAGCAGGATGGGGAGGGGAAGAGGGCTGTAATGAAAAGGTCGTTGGTTCCAAATTTGGCTGTCCTGTCCTTGCTGTAGAAAAGCCCTTAACCTGGGTTACTCCAGTAAAACATTAGCTATATAAATAGGCAAAAAGTCACATTGGAGAGAAGTGTCACTTAAGCTAAATATAGAATATATCCAGCAAGGACATTCTTAAGAATTTGCATATTAAACGGAATTTGCGTAAATGTAAACTGGCATGTAAGATGTTTATGAGGTCAGATGCTAAACTCCCTGAACAGGTCCCTTTCTTTGAGGTTGTCATGACAGAACAAAGGCTTCATCAGCATCATTTGTACATCAAACAGCACTATTATTCTGACCATCCATATGAAACGATTGAATATTAGCCGTCTGCCTGGGTAATACTGCATTGGTTGGGCTTATTGAAAATGCATATATTGCTATCACATTATTAGCATATAAATAAGTGATTCCTGCTGAAGGAAGAAACATGGCTTGATGATTTAATGAATAAATACATTCAAAAATCCATTCATATTTAAGTTATGTTAAAGCCATTGGATCCATTGCTTGCATGTTTCCATTGACACTGGTGTGGCTGGGATTTCCTTACGTGTGATTGGCTGCCTACAAATACTAAATACTGCTCATCTACCTTAAAATGCATATAACCCATTGTGTCGTCTCTAATGTAAATGTCATTATACTACAAGAACATAACAGAACTACAGCTCTTGAAAAAATTAAGAGACTCAATATTTTTAAAAAATCTGCGTTTTTAAATCCTGATTTAATTCTGGTTCTGCTGGCAGAAGCTACGCTGAGCAGCAGGCTGCTTCCAGGACAGCAGTACACAAGAATAAGGTGAAGCAGGAGACACTGGGAATGACCAGAAACCAGCCAGGTAAAGGGCGGAAGCGACTTTCTAATGCCAGAGATGACTGTCAACTTATCCGGCAGTGCCTGATAAATCGGAGGATGACCTCAAGTGACCATCAAAAAGTAAGAGAAACATTGAGTGGTGTGAGGTGCACTACTGGAGCAAGTTTGTAACAGGCTGCTAGAAGCAGGACTAAAGACTCATAAAGCAAGGAAGAAGTCATTCATCAATGAGAAGCAGGGAAGAGCCAGGCTGGAGTTTGCAAAAAAATGTATGTTTTACACAGAAACACACCCATAAATTGAGAAATGAGTGAAAATGAAATTTTTTCTGTGGTCTCTTAATTTCTCCCAGAGCTGTAAATTCTGAAAATGTGTCACTGTTATAAACATCATTCAACATTCTGTTAGAATTATGACGATTTTTATAGCCTATTCTTCAAGCTGAATTTCATCAGTGACGATTGATAAAAAATAATTACATTATATAAATGGCATGGAAAAAAATACATTTCATAACCGATATTTTAATACATTATTAGACTATACTGTAAACTGTATCACCACAGTACTGTAAGCCAGATGTGCAGGCATATAGAAGCTCAGTGACTGACCGCATGGACTTCGGCTGAAAATGAAAAGCAAATGCAGTGCAACACTGCACACTGTGTAGGAAACACAAACACCATGCCAGGGAAGCGCTTTTTTACTGCCAGGCGAGTCACACACCATCTCCAGTAAGCTTCTCACCCGAAAAGACCAATCACATCACGGCAAAGACCAATCACATCACGGCAAAGACCAATCAAAGTCAACGCTGACCAGCAATGACTGTGAGCAGAAAGTGAGCAGAATAACATCAAAAGGCAGGCCTGTTTGTGTCAGGGCGCCTGAATAAGATTACTCCTGTGTGTTAAAACAGGAGGAGGCCTGCCCCGGGGCCGGGGGTAAGGAAGAAGACAGGCAGATGCGGAGAATAGGTCCCTGCTGAGACGGGGCAGAGTAAGGTGGCGTGTGCTTGGGGCAGAACAGCTCCAACTTCAGGACGGCACTTGTGACCAACACCTGATTTGGGGTGATGGTGAGTGTCAGGAACCCAGGAAATGAAGTCTTTATGAAGACTAGAAAGTAACGGTAGAAAGTTTTTTTCTAGCACCAAATTGTTAATTTTAAAGCTTCTCATGTTCTTATCTTTGATGCCTCCCCCCACCCAGGTTAGTGACCCTACTCTGGTTTTTATTACATACGAGCACAATACCCCTGCATGGCTGCATGAGCGATCTCCGCTCTTAATAAAGTCGTTTGCAGCAGTTTGGCGATCCGGCAGAAAGAGACCCACACCGGGGCATTTCACAGCCACTGGCTGCCTTCCAAAAGGAGCAGGCGCGAGGCTGTCGCTCGGCCCCCCCGCCCCCACCCCCCTTTCGGTTTCCGCCCGGCAGTCAAACAGGAATACCGTGCGGGAGGCTGTCCATGTGGTGACAACCCGGCACATGTGGCTTTGGCTGGGGAGGTTGATGAGTGAGCCACGAACACCGGAGGCACTGCAGTAACCCTACCCTGGTGACAGGGGCTTTATTGGGCGCCGTTCTTCTGCTGCCAAACCCAACTTTCTCCCCATTTTTCTTCCTCTAGTGAGGAAGTCCAGCGAGCAACTGTTTCAAACTGACGAACCACCTAGAACTTTTGCGTCCTTGTGGAGTTAGACTAAATGCCGACCCTGCTTCATCCAGGAGAGTGGCTCGAGAAACACAAAGACAAAAGGACAGTCCAACACAAAGCAATGATAGATAAACAGAATAAGTGTGATCAACAAAGGAACTTAAATGACAATGAAAAAGTGAAAAGACAAGCTAGATACAAGGTAGCAGCTAAATCCATGATCAGAAGTCAAATTAGACAATTGCTGTTGGACAAGATGCAAGAATTATATATATAAATATGTATATATGACCGACCCAATTCAGACGGTTCATGTGTTTGTTGCATTGAATGGTATTTAAATTACATTTCATTGTCCGTGTATGTTAATTAATTAGGCAGGGATTGTACAGTTTTTCGATTTTGCTTTGTTATATTGGTGGATGTTTACAGAGGAAATTCAACATAACCTTGCTCAAGGACGTAAGACACGGTCCAGTTCAGCATCCTTTTGAAAAGCGCCCTTTTCCAGCTGCCCTGCTGCCCGACCTGCAGGATTCAGCATGCAGACGTCTTTGGTGAGCCGGCGTTGGCATGTCAATGGGCACACTGTGTCATCAGAGAAAACGTGCAAATAGGCAAGTGCCTCATAAGTCTTCTCCTGTAATTTGTGTTCACTGCCCTTTGTCATCCGAAACAATGACGCCAGAAAGTCAGCTGCAGTTAGAGGAGATCAAAGCAGAAGCAGGGGTACAGCTGCAGGAAGGGGACCCATGGAGTCACCAGCACCTCCACCGCGTCACTAATGCACACTCTCTTTTCCTACAGTGTATCAACCTGGAGCCAAGGAGGCTTTTCTCTAAGAAAAAAATAGGTCCCTGAGGAACCATAGGAACCATATATGAAACCAGCCCTAGGACACACTGTTTACATTCCCAAAAATGTGTTCTTATTTTTATTGATTCATGTCTTATGTATGCACTTTGAGGGGGGTATAGTGGCTCATGGGACAGCCATGTGGCATCCTACCAGCAGGGGTATGGGTTCAGTTCCCTCCCCTGGTTCTGTGTACGTGTAGAGTTTGACTTCTTTCTCTGTGCTCACATTGAATTTGTGATTTAGGTGGCCTGGTGTCTCCGGGTTTATCACAGCGCTTGAGTATGTGTCACTGTGCCCTGCCATGTGCGGCCTGAGATAGACTTCAGGCTTGTGTGACCCTGCTATGGACCGTGAGACATATGTAAGACACATGGACTTTATGGGACACATACCATTTAGCTTGTATTTCACACTAAAAGCCATCACAATGTGTTTAATGTTTTTAGTTCTGCAATATATCTTAAGCATTTTGTCACATTTCAGATCAAATTAATAACAGCAGTTTGTTAGTCAGCCCCTCTGAGAAATCTTACTGGCTGGTGCCCCCCCCCCCCCGAGATTCTGGATAAGGACATAATAATTTATGCTCCAGCTTTCATTCTTGCTATTCTATTCCCTTTGTCCTAGATGGAAGAAAGACTATAAAAGGTAATTAGTCACATCTTTCCAGCTGCTGCAACAGTCTTTTCTTCCACACTCCGTAATGTCAGGTGTTTTGATTTATGGACAGCAGGAGATGTTGGCAAATCAAGTCAGAGGTTCCTTTGGCTCCTGGAGCCAAATTACAGAAGCAATTATCAGGGCTGATCCATACCCGATAAGCAATTAGCCGGGCTGATCCATACCCGTTTAGCAATTAGCACGACTGGTCCACACCCATATAGCAATTATCAGGACTGATCCATACCCGTTTAGCAGTTAGCAGGGCTGGTCCATACCCGTTTAGCAGTTAGCAGGGCTGGTCCATACCCGTTTAACAGTTAGCAGGGCTGGTCCATACCCGTTTAGCAATTAGCAGGGCTGGTCCATACCCATTTAGCAGTTAGCAGGGCTAGTCCATACCTGTTTAGCAATTAGCAGGGCTGGTCCATACCCGTTTAGCAATTAGCAGGGCTTATCCATACCCGTTTAACAGTTAGCAGGGCTGGTCCATACCCGTTTAACAGTTAGCAGGGCTGGTCCATACCCGTTTCTGGCACTGTGCTGGGCCCATCCAGGCCCATGAGGTATCGCAGGCATGCATATCCGACGTCTCTCAGCGCGCCTCTTTGACTGCACCATGGTGATACCAGACATTTTATATTTCATCTCTGTTGGCACCTGTGCACCTCATTGGCCCTGAGCATTGTACCCCACTATCCAAGTCTGATTATCACAATCATTTCATCTCACTGCTGGCCGCCACATGGACATACATTTATATGCGAGGAGGGTAACACGTGCACAAAGCATGCACGCAGAGGGAGCGGAAGATGTCTGAGACGCCTTGTTAGTGTACTCTCACACTCGACCTTCAGACACAGTGACTGTAAGCAATGCTGTTGACATGCTATGCATGCAGATGAACTCACAATAGCGAAATGGTCCGTCTCTCTTTAGGCTTCCAGCTCGTAACGAAACACTGAACTAAGACGATCCTGTACACTCCCAGGTGCGAGCACACAAGAATTTTATTCAGAGAAAGATTATGCAGGAAAGACAACTTTTTGTCCTGCTAAAGTCCACCAAATTTATTATTGCGGTCCCTTCCCAGTGGTCTTCATTTTTGCTCATGGGCAGAATGACAGATCTGATATTCTGGAATTTTCCTGCCCTTACATACGGGTCAAGCGTCAAAGAAGCAGACAGATGTGGCAACACGTTTGACGCAGATGCTGACACGCGCCTGAATGTGAGTGATCAGAGCATCGGCATAAGGGGGATATCTTACAAGGAAAGGTATAGGTCAGGCAAGGGAGACGTGGGACCAAATCAGGGCCAAAGGCCAGAGTTCTGCTAACAACAGGAGATTTATGTCTCCCAGCTGTGGGCTGGGGGACCCCCAAGGTGGAAATCTGGCCCTGAGCACATGGATCAGGCTCAGGTGAAGCAGGAACACCTGGCTGGAGTGTGAGGTTTGGTGGTGGGGGTGGGGGTGGGGGGGAGCCCTGCTTTTGCGTCCTGTAGTGCGGTTTGCTGAGAAGCTGGAGTAACTGAGCAGCCAATAGCTGTCTGGAGTCCCAGGAGAGCCCTAAGTGAGAAACGTAACTCAGATGGTGCCGTTAAAATGTCGATCTGCACGAACAGCAAAGCCCCAGTAAGGCAAGCTGTGCTGGCTAAAGACCGCTTCTCACGCCACATCACAGTACGTTATTATCGTATTCAGACAGATCTGGCATCGAATGATCAAGAACCCTACACCTAAAGTTTCTCTGATCTTTTTTTGTTTCAGACAAACTCCAGTGTTAAAAGTGTGAGCTGACCCTCTCCCTCATTTAACGGCACACGGTTCCACTCCGTCACCACTTGCCTGATGTCTGTCACCACCCGCTGTCCCTGTGCCACACACACGTTCACCTCCATTTATTTGACAGACACTTTCCTCCAAATGCAGCTTAAGGGGTCTGTACACTCAGTACATTAAGCGAGCAGGAACGTCAACTGCATTCGGTGAGACGTTCAGAAACCCTGCGTTGAAACACGGTATTATGCAATGGCGTGCCAATATCAGACACGCCGAACTGCCCTCAGATCTCAGGCTGATGAAGACGTGCAAGCAGTCGCACTTATCTATACGGGCAGCAGCAATGCAGAGATCAATGCCTTGATTTCCTCCGTGCCCCATTCACCACTCAGTTAGAAGCAGTCAAAGTTACACAATGACACACTATATTCCGTTTATAGTCTAAAGTCATTCAACCATCCCGCCGAAACCGCTGTTGAAACAAAAAACGGCTGATATTTTCTCCGAAGCAACTGCCGAGGAACTACACTTCCTTCTAATGCACAAAATGCTCTTAACACCCCCACCCCCCGTAATCCAGAGGAAAAAATAGTTTATTTGCTATTAGACAGATGAAAGTAAATTACTTAAAGAGTGAAATAAAACTAGTTCTTTGTTTGAGTGCTTTTCACACTACCATACTGCCCCAAGGCCAATTTCCACAATACCCTGACACACTGACCATCCTGTTTACTTTACAATTTTCTGAAAGAAAAAAAAGTACTGACAGAACAGGTTTTTCAAACGCTACAATACGTTTTACGCCGCGCATTAAATTTGTGACAGAAAATATCGCCCGTACAGTATAAATTACATTAGAATGAAACTTAATATAATCACGGTAGCGTGCCCCTCACGCTATATCACTGAGGTGATAACTATTTAACAAATATTTAAATTCAGTTTTTATACACATAAATCTCTTTAACGTCCTTAACTACTCAAGTCCAGAAGCATTCGTGTAACGTTGTGTAACCCTGCATTAAACTAGAAACAGCACCAATTTTGGTGGTATATTTACTTGAGGTATATTAGCAGGAATCCATTTCAAAACAAATAAATATAACCTTATCAGCACATATTTAAGAGATCAGCCTGTGATTTAGTCTGCTAAACATAATCCAACGCAGCATTACAAGCGCTAAATTGGCTCTGCGGGCAGCGCCGGGTTCGGCAGCTCCGTGCCCCGCCGGGGAGCCGGGGAGCCGGAGAACGGCTGCCGACACTGTCATCCTGTTACCCGGGAGGCACGGCTCAATTGCAAACACCATGGCGTGTGAAAAGTTCTCAGAAGTAGATGGGAGTAGATCTCCATTCACCCGGTGGGCTGGTGGCTTTTAGGGCAGTTATACGGCTTTTAGAGCCGAAATTGCGCTATAGCAGGAACTCGCCTGCAGTATCGTACCTACCATTTTAGCTCACGGTAGATTTACCTAACATTAATCTTTTAGGGCTGCTTTTACAGTCCAAAATATTATTTATTTATTTTATTTTAAAATTGATGTGGAAACATCGTCTAGTCTATTTTCGATTAAAAATTCCTAAGATGTTAAGTACGTTATGAAACTCTGTTCCCCGTTTAATGTTAATTAAATGCTAGAGTAAGTCCAGAGTAATTATTAGACACGAAATTATTTTTATATTTTTACATTGACAATTAAGGTATATTTTAAAAATAAAATACTGAATCTGCTACATCACCACTTAGCCTACTTGGGCTACAGAAAAAGATTCCCTGATTAGAAACTTAAGGTGTTTTCACGGCAGAATGATTAAATGAAGTACTTAAAGAACCCTTTAAGCCTAGAGGATAACAGCACCGGCCAAGAGGCTGAGATTAAGAGTTGGCAGATGTCAATTGCTGTGGCTTTTCAGGGCATGTATGTAAGCGTCAGAGTGCATTTTCTGGATCTTAAGCCCAATCGGCTGCCTTTTCCACACAACTGATTCTCCCTGTTGTGTGCAGATCCAGGGATGAGACTGAGATTCTTAGTGCCTCCATGTTATCAGAAAGGCAAGTGTCACATTGGAGGTTGGACCATGGGGAATCTGGTCCGGTTGGCACCTTCATGAGCCTTAGAGGAACCCCCCCCCCACCTGCTTCCTCCTGATGGACATTCCGCCCCAAAGGCACCGTGTTACAGAGGTAAGCAGGAGCTCACCTCGGTATAGCTGCTATGGGGGTTTATGTTTTTACGACGTTACCGTTGACGCCTGTGTTATCTGCAGGAAGCTGCCTAAAGACACCAGCAGGCAGGATTTTAGTGTCAGGAAGCTAAGGCCGTAGAGAGGAGAGCGTGTGCATCCAGGTCTCACGGCGACATTGGGTTGGCGTTTGCGGGTCGAGACGGGGACGGGGTCGTCCCCCGCCCCTGCCCCTCCCGTCCGGCTGTTAGGGCTGTCAGGACGTGAGTGTCTGCAAGATGTGAAGACGGTGCGTAAATGGAGAGGAGGGCCAGGACACAGACAGCGACGACGCAGGAGGGTGGCACACAGCGGACGGCGCCTCTCCTGACACGTACACGTTCGCATCTAACCGGTGCGCGTAAACAGATCACAGACAGTGTGCAAACTCACAGTGATCCAAAATACATCAGAGGCCGCCGTGTGGAAACTTAACCTGGCAACCCTTTGACCGCAGGTATAACTTCCTGACCTCTGGGCCAACTCACTGCCTGCCATATTGGTTTCAAGCATTGTGCGCTGATTTAAGTAAAACGGAAAGACGGAGTGGGGGGTTTTGTGGGCCAGTTGGTGTGGGGGGAGGTGGGACAAGCCTACTGCTTACCATTAATGACATGACACACTTGTCAAGATAAATGTTCCCCCCCCCTTGGGGCCTGACCCCGTGGACACCGGCCCTGAGCCCTCTGGAGAGAAACAGCTGTAATGTTCTCTTTTTTTTTACGCAAGCAGACTTGCATGCGCGTCAGAAGGAAAGGTAAGCAGGACGTACAGAGGCGGCAGCCAGGATTCACTGGCAGGGTAAGCTGGGTCAGGACATCGTTAAAATAATTAAGTGTAAGACAGGATAAAAAAGATCTCTCGTCTACATCTTTGGCCCCACATAACTTGCCGTAGGTGGGTAAATGTGGCTGAACTGAACATCATTATTCTGTCAGGGAGACACTAAATTTTCCCTCATTACAAAGGGTCCCGCATGCATGGAGAACTACACTAATGCAGACGCGTGTGGCAAGCTAAAACTAAAGTCACAGCAATGAGCTCTCACGCTCCACTCCCCTTACAGAAACAAAGAAAGCCAACTTAACATACCTTTTGCCTGGACCTTGTCTTCCTCCTCGGCTTAAATGTTTGTTTCTTTCCTGTTATCCTCCACCATTTCTGGATCTTGTCCTGTCTCACAGTCTCTCGAATAGACGGGAGGAGGAGCTGGGGAAGAGGGAAAAAAATGGTAAATGAATTAGCGTTCCAAAAGGCAGCATGTGACCTCATCTGACCAATGGCCTCGCAAGGCAGTCATTTGACACTCCCCTTCCCCCTCAAACACTCCCCTTCCTCTCTTGTTCTGTGTCAAGCCAGTAGTAAAGAGAGCCTATCAGAATCTCCATGGCAACAAAGAGGGGTTTAACCCTTACTTAGAATTTTATGGCGTTTGCCTTCAAACTGGAATGTTGTACAGAATAGAGAAGGCAGACTTCCCGTTTTCTTTTGGGTACAAGAAACAGAACCATAGAAATTTATGAAATAATGTTATTCTCTTGGGAAGACAGCAAGTTATCAAATAAAACATTACAAAATTTAAACATAAAATATTTTCCCGTTTCTTCATAAAGGTAGGTTTTTAAGTTAATACTGTATCACACATGCTGTCGAAGAAGCAGTGTTTATGGAATAGAAAGTCACTGGAATATTATTTTAAGTAGGAAGGAAAATATTTGCAGACAAAAACACAGGTAGCAGAAATCTCAGCAATGTTGTTCCGGGGTGAGCTTGCAGCCACATAGCGCAGATTTTTAAATAGCTAATACAACAGCCATGTGACTGAACATTTATCTTAATGGATTTGCCGATGCTTGCACAAATGCCTACAATTCCTTCCCATTTATGGGTGTTTTACTGGGGTGATTCCAGTTAAGCCTTCAATGGACTGGCATCCCATCAGGGGTGGGGTGTTCCTGCGCCTTGTACCCTAGGGTAGTGGTTCCTAACCCAGTCCTCGGGACCCCCAAACCATCCACGTATTTGCTCCCTCCCAACTGCCTGCCGGACAGTTCACATTTTGGCTCCCTCCCAGGGAGGTAGCAAAAACGTGGATCGTCTAGGGGTCCAGTGGGGGAAACACTGCCTTAGGCTGCCTGGGACAGCCTGCACCCCGCCATCACATAGCATCAGACGGATGATCGATGGATGAATTTCAGTTACGCTCTGGACATAAGCTCCCTACACAAGGGCCCCTCCTGGGATGCAAACCAGCACCATAAAGGTTACAGGATCACATCGTCACTCTCACCCTCCCACTGCCAACAGGGAAACTTTGGCATGGTCCCAGACATATCTCATATGCTGAGCATCCAGGTCTTCGGGGCTGGGTGCAGGCGAGAAACGCAGCCAACCCACCCCAGAAGTGAAAGCTTTATCTCTAAAATCTAAGAAGCCAGACACACAGGGTGGCAATCCTCTTCTGTGTCTGTTTTAATTGTGTGCCAATTAGGATTAACACCCGATTAAGATGAATTATTTCCTATGTAGGTTTTTGCCTCTTTGACAATAATGACAGGATATAAAAATCTAAGATTTTCCTATGTAGCAGAAGTAAAAAAAATAATGTTTGTCGCAGGTATGAAAAACTTGCCAATTCATATTTGTTTCAAAATACAGTGTTAAATTACATGCCTTGACCTTTCTGTCTGTTATATATGTTAATTAAAACAACAATTATAATTTCTTCCCATCCCCAGAGACAGTATCTTGTTTCTTACAAGGATATGATCTATTGTAGTGACAGTTACAATGTATCACACCCATATTTTCGTCAACCACAATTAAAATTGAACTCATTGTATACTGAAACGTATATCACTATTGTCTTTAGGATCGACAATAGGCTAGGGGGCTGACAATCATCAGGGAAATTTTAACGGTAATAGCCAGACCGCAGCCATAGTTTGAAGAGAGGAGGGGTCGGGGGGAGGGGGGCATAGCTGGTCTTTGGAAAACCCTTGTTGTTAACACAATTACCATACTGCTAATGGAAGCGTGCAGAAGTCACAATACATGTAAATATATTCTGATGCCCCAGCGTGGGCTGACATGTCATACGTGGAGAGTAGAGAATCTCCGTGTGGCCTTCCTTTGACCAGGAAAACAAGTTACGGGTATGCGTCATTTAAAACTGGCTCCAGTGTTATTAAGTAGTTTTTCCGGACCGACCTCTGGCTAGCGAAGGGTTAAGCGGAAAATTCTCTAACAAAAAAAAAGCTGCCATGGGATTATTGGTATAATTGTCTTGGACACACAGGTGTGTTTGTGGTAATGAGATAATTAAACAGGTCACACAGTGGTGAGGAATTTGAAAGAAGCAGTTCTTCTGTTTCCCTCTGAGATAATAGGTTCCTCATGCTGCTTCAGCATGTGGGAAGTGCAGTGGATTTGGTCATAATTAGCTGCACAGGACAACAGACCAGTTTGAAAAAGGGGTTTTTTTGTATTTTTTATTGGAAGGAGTGCCTGTCAACTGCACATACATCCAGCATGGCCGAAATTTCATGATTCCAAGCCTGCTTTTCTCAAAACACACATCTAAACAGTTCAAAATGTTCTCAACGTCTAAAGATAATTTGGAAATGACATGCAGAAGGGCGGATTCACACCTGTAACCATTGAACATGCTATGGGTGCAACACAGAATCGGAATCGGAGTCAACTTTATTTGCCCTGTACAGTCCAAGTACAAGGAATTTGTTATTAGTCAATTGGCCAAATTAAAGTAAAATAAAGCAAATTGCAAAAAATAACAGTATAAACATAGAGCACTGAATAGTGAAAGAACATTTTTTTTTTTCCTTCCGTAATGATGTAAGAGGGGTCCTCCGGCCCCATAGTGGGTGAACTTATTGTATTCTGTCAATCACTGTGTGACTAATTGGGAACCGGAAAAGTAACCAAAGGGTTAAAAGTGGGCCGAAGCAGCTGGTGATTGGTCGCCTGTGGTGACCCCGCCCACAGTCAGTTTCTAAGACTCATTTCCTCCATCGATTCCATTCTCATTCTCCTTAAAATAATATAATCAGGAGCCCAGTGTGAGGGCTGGATAAGCTGATGGCCACTCGGGGGAGAGCAGGATCTTTAGATAACGGGGGATATATTAAGTTAGGATAATGCGGTTTATGGGCTGAGCGAGGTGGATGAGGCAGAGGGAGCCGGTGGAGGGTCTGGTTAATAGATTTAGAGTGGCCTTAAGGAAATCACCCGGCAAAGTGGACAGCTTGGTGGGGCACGATTCAAAGAAGGGTCAGATTTTCGAGATGCCGGTCAGAGCTGTCTAGCGGGAGTCGGCCAGGCATAGGCGTTGGTGCACTTGACAAGCATGCAACCTTTTACCTGGAACTTTGCTGTGAATTTGGACGAGAAAAAAATTACATACATGCATTAAATATGTGGACCATAAGTGTATAACACAAAATGGACAAGAGGTTGGAAGATGGATGGATGGATGACCGGCATCTCGTCTCAGTGTCAGAAGCGTAATTGCAGTTGCTTTTGGGAGATTTATGGAGCTGAAGGGATGTGATGGCTTCTGTGGGCACTGTTCTCTGAGAAGCATAATCAGCGTGTTGGTGTGAGATGTTTGTAAACATCGAAAGACTTAATGCTAATCTACCTTCATTTGCAGCACTTGTACTTATTTCTTAGTATTTATTAAGTATGTAGTGCTAATAATAGGTTCAGTTAGTATTTATTATTATTATTACTAGTAGTAGTTGTCCTAGTAGGTAGGACAATGTGTTGACACTTTCACACAAAGTGACAATCATTAGCCATAAATTTATTGGGCAGGTGACCTTTTTGCTGGAGTCTTCCTGGTTAACGGCCTGTTCTCCAGCGTGCTGCAGGTGTACCTCTCCTGGGTCTTTCCCGTTCAGACTGGGTCCTTAAGCACCGCTGCTTTCAGGCTGCCTCCCACCAAGCGCATGCGGCATTATAATGGTGTTATACTGATGTATAATTAGCTGAATTAGCTCTTAGATAAATCTCCATCCAATAGTGCAGCTAGTTTATTCCATTTGTAAATAACAGTAATAACTATAATAACTATAACAATCTTCTAGCGGAATTCTAAGGGAACCCCTACTGTGTCTCAAGCGTGAAGGGGGCGTGGGAAGGTAGATTTTTCTGTGTTTTTTTTTTTTGGTCTGGTGGTCTGGGTCACATTGAGGCCAAGTGTGTCACTACATGCTGAGTTTGATGTTTATGTTCCCATAATACTGCCATCTGCTGGTGGGAAGGGGCTGGACAGGAAAAGGCTTCTGAAGTTGGGATTTGGAAAATAATCCACAGAAAATCCTTGTTTTGAAGTTGAATCAGATGAACTGTCTTACTTGGAAGAAGTACATATGTTATAGTGCAGAGGTTATCAGTGCTATGACACACTGCTTATCTAAACAATGGTCATTTTTCTCTGTTTTTATTTATTCTCTTTCATTTTTTAGCCCACTGAGGCCTCCGGCCTGGGGAGGGGTTCAGGGGGCTCAGCGCCACGCAGGTGAAGCTCCTCCCACCTCATGCTCTCATTATTATTATTATTATTATTCTGTGATCCATTCTGTGGGTTAATGCCCCATTCTGAGTAATTTCCTGTCTTGCACCTATAGCTTCCAGGTTAAGCTCTGGACAAGGAGGGGCATGGGAATGTACTGTCTGCATGCATGTTCTTTGGGCTAATCTGATTATTGGGTGGCATACGGGCACATCAGCGACATGGCGTATATCAAACATGTGCAATGAAAAACATATTCATCAGGTTCTGAATTTCTGCTTGGTGTCTCAGACAATATCAACATGCATGTCTCGTGACTCCTCTTTAAAGGGGCCTCTTTATTGGTTGTTAAATTGTGCTTTATTTTGTCAACAAATGATGCGAACCCATAATCTAATAGGCGCACCTAATGCAATGTGTGACAGTTAATGAGTTCTGACTGCAAATGTCTCATTATTTCCTTCTGCTCTGTACTACATTAAGAAAGTTTGTATTTGGTTTGTTCTTGTCAGATCGTACCATATGGAAAGTCAGTGACTGACAGGCAATAGGTTACATAAAAATCAGAACCTGTGAGCTTGTATTTGCCCCAAACTGAGGCTATGATTTCATTAAAATTGTTGTCCTCTTTACACTGGTAGTTAAACTGAGACTTTCTGCCTGTAGGAAACTGGAAAACAGACATACAAAATGGGAATTTCTCCCAATGAAGTAATCTCATTTCAAGGTAAAAGCGAAATCTTTGGTAATGTGGTTAACAGGAGGAATCTTCATTTAAAAAGAAACTGATGAGAGAGCTCATGCCATTGGGATCTGGGTAGGATCCACAATAAGGAAAGTGCGGCTTTTATGAAAAGGTCTTGATGAGAACTAAAAGGTATTTAGTGTTAGTTAGGGCAGTGTAACCCAGCTGTCATCGGTATTGATCAGAGATTTATGTAGGTAAATCTAAACTATGTGCAGATTGGTGACCATGTTATAATTTTCAAATTACTGTTATTTAACAAGAACCTTCACCTTAAAACCCTGATTAATTGTACTAATGGTAGCATTATTTGTCAGCTACCATGAATACTAAAAGACAGAACACTGATTGATGATTCTCTCCCATTAGAGCACTTACTCATATCCATCCATCCACTTTAATTTGGCCATATATATATATATATATATATATATATATATATAAAAAGGCAAGCATTCACAAATCTGACCAGGATAAGAAGATTGATGGATGGATGGATGGATGGATGGCCAGTCCCTGTTGTGCTCCTGTTTGGCCAGTAGAGGTCTCTGCTGGCTATCCTGTCTCCTTCCATTTATTTCCCAATTAGTCACACTTGTGCCTTTTCTCCTCCACGTTACACTCATACATAAGTACCTCATATATAAGTATGATGTTCTAGTGGTATTTGGTGTCGTTATTGGTGTTGTTATTGGTGTTGGTGTTATTGGTGTTGTTGGTATTGGTGTTGGTGTTATTGGTGTTGGTGTTGTTGGTATTGGTGTTGGTGTTGTTGGTATTGGTGTTGGTGTTATTGGTGTTGGTGTTATTGGTGTTGTTGGTATTGGTGTTGGTATTGGTGTTGTTGGTATTGGTGTTATTGGTGTTGGTGTTGTTATTGGTGTTGTTGTTATTGGTGTTGGTGTTATTGGTGTTGTTATTGGTGTTGGTGTTGTTATTGGTGTTGTTATTGGTGTTGGTGTTATTGGTGTTATTGGTGTTGTTATTGGTGTTGGTATTGGTGTTATTGGTGTTGTTATTGGTGTTGTTATTGGTGTTGGTGTTGTTATTGGTGTTGGTATTGGTGTTGTTATTGGTGTTGGTATTGGTGTTGTCGGTGTTGGTGTTGCTCTGTTCCTCTTACCCTTCCATTGTGACTCCCCTGTGGTCCCTTTGGTTTCTATTACATTGCGTATTGGTCCCTAATAAACCCGTTTTAGTTCTCCGCTAAGCTGCATCTGTGTTGTCCCTCAATTCCTCTCCTGACAGGTGGAAGGAAAAAACAACCAGCTGATGTCCCTTGCTGATAATTAGTTTGCTTCACAGTCTGCTGCATGTATGCATCGCCCTGCACTGCCGTTTACTGGGACTGTTTACATTGTGTCTTTGTTGTTGTGTATTGTGGTGTTTAAATAATAATTGATGCTTTATTGATCCCTGTGGGGAAATTCTCTTGATGCCTCCCTGAACCTGCTCTCTGTGGGTGAGAGCAAGCTGGCTGTGAAGGGCAGCCACCCAGGGAGCTGGGGGTTGGGGGCCTCGCTCAAGGACCCGCAGATGTGCTGAGGCCGGGCTTCAGTTGGTGGCCTCCTGATAACAGACACAGAGGCTTAGCTCACTGAGCCGCACGCTGCCCCCTCTCATGTATTGTTTTTATGTTATTTTTATGTTTTCATTTACCCACCCAGTATTTGTCTGGTGTTTATCGCTCAGCTGTTCTAACTGTCTGGTGCTCTGGTGAATTTCATTTCACGTGTGACAATAAAGTGACGACATATGTTGGGCAGGAGACTGAGGGATCCTCTAATGAGTATGGTGTCCGTCTGTTAGCCACATGGACAATAAAGATCCCTGTCATTTGTGCAGTATTTCTAGGCATAACAGTCTACAGTTACTCACTACTTAACTCAGTTAAACGAAAAGACTTCATTCTTCTTGGATATCATCTCATGAGGGTATTTCAGTCCAGCGTGTTCAGGTTAGGATCTGGAAGCTACAG
>JAODJU010000108.1:2094074-2119516 GCA_026776725.1 Gnathonemus echidnorhynchus | reverse complement strand
TGTGGCTCATCAGAAGCCAAGTGGGACAGAAAACCTACTGGATAGTAGCTCTCCAGGACCGGAGTTGGATACCCCTGGTATAGTCTATCTAGTGAGCGAGTTTGGTTATGTGGGCACTGATACCTGTTTTGGCTCCGTCTGTCTTTCTGATTGGACTTGCACCTGTATGCAGGCCTGGGTACGCTGGTCCCTCATTAGGACATGATGGGCTGGAGGTGAAAAGAGTTAGTCATTCTGTGCTATTAACTCACCAAAATAAAGATGGCTGCCTGAACAGACCAGGGTATGAAGCAGACAGTAGCTTTTCTTAGAATTCTCTAGATCTTACTTCCTGTTCTCCTGAGCAACACACTGCTACCCAGATATGCTTTTACTCCTCTCCACGTCGATCAGCAGCTGATATTATTGCTTCGCCTTCAATGCAGTCTTACAGGTTGGTGTAAAACAACGAAAACATGGAAAGTTCTGTACAGAAAGGGATGTGAGTGCGTTGTATTCCGAAGCATGCAATGTTTCCCAATGCATGGGAAACTAAATGTCATGCGAAGTTAATCTTTCTAACAAATCTGAAAAGTCATCACTTCTATTGCCATTTTTGTCTGTTGTTACCTGTTTATTTTATTTGAATTTTCTGTTGGAATTGAGTGAGTTTGATTCTAAGACTCTATATGGCACCGTGTGGAGAATAATTCATGAATTATGAATTTACTTTAAAATTAAACCATCCACAAGGTCAAAAACATTCCATGGAAGCCTTCAATACTGATTAAAAGCTTTGAGTGAGTCGCCTGTGGCCCCTGAAGAGCAAAGACCATTTTTAAAATACCTGATTAGCATTGTGTTGAGATAAGTCGGCAAAACTTTCCATAAGTTCTTCTGCGCAGATGCTAGTACAGTTTGATGAACCCCAAAAGGTCGGCTTGCATCATATCTGATCAGCAGACAATAACGGCACCATGAAACACCCACCCGCTCTTTGTCTCTACGTTTGTCTGTTGTTTTTATTCATTTTCAAAGGAGTGTGATAAAAGAACAAACATCAGGGGCCAACAGTATTTTTTTATTTTCCTATTGTTCTGCATGTTTTCCCTGGATGTTTTTCCTTTTTCCTGATGATTATTTTCCTGGATTTTGGTTTTGCACAAACCAGACATTTTTGGACACCTGGAACAAAAGAGAACACTGCATGCGTCACTGGCGAAAATGGTCCATGTCGCATTTATGACTGCGCCCAGCCATTTCATTGTTCACGGTCTGTAGTTTGAGGAAGAAAGTCTGGTGTCATTCTAATGCCCTGTTCTGACATCGACGACAGGATGGGCCTTGTCTGTATGAAGGAATGTATAATGTTTAACGAACTGGAAGTTTGATCTCTTATTGGTTCTCAAATGGCTACACATAGCTGTGGCGTTTTTCCTCTTTTTTATCTGCATTTCAAGTTTTATTTGTCACATACACAATCATACACTGTACTTCTGTGTAATGAAATGAGTTTATGCCATGTTTTATGTTCCCCCGTATAGCATCTCTTAGCAAGACAGCCAAGATGATGTCACAGCATATAACCAATCACAATGAGACACCAAACCAGGTGGTCTCTGCATGTGATGGCCCGAAGAGTTGTAGTTTGTAGTTCAAAACATTCCTTTAAGAAGAAAACCCCCAGGTATGTGCATAAACCTCGCTCCTGCTCCACCCACTAACCCCAGTGCGGGGGTCAGTCATTCTAGTACAGCATACCTTGATCTTCCTCTACCATCAACCAGTAATGGGAGAAATCAGGTTCTCCTAACCCACAGTCGGCATATCAGTCACTGTTAACCTACTTCCTGCTCACATTGTGATCTGAGAGAAGGGGAGCTTTCCTACTGTCACTGACATGGATTAATCCTAGTATTGAATCTAGGCACCCTTACAGTCTTAAAAAAAATCATTTATAGAATTGCATTTCAGGGTTGCATTTCATTAGCAGGACCCCAGTGCTTCAGAGCCATTGATTCTGCTTCTCCGCGATCTTCTCCTTCACCATCCTTGATGACTCTTCTCTCATTCTGGTGGCTCTCGGGCTTGATGCTGCTGCAGTTCATGATGCTGGTCTGCTGCATTTCCTTAGCTCACACACCTCGCGAGTTTTAACGCAAACCTCTCCCCCTTCCGAAAATGGCTTCGACGGCTGGGCATTTTTCCGCTTTCCCATGTTACACTGGCATGTACCTGAAGATTTTTGCTCATACCTTGCACCTCTGTACTGGCCTGGCCGCCGGGACACACCCACCTGTCTTTGTTTTAGGAATTGTCTGTTTTTGTTTGTTGATGTTGGTTTTCAAAGACATTACATGAAGCACAAGGGGACAAAATTCCACGATATCTGCCAGCATTTCCAATATTCCCCTCTCATTGTTTTCTATGCACGTAAACTTCTTCCCGTTCCGGCTTAAAGATTATTTTCTTTTTGCTTTTGGGCCACACAATGTTCTGCTGTCGGAGTTTAAGGTCTCGCCTTACTTGTGTCACCAGAACTCAGACACAGACAAGCATTTATCTAAGTTTACTTTAATACTGCCTTTTTCATTTTTAATTTAAACAATAATCTCACAGAAATTGTACTTGGGTATAGTTTTGTATTATTTTCTGCACAATGTACTTTTTAGAACAATTATATGTGAAACAGATAAAATAATTTTGAAGTATTTTTTCATCTTTGTTATGAAAAATACAAGACAGTTTCAATTTAACTTAAAAATAAACATATCTTGTATACATGGTGGTGCAGTGGTTAGCACTGTTACCTCACACCTCTGGGACCCGGGTTTGAGTCTCTTTCTGGGTTACGTGACATTGATGACGTTGATGCTGCTGCAGTTCATTCAGTTGTGTATAATACATGCTAGAAGCCAAAGCTATAGGCAGAAGTATGTCAGTTAACTCCGCGGTTAATGGCTTTCGGTGTTTAAGAAAGTTATTTATTTACTAAATGTACAAACGCTGTAAATTCTTAAGAATAAAGGCAATTTCAGATTTACTAACTGATTCTGCTCTGAGGTAGCTGTCAGCTCTTCCCTAAATTCTTCCTTTGCACCCTAAACACATGCAGTTAGGTTTGATTACGTCTGCGCCAGATTAAGACCTACATATATATATGCGGAAGGTAAATCACTTACTGTGTATATGCCGTAATGATCTTATCAACCACAACGCAGTCGGTATTGCCACTTGACTCCTTTTTGAACGAGTCTTTTAAGTGAATGAAATGATCTCGGCTATTCAATTGATTCGTTCAAATAGTTTATTATCAATTCAGCTTGTTCCCTGACAGATTCTTGGTTCATTTCACCGGCACAGCAAGTATAAAGGAGATCTTGCTCTCTGGAGGGACTGGGCAGGAATAATGTAAAGCGCTTCGACACAATGTAAAATGCGCTATGCAATTAAAGTTGAATTGAATTTGAATAATTTGACTACACTGTTAATATGTAACCACAAATGAAATATGTATATATTAACATTGTTTATCTCATCCACTTTTGTTAAATCATTTAATAAAAATGTAATGTTAACAGATTTTTATCTGTTTTTAAAATATATAAAAGTGAAGGAATCTATGGACGATTCTGAAAGACTTGATTCACGGAAAAGGGATCGTGATCCCCATTTCCAATTCTCACTGAAGAATTGCTCAACCCCATCCCACCCCCCGCCGCCGCCGGCGGCGCCTGTCGAGCCGGCAGATAGTCAGGCGGGGCTACAGCACGCAGCCAATGAGGAAGCTCCGCTCGCCCACACACCTCCACCTCGGGGCTTCCGCCAGCGATAACTGGCTAATCAAAGCTGCGCCAGTCTTGCACGCCGAATACCTCACCCTCCTCCAGGAGCAGACCGGTGCATTTCTGCCGAGTCCAGCAGGAGATGTCTTCGTCTACATCGTAGCTCAGTGAGGATAAGATACAGCGATCGCGTTGGCTGAATTTCCCTGCCTCTCTCGGATACGATGAACTATGTTTCTGCTTGCCGTCTTTTTCTTAAGTGTTTTACGTATTAATTACGTACACGTATGCTCCTGCGTTGTCGCGTGTTCCAAGACCTCTGGCTCTAGAAAAGCATTTTGAAACCTCAGTTATATAGCGACGTGAGGAAAGCGCTTAGAGACTTAAAGAGACTTTGAAAAGGAAAGCGTGTATTTGTGACCGCGATGGAATCCGGTGACAAGGTAAATATTTACATTTACGCTTCGTGCTTATGCGCGCCATGCGGCTGCTAGTGATGGATTATGCGGCCGTAGCGTGACTGCGGCTCGCAGCCCGGGCGCAGTTGCGTCAGCCTCGCTAAAAAAGTTTCACGGTGTGTTACTAGAGTGATATCGCATAAATAGATAACGTGGACAATGGACTTACTTTGTGATTTTTAGAATTTGACGCTAAACATTAAAATACCCTTTTCGCAAAAAAATATAATGAAAAAAAATAATTGCAGTAGTTTTCTAATGGTGTATTCTTACTAGATGTGTAATATTTTTACTTTAACATCTTGGTATTGTTATATTTTACAGTCCCTGTAAATGCCAAAACTATGTAATTTCCAAAACATATTTTACTAAGATGATGTTTGATTTACCTTGGCAACATGTGTCTTGTTTGTACTAACACTAATACTTGATCACTACTTCCACATAATTTCTAGAAGAGTACTTATGCTTGACCTAGATAACGAAACGAAAGCAAAAGCTGGGTCGTCTCCAGCATCTTGGTTGATTTCTTAAGTTTTTAATTTGAGTCAATAGTGAATAAATTGAAAAATGTATTGGTCTGCGTTGATTTTTCCCAAGGTGATCGATGTTATAAAACGTTTTGTATTTTTCTCAGATCAGTTCCAGGTGCTTCTTTCGTATTTCTGACGAAGTCTCTTTAGAAGCTGCATGGATTAATATGTATTTGCTAAACTGAGGTGGACAATAGTACCGAGACTCTAGTCGCTTTTTGGGCACTTGTACACAGACGATGATTATATCCTTTTCATCTAACCAGTGCATTCAATGAAGAAGAAAGAAAAAACCCATAAAATGAAAAATGAATCCTTGGCTCTTTGGTTAGGGTGTTGTGGTCCAAACAGCTTTGTTAAATACTTTGCCCTGACTGACATTAGACATTCTAACGTTGATTGTAACTGGTTTCCTGATGTGAAAAGTTAGTTTTGAGATCTGGTGTTCCAAAGAGCGTCACTGTCTTAAAACCTGTCGGGGTGTAGAGGGCAGAATCCTTAGCTTGGTAGCATTAGTCACCTAATTTTCTTCGTAGAATTTCCCCTTTACCTGTTACTATCTGCCATGAATAAATTCTGCTTCTGTCATTTCACACTTCTTATGTCTATACGTCTGCTCACCCAATATGGGCTTAGCATCACAGCATACATGTAGGGTATCAGGTTTGGCAGTGGGAAGAGGGCTTGACACGCTACACATTTGGCCGCCAACTGGTGGACTCACAGCGTAACCGAGGTACGTTTGAATCCGAAACATGTGACCCACCCAGTTTTATTATTGGGATCCCCTGCCCCCCCAGGTTAGCATTTTTTGGAAAGCTGAGAACCTTGGCTTTTGGTCCTTAGGGACCCCTGCTCACATGCTGCAGTTTCTGATTCTATGTATCTATACTATATCTATACTATGTATTTATACTACAGCTATACTATGTATCTGTACTGCACTCTATACTATCTATACATATTCAGTCTAACCATGGTGCTGCCAGTTGCAGCCCATCTCAGTAATTTTAGGGCATAGAGCTGGCTTCTTCCTCGGCAGGGTGGCATTGAGGTCACTGGGCACTGTGATATGCAGTCAGAGGGGGCTAGCAGGACACACACAGGAAAGAACCAGCCAGAGAATCCAGCAGGGAAGCCCACACACACAGGAAAGAACCAGCCAGAGAACCCAGGAGGGAAACCCACACATGCAGGAAAGAACCAGCCAGAGAACCCAGGAGGGAAACCCACACATGCAGGAAAGAACCAGCCAGAGAACCCAGGAGGGAAACCCACACATGCAGGAAAGAACATGCTTTAGCATGAGAAACATTCGTGACATGAGATGCTATGCTTCACATTTATAATCGAGAACTATTGTGGCTGTTATTCTTATACAATGGAAGTGCTGTTAGTCACAGTCAAGTCAACATTGCAGTAATCCAAATGCAAACAAATTAAAACACAATTCATTTGCTGTCTTTGATATGCCACTTATGGAGTCGAGGCAACTGGAGGGACAGAGGCCTGATTTAATCTCCCTATTTTAAGGGTAATAAACATTGGCCAAGCATTATGGAGCCCAGATTTAATCCAATTTCAACCTCAGGGACTACTAAGAGCTCATTTGCCATGTTGGGATAGATTTTACAGGCATGTAAGCTCAAACACTCTGTCACATTCATGATCGTGTAACAATGTAAAGAAAACGAATCAAGGCGCTACAATATAAAAGCCGAAGTCATTTTGATCGTGCACAATGACTCCCAGGATGCACTTCACCCCGGCTCTGCTGAGGCCTTATAGTGGGTGTGGTACAGCGATAAAATGTCAGTTAATCAGTAGTTTCGGATTATGCATTTACAAAGTCTTCATGCTCGTGGTGGAATTCTGGAGGCTATCAGTACAAAAACACACACAGGTTTGTTTTTATGTGTCAGGCATAATGTGATCGAGGTAGGTGGAAAAACTGATGACCACTCTATAATCAATACAGACAAACTATATAGTTTATTCTCCATAGTACTCCATAGCACAAAACTGACTGGAGGCTTCATAAGTGCTTCATTCATTGTGCACTAATTGAGACCAGCCTTTCCTGGTAAGCATGAGTCTGGAGAGAGAGACACTGTCATATTTGTTCCTGAAGTCATGGGTCTAAACTAACTCCATTGAACAGGTTTACTGTATCCTTGTTCCTCCTGCCATCTTGCCTGCGTTCGGGGGTGGGGGGGGGGGCGGGAAGGTATCCCTGTTCTGTATTTCGAAAAAAACGTCTCTACCCCCACTTTGCTTGGCCTCAAAAAATGTGTGGGTGAAAGGTTAAAAAAAGACAGAGAAGAGCGTACAGTGTTTCAAGGCTGAATTCCTGTGTGTCAGTGCGATGGGGGGGGGGGGGGGTGGGGGGGGGGTTGGAGGGGGGATATGTGACACGCCTTTCAGAAAGCGGAAAGCGTGTGGGGGTGTGCCCCACAGAGATCCGCGCGGAGACCTGGCTCCCTGACGAGCCGCTTTTCACCTTGCGTTAATTGAAGCACGATCCTTTTCTTTTCTCTTCGTTTAGCCAGTCGGGAGGGTGGGCAGCCGGTGGGCTTTGGACCCCCAGAGTTTCCCTGCTAGTTCGATAGGAGTTTTTTGGTTCCTTTCTTTGTTGCCTTCTGGAATTTACTTTTCCCCTCAGTCATGACCAGTTTAGTGTGAATGAAGTAATCACACATTGCTACACACTCTTGTCAGTGCAAGGGTCCAGCTATGCTGTGAAAGGCGCTATATAAAATTGAATTGTTCTGATATATGGACTTTCTGAAGTTTCAGCATTTTCGATTCCACATTTTTTTTTTGTTAATTTCCAGCAGCGTTTGAGAGGCTACATATATCTGGACGCTGTGGTTTCCATTATGGTAATGCATCTTAGTAGTACATAGTAGTGCTTGGAGAACGAAGAAAAAAATCTCTGCATATAGTTTGGGTCACGACTAAAGTGCCTGAAAGTAAATAGAGGGGGGCTCCATTAAGTTCATGCTGTATATTTTAACCACAGTCAGGGACTTTTAAGGGGGGTGGGGGATGGAGGAAAATTTGACAGATTTAAAGCACAGCATGAACTCACAGACCCCTGACGCCTGCCCTGATTGGCTGATTCCTTCTTTTGGATGATGTAACTCCCTGTGAGTACCTCCCTCCTCCATTCTTGACTCTGTCCAAATCTGGGCATTTGTATCCCCTTATGCAGCACTTCTCCAGCAGCACTAACGACGTGAAGCGTTGCCCAAAAAAAGCGACAGCGCTCCTCTGGGAACCTAATATGTTTTGTGTAGTTAACCGGTTTACAACAGAGAGAGAGCACTCTGTTCCTGACAATTAGGTTATCGCACTTCTTTTACAGGATTCAGTTTTTGATGCCCAACTCATTTCCAGATGTCGTATATCCCCTGAGGAAAAGTCGGCAATTTGTGGTTAATGGAATATTTAACTAGAAGATAATAAAAATGAGTTTAGCCATCATAGTGTTTTATCGTGCACTGCTGGTGTTCCTGCAGTCTTTGTTTTCATTCCGGCTGTGATTTAGGTTTAATTGAGGTCGCTGGGGAGTTGCCAGAAACCGCAATAAACAAAGCAAAACAAAAAGTATCTTTGCTATTATGTACAATTATCTAACGAAAGTCTATAGAGCTTCAAAAGCAGTAGATTAAAATAAATAATAGACTCCATTATAGATTCAGTGTAAAAAACAGTGATCATTCATTAAATAATATTTACATGTAATGTTTAGTACAGGGGAGTTTTGCAGAATAGTATTCGCTTGTATTGCATTTAACCATTATTTTAATTTTTTAAATTGAATTTCATCCCTCCATCCATCAATGATGTGCCGCTTATGTGGGGTCGGGTCGTGGGGGCAGCAGTCTAAGTAGGGATGCCCAGACCTCCCTCTCACCAGCCGGCTCCTCCGGGGGAATACCAAGGCGTTCCCAGGCCAGCCGAGAGATAGAACATCTCCAGCATGTCCTGGGTCTGCCCCGGGGCCTCCTTCCGGTTGGATGTGCCCCAAACACCTCCCCAGGGAGGCGTCCAGGAGGCGTCCTAGATAGATGCCCAAACCACCTCAGCTGGCTCCTTTGGATGTGGAGGAGCAGCAGCTCTACATTGAGCTCCTCCTGAATGTCTGAGCTCCTCATCCTCTCTCTAAGACTGAGCCCAGACACCCTGCGGAGGAAACTCATTCCAGCCGCTTGTATTTCACTTCAACACTATTGTTCTTCCAGAGTAAAAGGCAGCATTTGGGAAATAGATGCTTCAGGATGAATATTATAATAATACTAGGGTATATATGTCATATGAGAGGTGCAGTGTGATTGCTTTGGGGAAGATGCTGTTTTTGAGTCTGGTAGTGTGAGTGTGTCCTGTAGCATTTACCAGATAATAGAGAGGCAGTCAGACAGTGATTGGGATGCTTAGAGTCTTTGATCATGTTTAGGACTTTTCTTTATAAGGGAAAAACCAGTCATATTTTTAAATATCTGACCTTTTTCATTCCAGTTTTCTTTGATGACAATTTACTTTAACACAATAGGAAAATTTCCAACAATTTTCCAGTTAATGCACTGGCTGACCAGTGGTCTATGTCACAGCTTAATCAGATGTAATTTTCCTGATACACACTGATACACAGTTGGTGGTACGCACTGGGATTCAGTGTGTTCGTTCATATTTTTTCCATTTTGATTTTCCATTCTGACAGTGCATTTAAATTTTTGTTGTTCTAGCATGAAAATCTGAAGTAAATATTGGTGAGAGGAGACCTAAAGCCCAGGGTCTTATTCTGCAGGAGAATGGTGTTCAGGTCACAAATCAAATATGCAGACCACGAATGGTCCCTTGGAGAGGGAACAGGGTCACTCTGGTGCATCACTGAGGAGCTGTGGCAGTCTTCCATATGTCGAGCCTGTTTTTAGTGCTCCTTGGACAGGATTTAGAGTAGATGTGTGAATCAGGGCGGAGCTTCTGGGTGCCAAGTGATGGTTATGATAAGGAGGGGAGTGAAGTTTGTGGATTTGATTGAGACGTTACCTGTGTGTCATCAGGCAGTGCATTGCTGCCCACTGTGTGTGTTGAACGTCTGTGTCTTTATGAATGAAGTTACCCAGGACAGGCTTTGCCTCATATTGCTTTCCACTGGATTCAGCTTTCAGTCCTTCGCTCTTAGCTGCCTATTTGTTTAGCTTTTCAGTGTAAGGGAGACATTGAAAGTGAAGTAATTGATAGTCATTCTTACCACACAGTGCATTAACCCATATGTCAGGGTTATTCAACTCACGGTCCTCGAGGTCCGAGCACTGCTGGTTTTCCAGCCTTCCTTTACCTGTCAGTCAGGTGTGAAGCCTCTGACCAATCAGAATCAGTAATTATTAAACTAACTACCTGGGGGAACTGAAAACAAGGCCTGGATTTGGAATTGAGGTTAAGATTTGAAGATCCCTGCCATATGTGATATAGCAGGGGCAGCAAATTCAGCACCCAGGGGGCTGTACCTTGCTCAGGGTATCTCAGTGGTGCCTTTCTGGTCGAGGATGCGAACCAACAACCTATCAGTCGCAAGTTTATTTCCCTAACCATTAGGGCACCACTGCTCCTTCATAGTTATGTGTAACTTTGCAGTCAGTCTGAAGGGGGTTTAGGGTCTTGTGCTCTTGGTTAAAATAATTAGCATCATTTTAAAAATAACTTGTAGCACAACAGTCCCTCCAAAGGAGTTAATAACCAATATACAGCAAGAAAGTATATAAGTACAGCTAAGGTAGAAGCATTGAAGGTACATAATTTGGCCATGTGCTTATTGTAATTATGAATCCTGTATTTGATATTTTCTGATGTTTTGCTTGTTTCAAGGTGATTTTGTTGTTTTTTTTAACCATAAAGATCAATGAATTAAAACCTTTGTTTGTTTGTTCATTCAGCAAATAACGCTGCAGTTGATGTTGGCCGTGGGGACCGCTGTCATCGGCTCTCTGCAGTTTGGCTACAACACGGGGGTCATCAATGCACCTCAGAAGGCAAGTAAGCTCGTAATGCGACGGGAACAGAGCTGTCACCTCAGGACACCCGTTAGCCAGCTAGCTGCGGCAGTATCCCGCTTCCTGGAACGCTGTCACTATATCTCCGCTTAACCTTCTCTAGCTGACATTACACCGTATCCCAGTGTTAAATCAGTAGGCAGCATACTGGTGCCCAGTAGCTGGTGGAAGAACAGGGCTCTTAGGAGCAGATGAGCAAGAAGAAATCTTGTTGCGTTTGCCAAGAGGTGGAAAATTCAGGGCCTAGAAAGTAGTAATCCAGATCGTGGTTTTGTTCCAACCAACTTGTTGAGTACTCTGAAACTGCAACTCTTAATACTCACCGAGTTGGTTGGAACAAAGTCTTGGCCTGGATTTGTGCTTACTGGACCTGAACTTTCTACCTCTGTGTTTACCTAGAATGTAAAGAAAGGAAAATGGGACAAAATTTCATTAATTCAGACCAAGACCTTAGCCCCTCCCCCCCCAACGGACAGACGGAGTTAGCGTGTGTGTGTGTCCGTGCTGACAGGATGCTGTCACAAGCAGATCAATATGCAAGCAAGCCCCCCCCCCACACACACTCAGGAGTGAGCGTCTGCAGTAAATGCGCTAATGCTAACATTGTAGCCTCAGCACGGAATCGCGCTCCGCCCCGGGGACACGGCCAATAAGGCACCGATGCTGCTCAGTACGCTCAGGTGGCAGCGAGGACGCCTGACGTGGGCCGTCACCCAGAATAGCTCTGGGCTTATTAGATTATGTCCCTCTAAAGGGTTAGGGACCAAGTCGGCGCTGCGCTGTCCACCTCGCACAGCCTGCTGGGAACTGGGCTCGCGGTGAGGGATAAGCAGCGGACGGCCTGCCTGTGGCGCCGGACATGGCTGGGCAGCCCTGCTGCTTGGAGGAGGTCCCTAAGGAGCCCATGCAGCTGAACCCTAATAACCCTTCTTAGGTTAGCATAACATCCAGGCCTAAGAGCAGCCTTAGCGATGAACGTCCTCTGCTACAGCTATGGCAGTAAAGCACGACTGCCACAGTGTTTATGTAAATGATGTAGCTCAGAGTGAAGAATCTTGTCTGAAAGGCGTTCCGTACTTAATTGGCCCGAACTGGCCAAATTTCGCTATTCAGCAATTGCTGTGAAAGTGGCCTACAGACGAGGTGAATGGTGGGTTTTGGTGAAAGGGGGTTTATTCGGGCTCAGCACCCTTTATTTTCATTGTGAAATTTTGCCCCCTTTTGTCCTACTTTGGAACTGCCAGCCTCGCAGTTTCTTTCAGGTCAGATAAATGCCCTGGCATTCAGGGTCGCCAGCCAACTGTGATGCTGATGTGCTCTAGAGGTGGAGGAGAAACGGAGAGATACCTCTTTTTTAATATACTGCCCCCTGCTGGAGGCCTTGTAGACATTTATTAAATAAGATAAGATAATGGCTTTAACGGATAATTCCCCAGTTGCCTCATCAGTGATAGCGGATCTGTTTCCACTCTCGTAGATTATTGAGAGCTTCTATAATGAGACCTGGTTTGACCGGTACTCGACGTCAATCCCTGCGACGTATCTCACCACGCTGTGGTCCATCTCCGTCGCCGTCTTCTCCATCGGGGGCATTTTTGGATCCTTCTCCGTGGGACTTTTCGTCAATCGCTTTGGAAGGTAAAAACAAAAAACATCAATAGCTGGGGCTGCACGACATGACATTGCAATATAATCATATAACGATACACTGAATTTATAAAGATAATTATCTTTTGGGTCACAATATGCCTCATAAATAATTTAGTCAACTAATACTACTATTATTACTACTGTTAATCTGCTTACCAAATTTTGGGTGTAAATAAACTCCTGTATGGCACTGAAATGTCGGCCAGATATTTTAAGAGCAGATTCTCACCTGAAACCATTTGGGTGCACAATCATTTATCAGATGGCTTTCTACCGTCTGGTTATGTGGGGATGTCATTCTCTGTCTGGGGGGTATACCCAGCTCTGGCCCTGATCCTTCCCCTTTGGGCCTCCAGGAAGAACTCCATGCTCATGGTGAACGTCTTGGCCTTCGTGGCGGCCGCCCTCATGGGCTTCTCCAAGATGGCAGCATCCTGGGAGATGCTGATCGTCGGTCGATTCGTGGTGGGACTCTTCTCAGGACTCTGTACAGGCTTCGTGCCCATGTATGTGGGAGAGATCTCTCCCACCTCCCTCCGAGGGGCTCTGGGCACCCTGCACCAACTGGGCATCGTCATTGGCATCCTCCTGGCACAGGTGACACAGCAAAAATGTTCGGGACCTGTCTGACCATATGCCATCGTTTTGCTGCCCAACCCGCACTCTCTCCAGATGGACGCGAGGTCTTCTCTAGGATTTCCCTTGACTCTTTCGGGGCCACTTCCTTACCGCTGTGAAACCCTGGGTGTTTCTCACTTGGCCGTACTCGTGTTCTCATGTATCCGTTTTACGTCATCTTCCATTGCTGAAGACCAGTTCCAATACTCAAGAACAGAAGTACAGGGGATGACCACTGATCACCAAATTCATTTGCCATTGTTGGCACACCACAGCAGACAGTGCACAACAATGAAATGTGTCCTCTGCATTTAACCCATATGTGGCATAGTGACATAGCAGGGGGCAGCTAATTCAGCGCCCAGGGAGCAGTGCTTGGGGGCGGTACCTTGCTCAGGGTACCTCAGTGGTACCTTGCTGGTTGGGGATTTGAATCAGCAATCTTTCAATTACAAGTGCCCTTCCCTAACCACTAAGACACCACTGCCCACAATCTCCCCAGTGTCGTTCTTGCCCCGTCCCAAATATCAAGTATTCATGAGTTGCATCCTTGCAAAACAAGACCAATACCATGATTCATTGTGCCCCAAGTTCGTTCTTGGAAAGCAAGTTAGCAAGACCGGCTTTTCCAAGACCACAAGTACGGTCTTTGCATTATTGCTATTGAGAAAGACCCCCTGTGTCCTGTGACTCCTCAGTTTTATTTCTTTCTGTTAACTTTGTAATTTTACAGTCTGTAATGGCTCTCAAGGAGCCTGGGATAGAGGGCACTGTTGCACCTTTGGTTGACGTGACCCATAAATCATTTCACTCTAACTGTTGGTATAGCCTGTAACTGTGAGCTGTATAAGTTGTTATGTGTCAGCTAAGCTTCTGAAACAGCCGTAATTGATCTTGGTGGAACATGTATTAATGCTGTTAGATTTTGGTTTGACATTCTGCTGCTGCCCTTGGCAGGTATTTGGCCTGGAGGCCCTCTTGGGGAACATGACTATGTGGCCCTTTCTGCTGGGCTTCACCTTCATCCCCGCTGTGGTGCAGTGCGCACTCCTGCCCCTCTGTCCTGAGAGCCCCCGCTACCTGCTCATCAACCTCAACCAGGAGACCAGGGCCAAGAGCGGTGAGGCCTGGTGCCCAGGACACCCGCATGGCAGTCTGGGAGGCCGCTACTCTTGTATCTTTGAGCGGGACGCTCGTCCCGAATTATCCACCTCATTTCCAGTCGTACAAGTGGGCGTAGAGCCATGAGCCGGCGTGAGTGTGTGTGGCTTCAGATAAGTGTCTGCAGAGTGACTGGACAACTTGCTGTTGGATGGATGCCAGTGAGATACCAGGCCCCTGTCATGTGGCGCAGTTAAGGCGTTTAAGTGTCTGTATCCGGCTTCATCAGTGCTGAAGAAGCTGCGGGGGACCACGGACGTGAACGCCGACCTGCAGGAGATGAAGGACGAGAGCCGGCAGATGCTGCGGGAGAAGAAGGTGACCATCTTGGAGCTCTTCCTGTCGCCGCTGTACCGCCAGCCGATTTTTATCGCCATCATGCTGCAGCTCTCCCAGCAGCTGTCAGGGATCAACGCGGTGAGCTCCTCACGCACGCACGCACACGCATGACTCTTCGTGCTTGGTATGACAGTGTTACTAGATGGCGCTGGGGCTCGTCTTCCAGGTGTTCTACTACTCAACCGGGATCTTCGAAAGGGCTGGCGTGGCTCAGCCAATCTATGCCACCATCGGAGCTGGTGTCGTCAACACGGCGTTCACCGTGGTGTCGGTAAGCTGTGCCGGGTGGTTCTGTGCTGGCTGAGGGCTGTTCTATGTGGTTGTTAAAATACATTAGAAAATCTCATAAGTCTTCAGAAGTTTCTGAACACCCAACCTCCCCCCAAAGCTGTTTGTGGTGGAACGAGCCGGCCGACGCCCCCTGCACCTCACAGGCCTGATGGGAATGGCCGTCTCCGCTGTCCTGATGACCATCGCCATGGCGCTGATTGTATGTATTCCTCCTCTCTGTCACCCCTCACTCACTTCCACCACGTCTAGACTCAAGAGCCCACTTTCGGCAGAGTGGCCTGCTGTTATTGAAACCCCCTGTCCCCACCTTCCCCGACACCACAGGAGAAGCTGAAGTGGATGTCCTACGTCAGCATTGTGGCCATCTTCAGCTTCGTGGCATTCTTCGAGATCGGCCCGGGTCCCATCCCCTGGTTCATCGTAGCTGAGCTATTCAGCCAGGGCCCGCGGCCTTCTGCCATCGCCGTGGCTGGCTTCTCCAACTGGACGGCTAACTTCATCGTGGGCATGTGCTTCCAGTATGTGGAGGTAGGCAGCCGACCTGCAGAACTGGGCCGCGTCGGCTCTCTCAGCGTGGTTACACATACCATCACCATCGCTAGTCCATGGCTACTTTGTAGCTTTTAGTTTTTACTAGTTTTTGCTACACATTTTACTAAGTTTTACTTTCCGGTTTTGGAATTCCTCTGTTGGAGGCTTGTCCTTTTCCAGTGATTAATCGATCGATGGTGATCATGTCCCTTTTCCTGGTCTCCATAGCAACTCTGTGGCCCCTACGTCTTCATCATCTTTACCTTCCTGCTGGTGGGATTCTTCATCTTCACGTACTTCAAGGTGCCGGAGACCAAGGGCCGCACATTCGACGATATCGCCGCAGGTTTCCGCCAGACGGCGTTGGGGACTGAGAAGTACTGCCCTGAAGAGCTCAGCAGCCTGGGGTCCGACTCCCAGCTGTAGACCCACCCAGGATCCGTTTGACGGACTGGTGTACCAGCTCCGTGTATATCCTTAGCTTTCCTAGAGCTGTAAATCCCCCAGCATCCGTTATAACCGTTTTCAGTTACATTTTTAACTCTTGACATGGACTGAGGAACAGAGGTGGGGATTTGAAAGGAACTATGAGCAGTGATTGTGTTATGAAGAGGATACTCCCAGTGCAATCAGAGTAAAGTGGTGGCAACCCTGCCCATTCTGACTGTGACCACTGCACCGTTAGCTGGTCACACTGCACTTACATATTCCTGACTTCACATTGCCCATGGGAGTTTTACTTTACTGGTCTGGACAGAACAAAAAATGATTGGTTCCGAAAGATAACCAGTCAGATTGTAGAGGAGGTGGGTCCAAGCAACCAGTGGCGGGGGGGGAGGGGACCAAGATATCTGATTGGTTGGTTCTGCCTCCTCTAGTTGGACCCACCTCCTCTACAATCTGATTGGTTATCTCTCTAAACCAATCATTTTTCATTCTGTCCTAAGAACATTTTTGTGTAAGTAAAACTCCCATGAGCCTTCACACTTAATCGTTCCTCTTTTATGTCCCATGGTCACAGGCGCGAATCCCGATAGACAGCAGTAAGTCCTCTTATGGTTCCCCACACTGCCCCCTGCCTGCTCACCCCGTTCTAGATCGATTGGTCCATTACTTTTGGCCCTTGGCAGGTGTCTAAGTATGGTGGACACAGAGGGTTTTCCGGGGCTTTTCTGGAGTCGTATGTAACCTCTGCAGGACAAGGGTTTATTGAGACGAGGGAAAGCACATCCCTCCAAGAAGCAGGAGGTGTGGATAGGAGCGGCTTCTCTTTCAGGCCCCGTGAGAAGGGCCCCGCATCCACAGGGCCACCTTTGTGTATACAGAACCGTCAGAAATGCATCTTGGTTTATCGCGTTACTACAGTGTAGTAGAAGACGATGCTTTCGTTTATTTGCTTCGCTTAAGAGATGTTATCTAACTTGTACAAAGATGGCGGTTTTTTTACTACGAACTGTAATTTTTAAAGTCGAGCGGAACTGCGTTCCTTTTTAAAGAGTTATTTTTAACATTCTTTAAAGGCAGTAACAGTCTGAGATGCAAGAGGTGTTATAAGATTATGTAGTACAGTATTATTTAGCAGTGGAGCACTGTGGGTAATAGGATGCATGCCGTATATTATAGCATGTATAAAGCCCCACACTTACTGTTCGCTTAATACAGCGTATTTTTAAAATTGTATACAGTCACCAGCTGTTGCTGGGCCTTTAAACCTTCCCGTATTGGATTTGCCTCCATACATACTGCTTTTAAAATAAACTGTATGAAATATATGGTGGAAAATAGGTTTCTATTCTGTATTCCTTGTTGTGTCAGCTTTGGTCTAGAACCTAATATATTATCATACTCGCCTTTTACATCTATTTATTTAGCGGTTGCTTTTGCCCAAAGCAGCATATAAGTCAGCGGATGCTGTAGTTAGTATATTAAGCACAGAGCGGCTACATAAATAATCTGTAATCAGCAGTAAACAGGTTACAAGTGAGTACAGGAGATCTTGTATAATGTTTCTTTATATGTGAGATGCTACCATGCAGCACTGGATAACAGGTAGCTAATAGCTTGTGAGAAGCTGTCAAACAGGGTCGGATTATTAGCATTGTCGTCATTTCCTGTTACTTGAGTCGTCATCATTGTTCAGCTTAGCTATCAGTGAAGCGCGGGTGTCCCGAATTTGGCCATTGTCAATGTATGCACGCTAACTGACCACCTGGGTCTCACACACTCCATTTTATGAAATCGTTTATCTTTTCACCAGTTTTGTTATTACGAAAAGTTTTAATCTCTGTGAAGACGCCTCACCTCCATCCCAGCTTCGTGGCTGACGAGCAGTTTTCCTTTTGAAAGATGAGGCAGTTGCATAAAGGAAGATGCCTTTGTTAAAGTCATAGAATGGACCACGTGTAACTTTGGAACCCCGGCAAGTGGAAGCGTGATGAAAATGTGCGAAATAAGGGCTTCTGAGTAAATGTGCAAATGCTTAGCGTCGTCGGTAATGTGCAGAGTCCGCTTGGAGATGCTTTGTTGTGTCGTGGTGGGTGTGTGCCCTTACAGGAGCTCACTGAAGATGTAAAAAAAATAATGTGCTGAGTGAATAGCTGTAAACAGTGACGTCCGGTTCATCTTTTTTTAAGGAAAAAAGGGAAGAGTGACTCATTAATCAGAGTTCGCCATTTAAATCGTTTAATTACCCAGCAATCCCTTGCTGAGGACAATCAAACTCAAACGACAAGATTTCTTTAGCTTGCAAAGGTAAAGCTCCCATGTGGAATACATGATGGAAGAACAGCCGTCCCTTACAGATGGACCAAGCTGATGATGATCTTGAGGTGACACCGTTGCTCCTGATCAATTGTAACACACGTTTAAGTCTGTTAATTTGTCCATTTGCAGCGCTGGTATGAACTACTTTGTGTTGTACTTTTTCTTGCCAAATGTCTGTCAAGCAAATAATCACTCATTTATTTTTAGTCGCCGCTCCCACACAATGAAATACATGTTTTTTTTATCTGCTGTTAAAATAATATCCTTTTAAATGTTGACTTTGAGGATTCCGTACATATCACTGATCTGTTTCTGTTATTGTCAAAGTAACAAAAGTAAAGTTTGCTCGAACTGTAATAGATGAGGCCGAAATAAAGCTTTAGACGTCATTGGTGGGTGGGATTATTGTGCTCCGGGAGCCGCCTCCCATTGGTTACTTTAGCGGCTCCTTTTAGGGTGACGCAGACTGTGATTGGCCGCATGTGGTGACTGTCCACTGTTGGTTTAAAAGTTTTATGATGTTTCTGTGATGATTTAATGACTTTAATGATACGTTTTTTTATTATTATTTTTTTTAAATTTTGTTTTGCAGTTCGATAAACCTAAAAGTCTCAGGGTGAAAGAATTCTCTTTTTATATGTCCCTTTTCTTAACTGCTGTATGACAAATAAATGGATCCATTGCACTTTCCTAATATATCTGAGAGTGGAATCACTTTTGAGGAGCACGGCGCTTGTCCTGCAGATGGTCCCCAGCTCTGGCTGAGGATCTCATTGGGCTGTTTCAGTCTCACCCTCCCACACATGCATTCTGAGGGTATGCAGCAAAATAAGTATGTACATTCTGAGTATGTAAATACACACAAACACACATGCATGGATGCTTATCTGATGTGCTGTATTATATGTAAATAATTAACGAGTGATGTAGTGCAATGTTTCTCAGCTCAGTCCCTGAGGGCCCCCAGACAGTCCACGTTTTTGCTCCTTTCTGGCTCCCTGCCAGATAGAATAAGTTTTTGCTCCCTCCCAGCAAAAACATTGACTGTCACGGGGTCCCCAAGGGCTGGGTGGAGAAACACTAGTATAGTGGCTCACACCTCCAGGTATAACTGGGCGGTACATCGGTAAAATATCGTATTGTGATTATGAACACTCATATCATCAACAGTTTGAATATCGCACCGTGGTACAGCTGAAACACTTGTTTTTCTTGCATAATTAATAGTTACAATGCACTCTGTTAAATTCAATTAAGGTATTAGTCTGTCATTGGCGTCATTTATCATTGTACCTATTAGTCTGGTCATCATAGTCAGAAAAGCTGAAAAATCACCTGTCATATTTTATTGTTTTCTACATTTGAAATTCAGAGTATCGTGATAAATATTAATACTGCAAAACTCTGAAGATACAGTGACATCATTTTTTGGGCATAACTGGCCAGTTCTGCCTTCAGGGTTGTGGGATTGAATCCTGCCCCTGCTTTGTGGGGGGGGGGCAGGATTCAATGATCCCCCACTGCAGAATGAGTAAAATTAGTGGACATGTTGGACATGTTGGATGTAGTAAGTAGGAAATAGTCTGATGAAATACAGTAGCTGCTTTGAACACGAATTAGAGCAGGACAGGTGATAGGATGGCAAAAAATACATATAAATTTGGGATATTAGAAATACGTAGCAGAGACAGCATAACCTCACATTTTCTTTTGCAGGTGCTGGAGGGGGTCTGGCCGTATCGAATTCATTTTTCATAGCCGTTACAGTTATGTTCTGCTTTTTAAAAAGCTGTATGCTAGAAACCAGGAGGATGATTTATTCAACGTTAATCTTCAACATGCTCTTAACCAAACTGCTGTTGTTCATTTAGCATAAAACACCATGTGATAAAGAGTCTCCAACCAAAGAAAAATGCACTGTGCGTCATTAGGTGCTGGAGGTCGGTGCTGATGCCTTTTTGAGCACCCCCCTCCCCCCAGAATGCTGCATCATTCTGCCTTAAAACGATAGTGCCGCATTTGGGTGTGTTCAGTAAAACACGCTGGGAATTAAATACGATCCTAACAGGTCGTCATGCAAGGACTGGAAAGTTAGATCAACAAAACCAGGAAAAAAGAAAATATTTGTTTACAGAGTAGGGCAGTTCTTGTGTTTCTTAGTGATGCGTTGGGGACACATGCTCTTATAATAATTGGTTGATAACTGATTATGAGCATAATTTATTCTACTCTATTTACAACTTTTTATGATTTGTGTATAGATACTAAAATACATTAAGAGTAAAACTCTTAATGGGGTGATGACTCTTAATTACCACAAGGGGGCAGTAGTCACCTTTCTACTTTTTATCCTGCCTATAGGACAGAACCCGCCATAGTTCTGAAATATGGGCTTATCACTGCCCTATACTGGATAAACTGTAAGACAGAGGGATAATGTTACATACATTTATTCAAGAAATCATCTTTTTTTATTTTTTGCATGTTTACAGGTTTCTAAATGATTTGTGTGGGCGGAGTGGTGGCCCTGAAGCTAGGGGTGTATCAGTCAGAAGGTTGCCGGTTCGAATCTCGTCAATGTCAGGAGTGATTCTATTCTATTGAGCCCTTGAGCAAGGCCCTCACACAGCAGTTGCTTTGTCCTGATAATGACGTTAACCTACGTCCAGCCTAGCTAGCAGGTCCGCCAGCTTCCATGGAAAATTTGAGTGCTGGTGGCAGGATTGACACTCCAGGATTGACACTGCAGAAAAAACTTACCTAACGGTGGTGTTTCCAACCAAATGGATCCTGTATGAGCATGCAGGGCTGAATGGAATCATAATACTACGGATTAATGGTTAACTGATTGAAGAGTTTCAGTGATGCCGCAACGGCACATGGAGTGACAGCATAACGGCTGAGGACGGCCTGATCTGCAGCCCACTGCCTGTAGACCAACCAGCTAACCCTGCTTGGCCTACACAACTTATTGGAGGCTTTCGTAGTCAGTGGGGTGGATTCAGGAGAAGAATTTTGGAGAAAGGATCTGAGGAGGCTGGCTGGGAGGCCTCTCAATGGTTTGGATATTTATGTGTGTTCTTATATATATTTTATCTCCAGATTGCTTGCTTTTCTTAAAGGGGAACTGTCCCTATTTTATGTGTTTCAGGCTAATTTAAATCCTAAAGCTTTCTATGTTGCCAAAACACAGTGAAACAAGCACACCTCGACACACCTTTCTATTTGCAACCTCAGTTCATTCTACTGAAAGTTATTATATTTTAAAATAGGCAGAAATATCAACCCAATATTCTGGTAGCCCAAAAGTCTACTCCATCACCAGACAATCTGATTAAACCAGTCATCTTCGCGGACAACTTACTCTACAAAGAGCAAGCTGAGGGAGGCGTAAAAACAATTTCCCCACGGGGACAATAAAAGTATCAATAATTATTAATTAATTATTATTATCTAATCCTCAAGCCCATAATTAGCTGAATGTGCGACATGATGTTCTGAAGGTAAGGTTTAAAAAAGATTTGTCATGTACATCACGCCAAAACAAGATGGAGTTAGACATGCTGCATGTGATGTCATCACCGACGTGGGGCTTTCCTTGTAATGGTGGCTAATGTCAGTTTTGTGATAACAACACATTGTATAAGAAACATAAAAAACAAGAAATTTACAAACGAGAGGAGGCCATTCGGCATATCAGGCTTATTTGGGGAGAACTTAACTAATAGCTCAGAGTTGTTAAAATCTTATCTAACTGTAATTTAAAGGAACCCAGGGTTTTAGCTTCACTACACTAGCAGGAAGACTATTCCACACTCTAACTACACGCTGTGTAAAGAAGTGCTTTTTAAAATCCATTTTAAAATGTTCTCATGCTAATTTCCTCATGTGGCCATGAGTTCCTGTATTTGTACTAATATTGTAACTACTTGTTTTAACAGCATCCAGACCTGTTAGAATCTTATATACCTGGATCATGTTATTCGAGTGACCATGCCAGGGAACGGCAGAATAGTGCTGTTATCATACGATTCTGGAAATTCATGGGTGGCCCTTTGTCCTGCTATACCCTTTATTCTAGTCCTCTTCAGCACCCCTGGGTGTTTCATTCCTGGGGAGAGAGCAGTGTACTCTTTCCTAGACGTGTTCCATATGTGCAGGAACCATGATAAATGAGGAACCAGTAAGTCCAGTTCAATTCATTCATTATCAAGTTAGACATTCTCATCCATTCAGCAAGTACCTGACATATCCATCCATTTTCTGAAACTGCTTAGTCTGTTCAGGGTCACAGTGGGTCCAGAACCTATCCTGGAGGCTACAGGTGCAAGGTTGGCACCAACCCATCACAGGGCACCAACCCATCACAGGGCACAGTCACACATCATTCACATTTAGGGGCAATTTGGCAACTTCAATTATCCTCAGCATGTTTTTCTTTAGATCGGGGGTGGGGGGGAGTACCAGAGTAGCAGGGATAACATGCAAACTCCACACATATGGAACCCTGGCAGAGACGTTAGGCAACAGCACTAACCACTGCACCGTCGTGCCACCCCTACCTGATATATTCTGATTTAATATGGAACATTTATTTTATTTCTTTGTCACTAAGACACTGAAAGTGACATAAATAGATAACAATCTAAAAGACACACTGCAGGTGTTTAAACATTTTACAGAATGCTTTAAAATGCCCAGCACACTGAGAGAACAGTAGGTTAAACTACACAGGACTGCCACAGAGTAAATTCTCAATCATTATTTTAATTAGTTGTTTTAAATTGCTGGCTTAATGTTCACAGCTGTTTAATGTTTGTGAAAAGTCAAGCACTGCAGTTATTTGAAAACTTTTTTTGTTCAAATAACAACAGAATTATGTGCCCTGTGTATGCTTTCTACATGCGATAATCAACCACCCATAGCAGGAATTTTAATAAAGGGATCAATCTTTTCAGTGAGGAAACTCATATTCCATTTAGACATGCAGTTAAAAGTATGGAGTAAATGTGTGTAGGCCCTAAGCCTTACTCTCTGTCTGCGGCCCTAAGCCATACTCTCTCACTGCGGCCCTCTGGAGCTCAGGCAGAGTGACCATCAGGTGTTTGGTCACCTCTCTTACCAATGCCCTTCTCCTTGGTTGTTCTGAACTCCTTCCATCCTTCCCAATTATGGAGGCCACTGTGCTCTTGGGAACATTGAATGCTGTAGAATTTCTTTGTTAGCCTTCCCCCTCCCCCGATCCCTGCTTCAATACAATCCTAACTCTGACCTCTGCAGACGGCTCCTTCATTGCCAACTGTGGCAACTGACAGAAGTGTGCCTTTCCGAATCATGTCCAATCAACTGAATTAACCACAAGTGGGCTTCATCTCAAAAGACGATAAGTAAGAATGGGAAGCACCTCAGCGAAATTTCAAGCGTCATACCAAAGGGTCTGAATATTCATGCTTGCTTGTAGCAAACGGCTGCAACATATCATAATGTGAAGAAATGGCCTGCATGCTTTCTAAACGCACCATGCAGTTATGTAGTGTGTAAAAAAACAAAACAAAAGTAACTAAACAAAGTACGAGAGCCGCAGTGCGATGCCCGCGAGAAGCGACGGCCCACTGCAAGTTCGGTGCTTCTGCCTGGTGATTGATTGCTTCAGCGAGACCTCAAATGGTAGCAGATTGTTGATGTCCTGCTGCTCTCTCCATGCAGGCGACCTGCAGCAGATCAGCAGCTATGTCTGGGACTGAGAAAAGCTTCTGTTTGACCTTTAAGTTTCCAGTGTGGGATCACATTATTCCAGTGATGGGTATGGAACTGCCCTGTTTCAGTTGTGCCCTTCTGGCTGTTGTTGCCAGTGTGGTGCTTAGCACTGTAGCCCCGCCCCTGTAGGACTGGGGTTCAAGTCTCTGCACTGGTTCTATGTGTGTGGAGTTTGTCTGTTCTCCCAGTGTTGATGGGGGGGGGGGGGTGATTCTTCTTGGTTCTTCAGCTTCCCCTCAAAGTCTAAAAACATGCCAAGGTGAACTGGACTTACCAAATTGTGTGTGTGTGTGTGTGTGTGTGTGTGTGTGAGACTGTGCCCTACAATGGGTTGGTGCCCCATCCTGGGCAATTCCCTGCCTTGAGCCCGTAGCTTCCACAACAGGCACTGGATTTCCCCCCCCGACCCTGCAAGCATGTACAGAAGATGTATCGATGGTGTTCAGTACATTGTATGTGTTATCATATCTAGGGTTAGGGTTAGATTACAGGTTTACTGCCTGTGTTTCTGAATAAATGAGGTTCGATGGTGGGCTGGTGCCACACCTTCAGAAAAGCACAGAACATGATATGCAATACAAAGACTAATTTAATTTCATTGTATTTTACTTGCTGATTCAGATCTGTGTATCATGAGCACAGCCTGAAAATGGCAGGTCTTTGATAAATAAAAAATTCATAAAGCTATGAACCCTTGCGTTAAATAAACATGAGAGCCAGTTGGCTGCCTTCAGATGGTTTAAGCTGAGGAGCGATGAGAACAAAAAGAAAAAGTGAGGTGCAAAAAAACAAATAAAATGCCTGCATTTTAATGCAGAAAAACATGAAAGAGAGGAACAGGGAGGAGTCCTGTGCTGAGGTCCAGGCTAAAAACGCAGCATCTCGCTTTTCTCGCACAGTCATTATTTGCTGATAATGACAGGATGCCTTTGCCACATCCAGTGGCAACAATTACAGTGGTAATTAGCGTCAGTGACCTTCCTGTTTTTTGCCAGTGCGTTTGCCTTACGAATGCTTTCCAACAAAGTGCTTATGCATTTAATGTTTTTTTTTTTCCAGATCGATTAACTGTCACACAACTAAAGCCAAAAATGCATTATGATGGATTTCATTTTCATTCCAGTTATACTGACAAAGACATATGAATAAATTGATATTATGCTAAAAGTTTTGCATAATCATCTGTGTGGTGTTTCTAATTAAAATTATCCATCCTTCCATCCATCCATATAATTTCTACACCTGCTTGTCCTACACAGGGTTGCAGGATAAGCCTTTGTGAAGTAGACAATGTTGTGCCGGAGACTAAGCAAAGGGACAGAGACTAATTAAAAGATACTTGATGGCTTAATAAAACACAGTTTATTTTAATAATAGTCATGAGAAAAGTCAATTTTTGTGAATTGTCTGCTTTTTTAACGCATCTCTTTTCCAGCGCATATGGGCAGAGGTGGGTAGAGTACCCAAAATCTGTACTCAAGTAAAAGTAAAAGTACTTATGGAAATATTTACTCAAGTAAG
>JAODJU010000108.1:2078536-2093974 GCA_026776725.1 Gnathonemus echidnorhynchus | reverse complement strand
TCACTAAAAATGTACTTGAGTAAAAGCAAAAGTACCTATCTTTAAATATACTCTAAAAGTACTAGTTACCCCAAAAAATTACTCAAGTAAATGTAACGAAGTAAATGTAATTCGTTACTACCCACCTCTGCATATGGGAACCTGCATCTTACATAAGACCACGACACAGACAACTTAGAGTAAGATGACTTTATTTAGGAAAATGTGTGGACACAGTTATTCCATTCAAATATCTGTAACACAAATTAGAAGCTGCTTCAGGGAACACATGCATAATTCATCAGGCCAGGCCAGGCGAGGCAAGGCCAGCAGCCTGATACAGGCATCGCGTATGTTGGGTAATACAAATCAGTTTCTTTCTGCAAGTGTTCCTCAGCCTCCCAAGTGCGAAGCGTTTAATTTTCATGTACCTTAACTGTGAAGCTGACCCTTGGACAGAAGTTTCCATTTTTCTATTAACCTGAATCCTGTACTATGCTGGCCTTCAAATCTCAGTGGATTCAGGGTTTCAAAATGTGCTTAAGGACACGTGTCTCTTCCGGTCATAGTCGTTTTCTGCTCTTCATTTTGACACAATCTGCACAAGGAACCTTCTGTTCAAATTTGGCACACTAGCTTATATTTGTCAATCATCAGTACCTGTTTTGTTTACAAATTTCCATTTTGTAGCATCTCTAGCATATTTTAAAAGTCAGGAATGTTTCTCTAAAGGTGCTTTACATTAACATGCAACTGACAGATGACATGGAGGAAATTTATTGAGGGTACAGGTACTACCCTCCCACACCTACAGGTACTACCCTCCCACACCTACAGGTACTACCCTCCTACACCTACAGGTACTACCCTCCCACACCTACAGGTATTACCCTCCCTCATCTACAGGTACTACCCTCCCACACCTACAGGTACTACCTTCCCACACCTACAGGTACTACCCTCCCACACCTACAGGTACTACCTTCCCACACCTACAGGTACTACTGCAAAAGCATTCGCAGCCGACCATGACAAAATATCAGCAAAGAAATACAGAAATAAAACTTATAATTAATACTATAGTTACACATACTGAAACAAATGCTGACAGGCTACGTCCTGCATCATTCATTCCGATTATGATGTTTCAACTGTCCAATTATCCCTGTATTCCTCACTGACTGCCGAGCAGTTGGCCTGCTCTGCCTACCACTGAATGCTGTTTTCTTTATTAACCACAGAATTAAGCAGAAGAATATGGAGTCCACCTGGGTTCAGGTGAGAAATAAATTTGTAAACCTCCAGTAAACTTCCCAGGCTTTCTTGTTAGACGCACTTTGTGTGACTCCCATTTACTGCGTGACTGATTGTCCAGTTATGAAGTGTCAGATAGGGTGAAGACAGCCTTGAGTTTCCAATTACTCTGTCTAGCAGGTAACCCTCCTTTCAGAACTAAACATCAGGACACTACATGCACACGAGTATGTACCCCATCAGAGTCACAGTGCTAACATTCCCGGCCTTAATGCTTACGTTAAGCTGTAGCACTATGCTAGCACAAAGGAAAACCGTGCGCACAGACGACTAAACTGTGGGTACGGATTTATTTCTGAACCCGGGCAGAGTCTATAGGAAAAATAAAGAAGACAATGGAAAAAATAAAAGCACAGAAATAAAAATTTATCTAAATACAATTCGGGCTACCAAAATGAAAAACAAGCAGATATCCCACTGTCTATTCCCTGTGGCTTTTTATTAGCTGAAGCTCATGTGTTTCTGTGATTTGCATGTTCTCCCTATGTTGTGATGGTTGTGATTCCTTCTACGATCAAAAGGACATGCAGGTAGGTGGATTGGTGTCTGTAAATTGCCCATAGGGCCACATTGTTTGCTAGACCATCAAACTATCCAAAGTCTTTCCCCACCGGCTGCCCAATTCTACCTGTGGCCCTCTACTGGATTACTGGTTGGAAGATTTGGAAGATGGATGGACTAGCAGGCTTTCTCACCTATCATACACTTAATTTAATTAGTTGTGTTTTAGAAATAAAAGTAGAATTCATTACATCAGTCATCATTGTAATAATCATCACAGTCATCAATGAGATAATAGAACTTATGTCACATACATGTGATTAGAATGTGAGACAGAATTTATCCACAAGGGCAGGATTTAGATTAAATGTATAGATTTGGCTAATGATGGTACAGACTTGGCTTAACCAAAACTGTAGGAGTACTGTGTGGGTTTAGGGGGGCAGGAGGTCCAGGGCTGATTTGGTCCCTCTAATGTTGAAACCAAACTCACACCCCTGATTGAGACACGGCAATAGACGATTCAAGGAAAGCCAAGTAGAGAATGGAGTCGACAAGCAAATTCAAACATTTTAACATTCAAATTACCAACAAGACCACAAAGCTAGCATCTCTGCCTACATGAACAACCTTCCAGCAACCCTCCCTGTTCTTTTATAGCAGTCTTTTCTAAAGACCCCCCCCAAGATAATAATTAGGTAGAATGGGGACAGCTGGGTTTGACGATCCGGGTGACCTGAGGGCATCGTTTGGTGATCATTTGCCATGGACATGTCCAAAGGCCATTCCAGAGTTTTTATTCAGTATTATTAATCCTGAAATCTGTCATCACATAACATTAGGAAGAGCGAGTGGCACAGAAAATTAATTCACTCCCTGACCCAGCATATGCTATGACCTTATTATGAACTCATTGACCATCCCCTGCCACATCTCAAAGACAAAGAGATCAGCTATAAGACTGAGGGATTTCTAAATGTAAACTGGGACTGAAGGTAGAGCAGAATGTTTCTCTAGTAACATAATCCATTGAAAAACAGAAGACATTCTGAAGGACCTTAACAGAAATTCTGAAAAGGTCAGCATGTTTTTATTAAAGTTACTGGAAGCCGTCGCTCTTGGTCGTCGCTATTACGTGGATAGCAAGCAGGGGGCCTTGTGCTGTTCTCCATCCCTGTAAACCACACATTAATTGACGCTGTAATCTGAACACGAGAAAACAGATTTTTTTTTCCTAATTACCACTGTATGCTTGAACGTGCAGATATTCTAAGCTCCAGTACGTACAATTAGTTAAGCATCTGACAAAGCAGTTTAATGAGATATTTCCTTAAGCGACCGTTTAATAAATATGAAAATCATTGTTGATCCCCGTTTAAAAAAATACCTCGATGATTCAATGGCAAAAACCAATGAAAGGCGTGTAAATATAATACTTGTGGTAATATAAATTATTTGTGATCAATTCTTATCATTCATATTAGTTATTTGTAGAAAATACATTCAAAACCAAAACACGGCTTAAAACTTAGTCGGAACATGTCACCATGCAGCATATAACAAGGCAGGTCCTAGGATCGACGTGAACATGCTGGCCGAACTGGCGGCTCGCGCTCCGATGTGGGTCACGTGTCAGTCCTCCGGCGCCCGTAAGCTGGCTGGAGAAGGGGGGCATTCCTGCACAGCGGCGGCACGAAGCGCTGCGGCACCTGCTTCGGGCTCTGCTGCCTTCGTTGCTGAAAGACGACGTCTTCGTTTTGAAGCGCTTCTTCTGCTGTGGACTAAGCGTGGCGATCCCACAGACATCCGGCTTCGTCCGACTTTCCTGCGTAGACTCCCTGCGGCAGGGTAAGTGCGGTTATCTAAGCGCGAGCCTGTAACGCGTAGGGAAATAGTTTGAGACTCGAACCCCCTAAACGCTACGCCGAATCCAGCGACCATAATAATTTAACATTAGAGATAATCTTAGAATTAATTGTTACCCTTGTTATCAAAACGTGTTGATTCGGCATTCAGTTTCAGGTGGCATTCTGTAATGCTCCAAACATTTTTCATTAACATTTTATTAAACTACTTCAGATTCCCTTCCCGGCTCACTGAAAGGTGTTTGAAACGCTACTGTGATGATTCCCAACAAGTCTTTGTGACCTGCGGATGAAAGAAATTGGCGATGACACGTTAAAATTTTTCTAAACCCTCAGTTTTACTGGATTAATTATCAATACACATATTGCTTTGTTTAAATGCTTAATTAGTTTATTGTAACGTACAATAAGTAGCCTACTTAATTTCCTGTCATATAAGTATAATTTAGCCTATGAAACACTTTGTCATTTAAAATTGGAAAGTTTTAGTGATTTATTTTACAATTCAAAATGACAAGGGATAATACATATTGTTGATTATTTGCTGTACATTACGGCGTCTTATTTAAGTAATCTGCATTTTTAGTGACATGTTTAACTGGATTGAGGTAAGATTTAAATCCGAGATGTATACGATGCCCTTAAAGCAGATCGCAGAAAGCGTTATATTTATGACAAAGTAGTATAATTGTTACAAGCCCAAGCCTTCGCCAGATAATCTGACTTATTCGCTGTCACTTTGATGCTGCTGTAATATTTGAATCATTCTCCATTATTTTTCCCTTTTTATTTTTCCTTTTTAAGTTTATCACGTGCTTCTCTCCCAGTTATGCCGTCCTCGCAGATTTTCTTTCTTCATGGCGTACAGCTTGTTCCGCGGTGCTCCTCGTTCCAGCCGCTCGCTTTGTTTAATCACGGTAGCGGCGAAATAGTGCGAATATTGGAAGTGTACTAAAAAGGTGAATGTGGTTATGGATGACAGTTTGAATGGGTCATTGACCAGAGTTCAGCATTCTAATGGTCCGGTGAAGGAAACAGAGCCTGCTGGTTCAGGACCCAGTACTGTAGGTCCTGATGGTACCAGTGTGAACAGTCTGCGAATGGGGTGATTGGAATTTTTGATAATTTTCCTGGCTTTCCTCATGCACTGCCTGCTATGTATATCATGAAGGGAGGGAAGCTCACCTCAGATTTTCTGTGCTCACTGCACTACTTTCTGCAAAGCTTTGTGGCAGTGGGCCGTGCCGTTTCCATACTAGGTGTAAGGACATGCCAACCAAAGCATGCGATTGCCCGGGGCCCCAAGCTGTGAGGGAGGCCCCTGAGGGCAGCCGATTACATGGCACTTTGCAGCGACAAATCTACTTTGTGTATTGTATACTAAATTTTCATTGTAGATGTTATTCATATCGACTTAACATTAAAATAAAGGTAATAACTTTTAGCATGTTGGTGGAAGGTGGGCTGGAGGCTGCCCAGAGTCCCTGGAATCGCTTCCAGATACCAGGCGGTGATGCATCCAGTCAGGGCAGTGTTTCTCAAACCAGTCCTTGGGGACCCCCAGACAGTCAATGTTTTTTGCTCCCTCCCAACTGTCAGGGAATTGGGAGGGAGCAAAAACATGGACTGTCTGGGGATCCTGAGGAATGGTTTGAGAAACACTAGTCATGGTGATATGGGGAGTTGCGTGCTTGTAGAGTCACTTTTTACTGTTGAGGACCTTATTGGTCCCAATGAGCTTTAATTTAGGATTTTCATAGATACTGAAATCACATTGTCAAAAAAAAATTCTGCCTTTTCTTGGCAGGTAACCTGGTCGAACAAAGAGGTTCCTTAATTTAGTAGCATGTTATGTGATTAATGTGATTAATTATACTGAGTTCTAAGAATATCATCTTCTATGAATCTAATTAATAATATCTCATCCAGCCATTATTAATTGGCTGGAATATCTGAGTCATGTCTTGTGATGTGTTAGATATTTGAATTACAAATCATCTAAGTGACATTAACATGAGTAATTGTATTTCATCAGAATTTCTTCCATCACCACCACACATGATTCAACTAATTAAGTGCATTAATCCATTGATCCATCTTCTAAACTACCTATCTAGTATATAGTATCAGGTCCCAGGTAGCAAAGGGCATGAGGAGTAAGGAGTACTAGGCTATTGCAGGACACACACTCATACACCATGAATGTTTTTGAGACATTAAATTACCTAAAGAAGACTTTGATTGACTACAGGAGGAATCAAAAGTATGCAGAGGAAACCAATATAGATGCAGACAAAACTCCACACAGACAGCAAGTGTGGGAACTGGACCTGAACCCTGGAGGTGTGAGACCAGTGTGATTCCCAGTAAGACACTCTCAGGAAAATAAAGATAATGACAATGTTTCTCCTTGCCTTCCACAAAAATGTCTCTGAGATCCATCTGTGTATCGAACGTCACTGCTCCACACTGGAGGTGTGTTCTTACACACTTCCTGTCGTATCCTTACACACTTCCTGTCGTATCCTTACACACTTCCTGTCGTATCCTTACACACTTCCTGTTCTGATCTTCATAGTCACCCCTTATGCTCCATATACACCCTGCACCATCATTCTTCAGAATAATCTCTGGTTGTTTCTCCCGCCGGAAGTGAAATATATCATGAAGCATAGTTGTTGTTGCGTTTGCTTATTTTACTGGAAATGTCGGCCGTTTATGTAGTAGTTTGTGAGCAGAAGGTGACCATTTCCCGGATTAGTGAAAAGCTTAGAGATGAAACTGAGGAAAAATGAACGAAATCCTTTGTGTATTCTATAATGAGTTACGCTGAAAATCACACCATGAATGGCGTAATGAGGAAAATGTATCACCTTCAATGATTGCAGCACCTGATGTTGGCCAGATGCTAAAAATTGAGACTGAAATACTGCAGCTGGTGTTCCCACACGGCTATTGCATTAGCTGTGCTTCGGTGAGCTTCTGGGCACAGTACGACAAATCACACTGAAAAGACCCCTTTGGAACAATGTGATACTAATTGTGCTTTTAAGATTTCTAGTGATGTGTAAAGTGATTCTGTCAGGCTTTTTTTTTTGATTTTATATGACCAGTTTGTTGATAAAGGCACATACAGCTGAGGGTTCAGGGCCGTATTGTACTTGAGGAAATGCAAGATGAGTGACTGTCCACAGGAGTAGCTGTGCTGTCTAAGCTGACAGAGATCTGTATGCACATGTCTGCATGTGAATGTGTGTGGCGTGTATTTGGTGCTGGGAGAGTTGGCACAGTGGGTTCAGATCTCTGCCATGGCTCCACACGTGTGTGGTTTACATGTTCTCCCTGTGTCATCATGGGGTTTCCTCTAGGTACTCTGGTTTTCCCTCATAGTCCTAAAACATGCTAAGGTGAATTAGCTGCCAAAATGTCTGTAGGTGTGAGTGTCCTGTGATGGATTGGCACCCTGTCCTGGGTTATTCCCTGTGTGGCCCCGGGATTGGCTCTGGACCCCCCAACCCTGCATAGGACAGCCAGGTATAGAAGGTGGATGAATGTTGGGTGGACTTACTACCAAAGGTCCTGGCTGCAAATCATTGGGTGTGCTCAAACTAGGAGGACTCCACTGTGAGGCCAGCAAATCACATGACCTCCACTCCTGGCCAGAACATGACGCTACCCTATATCTAACTGGTGAATTCTCTCCTGCCCTTTCACCACCTTAGCTACTGTGTGGTGAGCGTACTGGTGCAGAATGGCTGCCGTCGCATCATCCAGGTGGGGGCTACACAGTGCTGGTGGTTCAGTTGGCTGCCCATTGGTTCTGTAAAGTGCTGTATAACATTCACATTTCTGGACTCTTATGGAGAAGCAGAACCCCCAGTAAGCTAGTAAAGCGAGGGTTAGAAGTGGTGTCCATTTTGGTTCCTCTCTTTGTATTAAGGCTCTTTCACAATACGGTCAGACATAGTTAAGTGTATCTTTCTGCAAGTCCTGAATAAATCAAAGACAGGTCATTAGATAAAGATACTGAACTTTTAGCTACAGGATTCGCTCTGTGGAAGCGGTTCATCGTGCTGGCATTCTTTGAATGTCTGAATTTTTTTGTATATGGCCTGTGCTGAAGCAACGTCTCAAGGCTACAGGGGATTAATGGAAAAAGTAGAAATGAAACTGATAAATGGATCTGAATGTTGGTTTTGCTAATAATATTCGTAGTTACATATTCACTTTAACTACATCATTTTAGTGCAGTCTGTTTGCACTTGTCAGTCTGTCACAAATTAGATGAAATTGACATTCTTTTTTTATCATCGCAGAGCAGCATCGTTTATTAATATGTGAACAGCATTATTACACAGAATGGTTGAGGCACTGTTGTGAATTGTTGTAGCAGTAGAAATATGCACATCTCACTCGCCACGGTTTCAGGGGTTTGGAAAAGCACTGGCAAAGAAAAGCCAGTTTATAAAGGATCCTCAGAGGTAGTGTTTTAAATATGCCTTGGTGATATGTTAGATGCAGCGATAAAAGTCAGTCAAGACTTTTTCTGTGGACTCAGGATATCGTATATATAAAGCCAGCACCTTTGATTACATTACTACTCTGCCTCTGAGACTGCCTAGAGATGCAGTCTACACAATCTTTTATTAAATTATACTGCAGTTTTACTTATTTTAAGTGTCTGATTTTGGAGGTTCTGCTTTGTGATACTGTACCTTGAGGCATCTGCCGTCCCTGTTCCCCGTCATCCCATGGGCTGTCGCGTGTACCCCACGGTCATGGAGCCTCAGCTCGGTCACTAATTGGCTTCTACTGCAACCCCAGAGGAGCACAGGTGAAGTCAGAGGCGAGTGTGCAGCTGTAATGAGGAGTGTGGAGTGTGCGCACAGGCAGTGGGATGGCCAACTAATTGTTATTAAGACCCTAAGACAGCAGTGTAAGCTTGGAGTCTGTTAGCCCCTCAGATCATGGATCCTGAATACCTTAAAAAGTCTGAGAATTAATGAAGACTAATGGCAGTTTTCTACTCAATCGCAGTGCTTAGGTAGGCAGTGTTGTCATTTCAGCTTTAAATGTTTCATAATGTTGATTCAATCTACTAAAGCGCAGAATGATATTAAGCAATATAGAAGACTTTTAAACATTTACTTAACTTGTGTGCAGATAAAAATGTAAGTGCTTGATTCTTCGAGATGAAAAAGCTGACAGTGAATGGAAAGCTGTGTAGCAGTTAGTGATGTGAGCATCACCATGGTGATGGTGTCTGCTGAGCCATGAGACGCGTCAGCCTGGAACGCAACAGCTGCTCTTCGTCGCTTTATCTTCTTCAGTATATGCCTTAAAATCGGGAAAAAACAGACGTTCTGATCTTATTTTTTGCTGTGTCATTTTGTGGACTTAGGGCCAGTGTCTTTTACACGCAGGTAGAATATCTAACCCCTTTGGATGTGAGCATGGTCGCTGGGCTGGTTTCTTCATCAGCTGCCGTTTGTTGCACACGCGTGTTGTACATAGTCCGCTGAGGTATTTTTCTTCTCTGACAGACATGCACTACTCTGCTGTCATCTGGTTAAACTTGGCCTTTGTAATGGTTTATGGTTAGTTGTATAATAAAAACCTCACTGTGGTGCTACAACCCACCTGAAGTCTGCGCTCTGAGGGACGGTGTGAAGGTGCTACGGCCGACCTGAAGGCTATAGTAGACTTATCTGGCTACACTCCCCATCTAGCATTTCATTTTTCTTCTTTTTTTTTGTTTAACTTGGTCAGTGGAACCCATATGGTTTTGTGTTCCACAGAGAAGAGAAATCCATATTTATTGCAGTTCTGGTTCTCATTGCAGTTATAGCAGCACTAAAGCACAGAAAGGAACTTAGGATACAATATTTACAGACAGGAAGTGGTCAGTATCAAAGGTCATGTTTGATGAATACAGTTTACAGCAATAATCAAGAAAACCTTCTTTCCAAAATTAAATTTTAGACAGACTATTGCACTACTATGGATCTGGTTTTATCACCAGCCTTTTATGACATTTTTTTCTTTTAAAAGGTTCATTCGGGCTTTGTTGTGGATTATAAGTATCTGTCCCTAGATGTTCTCTGCTATGCTCTGAGTCATAGTCAGTTCTCATGGAGAAGTTTTAGTGATGCTTTTGGAATATGAACAAATCATGGTCTGCAAAAACCACAATGTACTTTTCCATAATGGATGTATACAAGATCCATTAACATGCTTTCTGCAGGCCTGGCCTTTCTGCAACAATTAATCAATGATAATAGTTTCAGCTGAAGATTATATTAATAATGTTGTTTTTAGCAAATGACAAATGTTGGGTGCTGGCTTGGTTGTTGAAACAGGATGATCAGATTGAAGTTCATTGCATGTGTAAAATTGCCCCCGTATCCAAACACTGTAAGAGAGGGTATGGTTGTAGGTCACTCCTTAACCTGTCCAAGGGTGTTAAATCAGCTCTTTGAAGATCAACTTGTGGGTTATTCCTGGGATATTGTGTGCTTCTCGTAACGGACATCAGAGCTGAGCCCGAGCCGCATCCTCTTCTGATGTTGTGTCCTCATCATCAAGCTGCTCTTGCCTTTGATGGGAGAACAAGGTCACATGAGAGTTACAGAATGAAGATGTCAAATCTAAGAACTTCTAGAGATCTACCTTGTGGCTCTTGAATGAATCTAATACTTATTGTGTGTTTTATATATTGTGTTTTTAAAAGTTTAATGGAGGATTGAGGGAGGTAACCCATGTGAGTATTAAGGGAACCTTCAAACTCGAGAAACAAAGAGCTGGTAACAGGAGCTGAAGCTGAAGCTGCACCCTTGGAGGTTCTAATCTGTGGTGCTTACCGGTGAGCTGTGATTCTGAGGTCTATCATATGCTGTTCTAGGGGACATTGATTGTGCTGTTTACTGACTTCATGTACAGATCAGAGAACCAGTGTTGGTCTGGTTATTCACGGGTGTCTGCAGCACTTCCCTCTTTTCCGCCTCTTTGTCAAAGCATTATAAGCACAATAAACTGATGTACATGGTGTCTGTGTGTGGGGTGTGTATTCAGAGGAATGGCTGTAGGCATTTTGTTTCACACAACGTCAATCTTTACCAATCAGTATAGTGTGATGTTATTGTTAAATGTAATTTGAATGATTATACTGTATATGAAACACCGCATACAATGTATCTTGGAAATATAGCAAGATCTCATTGTAATGATTCTTATGACAATAATTTGGTGAACCATCTGCATTTAATGATATCCATTTGGTGAAGCAGCGAGGCGTGGATGAGCGTGATTACACAGACGCTGCTTCGTCTGAACTATTAGCTGTTTATTTTTCCATTGTACAGTGGCTTAGAGACAATTTTTGTTCCTAATTAATGTTCAAAGTCACAGTATAATCACTAGGCTTCAGTCAGATCCAAAGCATTAGCAAAACCCAGTTGAGAAAAGTATGTAACATGTAAAATGTGACTCTTTTGTGTGTATCTAAAGATTGGACTGTATGGATCCCAGGGGGAAATTCTGGAGATAATAAATGTAAAGTTTAGAATCAGCCTGGCGTCATTCTGGTTAAATTTAGTGTGTGGGGCATAGAAGGATGTTTTAATCTTTTATAACCGTCACAGTTACGCTGGAGCTTATCCTAGATGCAGGGAGTACTCTGTATGGCAGTGTTCCCAATCAGGTCCTCTGGGACCTTCAAACAGTCCACATTTCTGCTCCCTCCCAGGCAGTCGGCAACGTGGACTATCTGGGGGGGTCCCCGAGGATCGGATTGGGAACACTGCTGTATGGGATATACAGTGCCATAAATACAGCTAAACTCAATGTTAGTTGATATTTATTTACCTTTTATTTTTAATGTCAAATTAGAAATGATTTGAAGCTTTAAAGCTTGGAAGCTCATTCCACTAAGTTTGTGTTTTTCTTGTTGTGAAGTTACTTTTAATCTTTCAATTTTGTAACCTTTTTTCTAGTTACTGAAAACTCATTTGTCTATTGACCTTTGTCACATTTGCCCGTGTCACTGAGAAGAGCTTCGCTTAATCTTGCTGAAAGCTCGGATGGCTTTATCGACCTGTTTTGTTCTAGTGAGAGATGGTAAAAGTCAGAGAGATCAGGAGAGCACAAACTGCCTGAGACTAGTCCGCAATCAGCACCTCAGCTGAACCTTGATGCATCGTCACGGTAACACTAATGTAGACAGATATACTTCAGTGATTCCAAGGGGACATTCATTTGAATATAACCACAAAAAACATCAAGTGCGGTGAGAGGAGTACAAGAGTGGCAAACTTAAGACAAAGTGCAAAGACCATAGAAGTAATACAAACACAAGGTTGTGGAAAAATTAATAGATAATATGAAACAAGGAGTGTATACAGATACATAGTCCTAGAGAGCTATGTAGAGTGTGATTTATCTGTTTTTAAATGTTGTCGTAGTATGTGCTATGGCTGGGGTGCGGGCAGGCACATAGAACCTTCTTGTCGCACTGGGGCATTACGTTCTAACTGCACACACGCTCAGAGATCCAGGGGCTGGAGCAGAACTCGCTGCCCTGGAGGTGTAAGGTCATGGCGCCTACCCACTGCGCGGTCGTCCTTCACTTAATGTCGTTCAGACAATGCTCTTTTTTCTTTTTTATCAGACATCTAATTTTTTTAGGTTTTATTCACCTGACATGTTTCGACGTTCACTGTCGTCTTCCTCAGAGTGTTAAAAAAGAAAAAAGAGCATTGTCATAATTACTTTAAGACATAATGAATATAATTGAAAGATTAATGTCGTTCAGGTTGCGTTCTCTCAGTTCTAATCAACACGAATAACGAATAGTCTAATTTCCAAATATACATGCTCAGTGTCTGTTGTTTATTGTGATATAAATACTGTATTACAGTACGATCCTGACAATTTTGTCTCCATCAGTTACTTGAGGCTTGGCAGATAATCTGAACAGTCACAAGCCATGTAATGCTGTTTCGGTCAGTGACTAACTGCACATACATCGGTGGTCCCATAAGATTATACAGGAACCGAATAATTCCTATTGCTTCCTGTGTCATAGCCATTGTAACATCATAGCGCATTGCATCACCTATGTGGTTGTGTAAACAAACCTACTTCGCTGCCAGTCGTATAAAAGTATAGCACATATAATTATGTACAGTACATAATACTTGATAGTGGTTAGTGCTGTTGCCTCACAGCAAGAAGGTCCTGGGTTCAGTCCCGGGTCCTTTCTGTGTGAAGTTCACACTCTCCTCGTGTTTGCGTGGGTTTTTGCCGGGGGCTCCAGTTTCCTCCCACGGTCCAGAAGCGTGTAGGGTGGGTTGATTGGCGAGTCTAAATTGGCCCTGTAGTTGTGTGAGTGTGTGCGCCCTGTGGTCTGCTGCCAACTGCCCAGGGTTGGTTCCCGCCTGAACCCGTTGTTCCCGGGATAGGCTCCGGTCCCCCCCATGACCACAGTTGGGATTAAGCGGTTTCAGAAAATGGATGGATGGATAATAAACAGTGTTACTGGTTTATGTATTTTACTACAATGTACTTTTAATTGTTATTTAGACTATACCATATAGCCGTGGTGTATAATAGGCTATACCATACAGCCTGTGTGTATAATAGGCTATACCATACAGCCTGTGTGTATAATAGACTACACCATATAGCTGTTGTGTATAATAGACTACACCATATAGCTGTTGTGTATAATAGGCTATACCATATAGCCTGTGTGTATAATAGACTATACCATATAGCCGTGGTGTATAATAGGCTACACCATACAGCCTGTGTGTATAATAGGCTATACCATAAAGCCTGTGTGTATAATAGGCTATACCATTAAGGTCTTTGTAAGTACGCTCTATGACAGGGGTGGGCAATCTTATCCGCAAAGGGCCGGTGTGTGCGCAGACTTTTGGGGTAACCTTTAGGTCAGCTGTTCAAACCCAGGTGTGAGGACTCTTCAGCCAATTAGTCTTTCAATTAGTAATCTAATTAGGGAGCTGTAGCGAAAACCCGCACACACAGTGGCCTTTTCTGGCCCATCCCTGCTCTTTGGTGTTCTCACAATGACGAAATCCCCTAACGACACATTTCTCAGAATGTATCCTGATCCTTAAGTGACACATGATTATACTAAGATGATATCATCAATTAACCATGTCAAAAGTCCCATTTGATTGATTTTTAAGGACTGTGTAAGGGAAACAGTGAAGATGTAAAAGACGGAAGTGCTTCCTGGTAGATTTTTGTAGCTAAACATGAGGTAAAACCTATAAGCAGGGTGTTGGCTTTAGGAGAAACGCCTCAACTCTGCAGCCTGCTGCTGGCCAGATGCAGATTCTGTGCATAGTGTGAGATGGATGTGCAGCAGACTTGGCAAACTGCTTACCAGGAGCTGGGAAGGAGCAAAAATGTGGCTGTCTGGGGCTCCCCGAGGACCAGGTTGGGAAACACTGCTCTGGAAGGTGCCTGGTAATTTCAGCCTCCTTGTTCAACCCTTTCCCTCATTTATCTACCGCACACTGCAAAATAGGATTCTAAGCTCTATATACGTGTAATGAATTTGAACACTGCTATACTCACACTATGTTGTTTAACAATGCATCAATTTGAGGTGTTCAGGTCGCACTGTAATTAAATCTTCAAGAGCTGTATGGCGGGATAGATTTCCAAGCCCAACCCATAGTTAACAGCTGTTTCCTCCTGAAATGGCTCCTTTTAATTTTTTTTTTTTTGAGTGTCTGTCATCCACAGACATGAATAGCAAGGTAATCTTCACCAAGATGCATGCAGTCTGGTAGGGAGGGAAGTGATGGTGAAAGACCAAGAAGAAGAAGAAGCCCACAGTGTGTGCAGTGGAGACAGTGAGCTGAGGGTTTGTAAACTCATAAAGCAACCAATGGGAAGCAAGTGGGTCACACCAGACAACACATGGTGATATCTCACTTTCACCCACCACCGTGATGCAGTGTCAGAATGACAGAAGCACCAAAAAGCCACTGAGAAAGTCCAAGACTGATCAGAAACAAAGCTCCACATGTTAGGATCTCAGCTTTTCTGCCCCCCCCCTTCCTTTTTGAAGCAGCACAATCTCACTAAAACTGAAGTAATACCAACTAGTGCTAGCCATGGATACAGTGACCACTAAAGACACTTGAACTTGTGAGAGAACTCAAATAGTATTTGATGGGTCTTATCACTTATTATATGGATGAAGATCTGCACATTTTGAGACAAAATTCACAAAAATTGAAGTAGCAGCGCTTGGTGATGGCAAAGAAAATATAGGGCAGCTACAGAGGACACTAGATCTTGTGTGGAGGTAGAAAGTTCAGCAGTAGATTGCACCAGTTTAGCGCAAGCTCAATAATTAACGATATGGGACCTCTTTCATTTTAAGGTAAATCGCACCACAATTGAAGTGATTCTGCTGAGTGATAGCAAAGGGAAGAGCAGCTGCAGATTGTGCTTGATTTTGCGAACTTGATAATTCAGACATTATCTGAGAACTTTTTACAATTCCACAAAAACATTACATGGATGATCTATTTGTGTTTTCATTTTGAGCAAATTGCTTGGAAATTGACGCATGGAAGGAGAGCCACGGATGCAGATCTGGTGAATCTGATTACACCGAAACATGAATTTGAGCTTTTGGTAAAGATTCTTTGGAGAGGTGGGGAGAGTGTGTAGGGGGGCTCGAGATTGTAGAGATTTGGGGGTGTGGGAGCAGTAGGAATGGGGGGGGGGGGGGGGG
>JAODJU010000108.1:2057517-2078436 GCA_026776725.1 Gnathonemus echidnorhynchus | reverse complement strand
GGGGGGGGGGGGGGGGGGGGGGGGGGGGACCATGCCATCCAGGGAATACATCGTTGTTCTGATAGTATCAAAGTTTCAATTTTTTTTTCTCTTCCAATGAATGAACTTGATGAACTTTCACCTTTTGCCATAATTGTTGGGACTTCAGGTACCAGCTTGGTACAGGTGCATTACCTAAATCTGTGTGCCGGAAAGAAGAAGAAGAAGCAGAGATTATTGGTATTATTTGGTGACAGGCTGAGTGGCATGAGCACGTGGCATGAACAGACAACATCTGAAGCTCCGTTCAAGAGCAAAAGATTAAAAGCCATGTGGACGACAAAAAAGGCGAGTTTAAAAATAGTTTGAGTAACATTTACTTCAAACAGCGCGGACAGGCAGCATTGATTGCTTTTCGAGCAGAGTGCCCACCTGCCCTTGGACATCTGAGGAGTGGAGAGGTGAGCAGGAAGGGCAGACACATGCTGCTGAACTGGTAATGGGCAGTTGGATTGGTCCTGCTGGAAAGCACCATAGTTCTCTGTTAGATAAGGAAACTATTTAGCAGGTGCCCTGTGCCCCGCTTTCCACTCAGTTGGTTTCCTCAGTTTTTTTTCTTTCGTGCAGATTGCATACCTCTTTTTTTTTTTCTTCTTTTTTTAACCTGGGAAGCTTCTGTTCCAAGGTTGAACTTCTGTTCTGCTGCCAGGTTGGGCTGTTATTAGTTTCCTATGCTGACACCGTAATCTGAAGCATCTTAATAATAATTATGCACCCTTTTAGAATTCCCTGTCTGGGAGAGAGGGCCTGTTCTGGACTGCAAACTGGATCCACCTGTAATATTGAAAGTGTTCTCGTCTGGACGATGCAGTTCCTTCTCTGAAGTTTTTATTAGTTTAACGTGCAGTTTGGCTAAATTAGATACTTTCTGATAAATCATTCAGTCCCGTGCGCTGCTGTGCAGAAAGCTGGCCGGCACTGATCTTTGGTCTATGGCGCAGCAGTCGAACCTGAGCCAGCTGAGAAGCCAGAAGTTCCATTTCCCCTCTCTCTGGTCCGTAGCCCTTAGGCTGCCCTACTTCTGAACGGCAGTTCAGCGTCACTTACTTATTCTTAACATTTTAATTGTGGTCTGAAGTATAGGCAGTTTTTTCAGATAATGATGAACTGCAGAGGTGCCCGTACCATTGGCCATAACTGTATGCTGTTTCAACGTTGCCCATCCTCAAATGGGCTCCATAAAGCTGACTAATGTGCACTTTGTCCATTATACAGAATGCTGCTTCACTGACAGAGTTCAGGTTAAGTACCTCTTTCAAGTGTAAAAGCTTTGTGTTTGTTAGCTTGCTGTATTTGTGATCTGTGTTCTCTGTTTACCGGTGGACATGCAGAGTAACTGACTGTTTACTGTGCATATGACAATAACATTCTTGAATCAAACCTTAATCTTCTCATTTTAAACTGATCTTGTTCGGCTGCTTTGTAATCAAATATCTAAATCTGGTGAAAGCATCCTCTGCATGTAAGTGATTATTTAAAGCAGTGTTTAATCTAAAACAGGGGCAGGTGGATGCTAGAGGGTTAAGGGCTTTGCTCAGGGGCTCAGCAGTGAAGCTACTCTTGGATTTGAACTGACAACCTTCCGATCTCAGCCACAGCATGCTAACCCATGCGGTGAGCCACACACCGTCCGTTTTTTGTTTTTGAAATTGGATGTTTTCTGTGAATTAAAATCCTAAGTGAGTTCATGCTGCACTAGTTGCACTTTGATGTATGATATGCTAAGATGTATTTTAAGATCAGTTCAGCAGGAAATGCACAAAGTTTTGTCAGTAAGAAATAGCCAGCAATCCGAACAGCCTCGTCAGAGCCGTGGTGCAGCTTTTCACCTTGCACTTGTCTTTTAACTTCGTCCTCTGTTTTTTTTTAGCCTGTGTGCAAGTTTATATTGCTGTGCTGCTAATCTTGCGGACAGCTGACATTGTTCAGACTTGTGTCACTTTCAAAAATTGTTGGGGACGTGAGCAGGTTCCTGTGTCCTCTGCCCTTGTGGCGACCGAAAGCTAAGGAGCTATTTTGTCTTGCAGCAAAAAATGAAAACAGTGCTGCATCAACAGTTCGAGTGGATGACACGGCCCTTGGGGTGACATCAGGACGGCCCCCGCCCCGTGTGGCCATCAGTGCAGCTGGCCACCCTGGCTGGGGGGCACAGCTTTGTGGAGGTACTTATTATGCAGCTGGCTGTTTTTGGGAGGCTCCGAGATTTTTAGTCATGGCTGTGTAAATGCTCAGGAAGACTTGCTATTCCTATAGCAGGGCTGTAACACGCATGGCAGTCCTTCTGATACAAAGGTTGTCTTCTGCCTGCCTTTCGTCTGTGTCTGTTTTAATTCTGGAGAGACAATTTGTATCACGAATTGATATGTAATATTTTTAAGCTGTGTTTAAAATTTGAAGTATTTGAATGGTGTTGCGTGTTGATGTCTTTTCCCATGAACATTCAAGTCTTTTTTTGTGTTTTATAAGTGAAGGTACATAATAAAGGACATTTTAATGCAGATCTCAGAAGTGAGTTGGACTGAAAGTGGCTGAAGGCTGGTCCAACTGGCAACATGGAGCACAAAATAATGACATTTTATTAAGCAAATGTGACAGGCTCTGGTGAGGGGAATTATGGGGGGGGGGGAACTCATCAAGTTATTATACTGTAGTCGTGTAGTAAGTGCTTTTATCTGCCGATTCTCCAATATTCCTTTGCTTTTCCTCATGTTGTCCTAAGCTAAGCTTCAGATCGATTTGTACGTTGCTGTGTTTGCAGCTAACTTCTTTAAAAGCAACACTTGCCTTTCATAATTTTTAATTCCTAACTTGTGTTACTAAACAACATGTAATGCTTGACTCAAAGACTGGTTAACAAGCTTTTGAATACAGAAAGCAGTGATTTTATGAAGTGAACACATGGATATGATCCGTGAGCTGGTGCATAATGCCTGAATGCTGCACAGCACGCCGGCGCCCCGGGGGGGGGGATTCCCGCCAAGTGCAGTGGGGGAGGCACAGCCCTTGAACCACCTGTCGCTCCCTTGCTGACAAACATGTTGTTTTTTTCAGCTGAGAATTAATGTCAGGTTCTCTCAGGCGCATTCAATGCTTCAGTGTGATATTTTGGAGGTAATACTGAGAGTGTAATATCTAAGCGTTGAGTTTCAGTGCGTCACATAACTGGCAGTGTGTAATGTGAAACTGCAAACTGGAAAGTCTAAAGTCAGACTTATTCAAATTAGGATTTTACACTCTTGGGAATGTGGATCCAAGTGTACCTCTCCCTGCCATTGCCCTTGACTGACAGCAGGTGTCACTGTTGCTCCAAGAAGTCAATTCACTACTAAATAGCGGTCATTTACTCTGGTTTTTGCTCGTTGGACATGTTCGCGCCCTAACCATTCACTTCCAAATTATACTCATCATATTGTCTCATCTTGTCTTTTTTCCTGCAAATACCCAGATGTGTAGATGTATAGCTTTCTATTCCTCGGTTATACAGGTTCATCATTGTTGCCACTTTGATACAGTCATGTAGAAAAGGTGATCGCTGCAATGCAGTGGCTTCCTGCCCAGGGAGTCTCCCACCTCTTGCTTCCTGGGATAGACTCCTGGCTCAGTGCAGCCATGTACAGGATAAACATATGAATGGAATAAATGTGTGAAGGGTCAACATTAGTGGGGTGTGTTTTTGTGTAATTCTGGTCTTATGACCATAATGATGGAACAGGGGAATTCCTTATTGTATATGTTAGGGAGCCTTCCTCTCCGATTTTAAAGGAGTGTTTCGGCTTTATATCTGTCTCTGTGTTGTGTCTTTCATGGCTGGTTTGTTATGATGTGTTCATATTGGTGTGTTTGCTCTGTTCAGTGCATCAGCGTGTAATTAAAAATAAACACCGTGTTCCGCCTTCCGCTACCGTTCCTTAGCAGGTGATGCACGATGTCAGACGTTTCATTCTTTCCACTGCAGTTGCAGAGCAGGAGTGGCCCTCGGATTGCCTGTCGGAAAAGGTGACCATGTCTACGTCAGATACACAGTAGTGCAGCCCCACACCGGAGGCACATCCAAACCCCCTAGAATGAAAATTCTCTGATAGACTATGGGATCGATTCCAATGTGAACCAAAAAAGTACCAGCATGGGACAGGTTTCTAAACAATGTACCCTTCACTTTTTGTACGATTTGCATATTTCCCTGGAGACATGCTTACAGCGTAGCATTCGAGTCCCTGTATATGGTAGAAAGTGCAGTAAACAAAGGTCCTCAACCCAAGTACATCCTCAGTCACTGTAGTAAATTCTGAGCATACATGAGATACAGTGGTAGTAAATTCTGAGCATACATGAGATGGTAGAGTAGTAACAGTACTGTAATATGATGGTACTCGTCACTGTATAAGAAATTGGGTTTGAGGTTGAATGCAGGCGGAGTAGCTGTGAATGATGTGTGGTTGGGCGCTTCTGAGCTTTGAGCTTTCTGGCCGAGCGGGAGGGATCCCGCGGGTCTCGGGCTGCTTCTATCGCACGGGGGTGAGGATGGGATTCTGATTTTGGCAGCCTTGAATCGTGGAACTGTTCAAACTTGCGGTGCAGAGGAATGCGGCAAGGAGCGTGGGGTGTAGAGTCGTATAAGGAAATGGAGGTCTTTAAGATGAGGGGTTTGATCTGTGACTGAACCATGTTTTAGTTACGTCATAGGAAATCTTCAATATATGAGATTATATTGTCATACACGTGTGTGTGTGTGTGTGTATATATACAGTATAGATAGATAAAGTTCTGTAATATTCTATAAAACTTTGATAATGTTGAGCTGTGTGGCAGCCTGTGGCAGTGAAGCGCGATGAGCTGGGAGGGGGCTGAGTTGTTTTATTTGGCATTGTCCCCCTTTTCAGGGACATGCAGTGGAACGGCAGGAATGGGGGTAGTGTGTAACCAGTCCTGAATGAAAACAATAGAAAATACGGGAAACCAGTTCTCTAGTATGCAGTTCAGGACTAGACAGCTTACTGATCACTTACCTCAACGGCAACAAAAAACACACCTACATCAGTGACTGAGGTGCAGATGGAGCATCTTACAGGTAGCAGACAGGTCTTAACTACCTCCCTGCCGAGGCGGACACTTCCATGTTCCTACAGCCTTTAAGATCTGGTGGGGTGGATGTAGCTTGTTCAGAACAAATTTTTATGTACAGCTAGCTTGAGTGAATAACAAAGGGAAATGTGTTACAGCTTATTCAATACATTTAATATGGAGTTGGCAGTTTGAAAGACTGGCTCACCTGACTAATTAAACACTTAATTGTATATTTGAGGTCATCCAATATATTTTGTATCTAAATTCAACCCCTATAGCTCTATACAAAATGTTTTATTTGAATGGGTCAGCAGCGTGGAGGTTTATATTGTACAGAAATGAACTCTGAGGAACATTTTTGTATCATTGCACATTAATCTTGTTTGTACCAAAGCTGTACCAGAGCTGTACCCCTTTTTCCTGATAGTATAAGCCTTGGGCATCAAGGCCTGAGTGTTGGTGATGGGCGAATGAGGCTTTGTGAACCATTTGCTGCATTTTCTGACCCCACTAGATGGTGCTCTTACCTAAATGATGGTGCTCTTCATGAAACTTCATTTCCCCATCATTACAGAGTGTATTTACAAGGTTAGTACAACAGAAAACACAACCTTACATGATGGTAAGGCACAGGTAAACTGACTGGGTGAGCAGCATCTTGGCCCCCTCCAGGGTATCTCCTACCCCGTCTTACAATCATATATACAGGGTTGCCAAGTTGGTCAGCTGGCTAGCATGAAATTTTCAGTTTGAGACAAGTCTGCACACACGTGCATTCGCATTTACATGTACATAACAGTTTAATTACCTTGTAAATAGTCTGTTATTTGCAAACTACCCCAACATTTTTGATGTAGCTCATTTTAGGTTTATAATGGAATAATATAGATTTGCTGTAAGATTTCTTGCATGAACGGGAGTCTGAAAGTGTGATTGTTTCAGCACCCTCTCTGGTTGTTGGTGTTACTGCAGTGTCAGAGTACTGCACAGCAGCATACCCATGCCTACAGTTTTTGTTAAAGAAAAATTATACAATTTTTTTTTATAAAGTCCATTGGCTCAAAACGTCTTCTAGCACCTATGGCATTGCCTGGCTCAGGACGGGCAGTTTTAGCCATGCCTGGCGCGCAGTTCCGTGGCTCATTTACATTTGCATTTTATTTATTTGGCAAATGCTTTTATCCAAAATGACATACAATTGAAAGCGGGACCAGACAGGGGTTACGGGCCTTGCTCACTGGTGCCAGCCATGGGATTTGAACTGGAGACCTTCCAGTCGATGTGTTGCCATCCTTTTGCATCCCAACATGGCTGTTTGCATTGACCCGCCCGCTGTCCATCAGTCTCTCGGTACCAGCTGCTGTCTTCCGCAATCAGGCGGTTTTCACATGCTGTTTTTGATTGCATTTGGTGTTTTCACTTTTTATAGACACTGACTTCCAGAAATGCTATTCTAACCTTTCTGAAGCAATCAGTGAGTCATTTTTGACTTTTCCTGGTTTCAGTACCCTTGGGGAACATTACAGTAAACCACTTAAGTAAATTGTTGACTGACTGACTGATGTTGCTGCGGTTCATACTGACCCAGCTCTCAGTTTATGTGGTATCTGAAACTTACTCTCTGGTATATGACTTAAAACTAAATTATTCCTCATGTTATAAAAATGAACGCCACATTTGTAAGGAGCATTCTATTTAATAGCCTTAATATGTATGCTTAAATACATAGATGAGTATGAGACTATATCTACGATCTTATGACTGAAAGTTAATGTCTTTGAAAGTGTCACAAAACTACAGCAAAGACTTTTCTGATTTGTGTCAAGACCCCTTAGTGGGCGGGACCCACGGAGGGAGTGGGGGCTTCTTGAGGTCCACCTGAACAACATGGCTTTTCTTCTTCCCAGCATCCTTGCCTTCCTTTGCAAAATAAGTGCTCGTGAAAGGGTACAGTGTATGCATGAGACCATGCAGGGGCAGCCTGCCGGGCAGCGTGGGCTGTAAAATCATAGGGGGTGGATGCTAAAATGTCTCCCCACCCCTGGAGACAAGACAGCCATGGCGATATGCCTTTTTATACTGCTTCTGCAAATGAAGGGTGGTCTTCTGAAATGTTAAACACAGTACAAAACTAACCAGAACGGGTGGTCTAAACCAAATGGGTGGTTTAAACCAGACTGAACCATCCTACCACTGTTTTCCTTGCTTAAGACTGCCTTTGTTTTATCTACTCCTTAGACTACAGTTACATCTGCTCTGAAAGCTCATGATGAGTTTGCATGCACGTCAGAGGAAGCATCATTAAATACTGTCACTTTCCTGTGACTTGTGCCTTCCGAATCGCCTGTAGCGTGATCATACTTGGGCCATGTGTGGGTGTAGACACCCAAACAGAGACTAGTTCTCCAATGCTTCCCTGCTGCAAATCCATGAAACTGGGTTATGCTTTGTCTGCTGCTGTTCTTAATCTCACTGTCCTGCTGAAACCACATTGGTTTGGATTGAGTATGTCACTCGATCAGTAAACTTAGACAGGCTGAGAACAGGCTATAGATAGAAGGGCCAAATTAAGGCTTGATGCTTCTACTCCTTGACTTACATTTATTTTTTATGTAGCATTGTTTATGCAATCTATGCACCTACGAATGCTCTGATGTGCAACCATTAACAGCCTAGTAATCTGAATGCAGGGAATAAAATTAGCAAAATATATTCTATGAAGATTGCATTTGAGAGGAGTTATTGTTGTTGGCATTATGTAGCAGGTCAGTCCAGGTTAGCTCATTCTGGGGTGTCCTTAGACATTCCCAAATCAGTGGGTGGTGTAATTGCTTCAGTATGTCTGAGGTCTGCATTAGGTGCTTCGATCAGCTCCCAAGGGCACCGTCATGGTGACCTTCTGATAAGACGCCCAAACCAACCCAGGAGACTCCTCTCATTCCAAAGGAACAACAGCTCTATTTCAGATTCCCTCCAGAGCTCAAAACTCCTGACCTTGTTACGGACAATGATTCCAGAAATCCTATGGAGAAACCTTATTTCCACAGCTTGTACTCATAACATTGTTCTTTTGGTCATTACCCACTGCTCATGGCCATGGGTGAATATCGGGATGAATTGACCAGTAAACCTCAAGTCTCATCTACTTCACCAGCATGGACCTCCTCAGTGTCTGCAAAACCGCAGCCACCGCAGTAATCCACCTGTCAATCTTACCATCTCTTGCGAACATGATCCTGAGGTACTTGAACTCCTTTGCTAGAGGCAGAGTCTGTCCCCTTACCTGAACGGGATGATACTCTTTTCCAAGAGGGCACCATGGCCTCAGATTCGGATTGCTAATTCTCATCTCCACATCCTCACACTTGCCATCAGATTGCCTAAATCCCAGTTGAATGAGGCAAAATGCACGGATGAATCTTCTGCTCCACCATACCAGACACTCTTCTAGCCAGGGCTGTGCCATTATAACACGTCTTTTAAAAACCATAAACAGGAATGGAGACAAGACACACTTCATGAGGCCAACACCCTGAATGTCTGAATCTGAATGGCTTTGATCTGTTTTGTTCCAAAGATGGGGCCATAACTCCTACTGCATTTATCAGGAGCTGAACAGCACACAGTACGCCCTGGAACCCCACATTCCCATAATGCGTCCCACAGTATGTGTTGGGGAGCATCTCCTCATGCTGTCTCCAAGTTCCCAAAGCGCAGGTAGAATTTGTAAAAATATTTCCATGAACTCTCACACAGCTGTGTGAAGGAGAAGAGTTGACCCTTTGTTCCACTGCCAGGCTGGAATATGCTTTATTCCTGCTGAATCCTAAGTTCAGCCACTAGGCAGAGACTCTTCTCCAGTACTAAGGAATAGGCTTTCTCACGGAAGGAGAGATGTGATCCTCTATAGTCGAAATATAAAATTGAAACGATGCTTTACACACACACACACACACACACACACACTGTGCTATTTATTTATACACACACATACAGACAGTTGGGAACTAGCAATGGGCCTGAGTGCAGTCAGCCATTTATCCAGCACCAGGGAGGGGGGGAGGGGTTAGGGGGCCTTGCTCAAGGGCCGAAACAACATGTAACTATTATGCAGATTATGGAATTTGAATCGGTGACCATTGGGCAAGAGACCTAACCCACTGAGTCACATGGCTGCCCACACCCTCTGGTCCCCCCTTTTAAAAATGGAGGCAACCATCACCGTTTGTCATTCCAGAAGTACAGAACTGAACAGAACATCTTTAGGGTCTCTCTTCATGTGATGAAATATATGTATTGAATGTGTTGGTTTTGCAGCATCCAGTTTGCATGTTATTTATCAGATTTTTTTTGCAAAAGTAGAATCAGACAGTCCTTGGAGCAATCAGGGCTTAGGGGCCTTGCTCGAGGGCCAAACAGTGAAATCTCTCTCCCAAGTCTGCGATTTGACCCAGCAACCTTCTGAGCACAATTACAGCACCCTAATTCACTGAGCCACATGCCACAGTCTGTTTGCCAGTTAGGGTTACGGTTACTTTAGTACTTAGATGGTCTAGACTTCCCAGTTCACCTGTATGACTTGAGTGGGGGGAACTCGAGGAGTGTGATTTAAAAAAATATTTTAAATAGTAATGCTTTATATTGTGGGGGAAGCAAAAAATTTACCTGCAGCTCGTTAACCTTCGTTTCAAGATCTCCATATAAAACTGGCTCAGCTTCAGGAATGTGCTATGGTGCTGGGACAGCCAGTGCAGATATAGATGAGCTGGAGTTAAGTAAATGATCACTTGGTGAGGGACACTGGCACTTTGAAGGATCATGTTATTTCTTAATGACCCGCTTGACGGCACTCATTTCACGCTCTGGTAGCTGTGCGCTAAGGCTGACGAAGGGATTACAGAAGCTGCCTTCAGCCATGGAGCCCAGTGGAGCTGGACCGTTGAAACTGACGCCGTTGTTCATACCTTTCCTGAAAATCTCTTTGCACTGTCCCCCACCTGGATCACCTACCCGGAAACCCACAGTGGGTGTGGTTGTCCTGCACAGTCAAGATTAACTGGTTAAGTGCTCTTCTGTTTGGCTGCAACACTGGATCTCATTGGCTGAAAGTTGGAACTGATTGTCAGCCTGGAACAATCTTGCCCATCGCACATGCAGAGTCTCAAGATTGTTTTCAGAGTTCATCGTGTTATTTCTGGCATTCCAAAGACGCTTGGAAGTTTTGTCTTAAACTCAAGATTCAGACTTTGGAGTGCAGAATGCAGAACAAAAGGTCCTATGTTCAAATTACATTTTAAAAAATGTAACTATGAATTACATGATTTGTATTATATATGTGTGTAGCCTACTATCAATGCATGTCTGTTTAACTGTTGCAAAATAAACAGTTCAAACTGCATTTTAGATGGGATAAATGGAACAAATAGAAAGCTATGAACGTTAAGTCTTGCTTCTTCAGTCATAGCATTCTTACAGATCTTGCTCCCTTAGTGACATCATTGTCATGAACACATTTCCTGCTCATGACCTCAGGCAGTAGTACTGGACAATAAATGAAAATATGTAAAGTTAGGACGTGAATTTGGATTTCTGTATATGTATGAAACACTTTGCTCTCTGCTGAACATTTTAATAAGTGTTTTTGAAGATGTAGACTTTAGATATAGAATTTCTTTGACAAAAATTCTTTGTGTCATTTATATGTATGTTGTAGGAGTTAAGAGACCCTTTAGGATAGCAGTTACTCTCTCAGGTTAACATTTGGCTTGGAGGTGATTGCTGTGTATACCATGGTAACCCTGCAGTGGAAAACTACTGAAATGGTGCAGGCCCATTCAGTCACCAGTTCCAGTGTGTCAGCACCAGAACTCGGGAATCAGTAACATACTGAAGAGCTCCTGAGGGCACTATTACATAAAGAACTGGGTCTAAATCATGGTGGATCTAGAGAAATCATGGTGGATCTAGGACACAAGAATGACTCTGTAAGTACCTGCAAACCATAACAAGCTCTGGAAAATTATAGGGGAAATTAGGATGTAAAACATAGTGTTAGTTTGTGAACAAACTACTGCATTATTTTAAGTATTTAGGTTTTTTCTCCAGGCAATAACTAAGTGAATTTGAAATATGAATGAATATTTGTCGTAAATTATGTAAACTACAATGAACTTTTTTATTCCTGATAAGAGGATGTAATTGTATTTTAAGCTGGTGTGAAAAGGCATTTTCTCTTGTTCTTCGTTGGTTGCTTGTAAATCCATGAAAAAACTTTGAAGTTAAAAGTGCAGCACAGAGCCTGACTTGTTACCAGAGCAACTGGAAGTGGTGAACCCCCCCCCTCCCCAATCCCTTTATGTGGCAAAGAGGCGTGAGAGGGAGGAGTGAAAAAGTGAACGAGTAGATGAGCAAGAGAGAGAGAGAGAGAGAGAGAGAGAGAGAGACACACACACACACACACACACGTGTTTGTCCATCCGCTCACTCACTTAAACCGGGTGAGAGCTTAAGGGAGAAGTGAGAGGCACTCGTTTGGAGACTGGGCAGGACTGAATTTGAGGGGTGGCAGAGGCCGAGCGCCCAGCTTCAGCCAGCATGCCGCAGAGGAAGCGCAGCTTCACTTTCGGAGCCTATGGAGGGTGAGTGTCTGGTTGGTTTTCCGTCACTTTCCTCTACTTGTCGGTATTTGCCCACGTGTGACTTCTGCGTGGGTCTTGATGTGGACAGCTGTTTGCACCCAGTCTGCTCATAGCTGTGTGTGCGTGTGTGTCTGTGTGAGTTTGTTCGTGTGTTTTATGTGTGTGTCTGTGTGGCTCGGTCGGTACATGTCTGCAGGCAGTATCTGCAGGTGCCCCTGGCACTGTTTACTGGAGCGCTCTCACAGTCTGTCATATGAATACAGTAAAGCCTTTTTCGTTAATGAAGCCCCGGCGGAGCTGACAAAACAAGCTTTTCTGTGACATTTCCATCCCCGAGCCGCCATGGCTGACTTCAGAGCACCTTCTGAAGAAAGATTAACAAAGTGGTCCATTCCAGCCGAGTGGGTTTGGGTTAATTATTTTTGGGGGACAATAAAGACTGTAACACACTCCGCTGCCGAGGTTTACAGGCCGAGCCTGTTAATGCGTGGAGTACCACACTCGGACGGTAAACACCCTCCAGGGGTGCTCTGTGTGCTGGCCATCAGCTGTGCTGCATCCTGCATGCTGAACTGCCCAGCATCTCTGCCTAACTGGTCAGAGTGGAATACCAGCAGCGGTTGACAGGTCCTCTGGGGGTGGGGGACAAGGTGCCCCCGTGGCTTCCTCAGTACAACCTCCAGCTGAAGTATTCCATGCGGCCTTAAGCCCCCCCCCCCCCCGCCCCCGGGACACTCCAAAGAGGACCTGAAACCTAACAAAAGTACTGCCTTCTGATAACCCTTGAATATGCTCTACTAGGGGTACAGTCTGCAGATCTGCAGAAGTTTGTAAATGTGTTTGTGAAATTTGTGTAAGTTGTTATATTTTAATGTTCAGTGTATGGAGATATTCATATAGCGGGGGAATCTGTGTCTGTGTGTGTGTGGCCATGTATACATTACATTCTGGGAACCAAATGTCCCCACAATCTGATAAAAACCTGTTATTTTGATATTGTGGGGACCATTTTTTTGGTCCCTGCAGGGGGAAACTCAGTTTCATAAAAATCTGTGACCGCAATCAAAAAACTAAAAGTGCCTAAAGTCTGTATTTTGTTTGGTCACTTAAGGTTAAGGCTGGGTAGAGATTAAGGTTGTCATTGTTGGGATTAGGGTTTTTCCCATAGAAATGAATGAATGGTCTGTGCAAAAATATGCATACAAATGTGTGTGTGTGTCTGTTTTCCTTGTCTCCCATCATGGTCCTATGATCATATCACACATTTGCTCTCACAGACTTAATGGAAAATAAAATGATTACGGAGTTCTGTGATAGAAAGACCTCCCCTTTAATACAGTGGAGGCAACTTTCTTCCTTTTTTTAGAAAGAAAAAAAAATCTCCTTTGTTTTCAGTGCATTTCAGAATCCTAATTAAAGGAAGTTAACAATGGGAGAACTGTAATGTCAATGAGAGACATTCTGAGTGGAAAAGCCCATATTGAGGCTTTCGGCTGGGAGCCGCAGTGTTTCATGAAGCTCAGCACTTTCCCCGATGCCACTTTCCACATAACAGTGAAGTCCATGCAAAACAGAGCCCAAGGAAAATAACAGATTCCGAAGGGAAGGGCAGTGTGACCTTCAGCTAAACAGAGCCATGCTTTAGGTGAACTTTCAGTGGGCCTCTCTGTCCATGTGCTGTTTGTGAGGCAATCGCCCTGCGGCTTTGTTTTAAAGATTCATGCAGATATTGGGGTGATTCCCAGCTCTGGAAAAAATAAGAGACCACGACACCATTTTAATTTCACTTTTTCTCAGTTTATGGGAATGCATCTGTGTAAAACATACATTTGTTTTTTTGCAAGCTCCAGTCTGGTTCGTCTCTGTTTCTCATTGATGGAGGGCTTTTTCCTTGCTTTATGGGCCTTCAGTCCTGCTTATAGGAGCCTGATACGAACTGTCCTAGCAGTGCACCTCACACCTCCACTTAATGTTTCCCATTGCTTTTGAAGGTCACTTGAGGTTGTCCTCAGATTCAGGACGCACTGTTTGATAACTTGATGGTCATCTCTGGCATTAGAAAGTTACTTCTGCCCTCTACCTCATCATTCCCAGTGTCTCCTGCTTCATCTCGTTCTTACGTCTTGCTGTTTAGGAGCTTTGGGCCTGGAAGCAGCCTACCTCGCGGTGTAGCCTTCTGCCAGCAGAACCAGGATTAAACCAAGATGTAAAAATGCTGATTTTTGAGAGCTATATATGTGTAGATGCTCCTAAGCGCAGTACATCTTAAAGGTCACCGTGTCACCTTTTCCTAACATTTGTAAAAAGAGGAGCGATTAGCGAAGCAGGTTGTGGAGGTAGTGAGGAACATCACAGTGCAGCCAACAGCAGAACCACTCAGTTACTCATTCCAGCTGCTTTACTTCAACCAGCTGGTGGAAGGAATTAAATCTATAAAAATGGGGCTCAGCAGGTTAGGATGCTGGGCCTGTGATTGGATGGTCACCCCGGACTGACTGAGTGATTAGGATGCTGGGCCTGTGATTGGATGGTAAGTATGTAGAAAATGTAGAATGGCTCATCAGAGGGGCCCCATTTTTAACTTTAAATTCCCAAATTCTCGAGCTTTTTTGTCATGCTTTGGATCAAAGCATGCATAAATAAATAAATAAATAAATAAATAAATAAATAATAAATGCAATAAGCATCCTGTCATTCTAATAGCTGTTGGTCTTCACAGTTGACCACTATACCACTCAGCACATCTATTTAATCTCTGGGGTTTCCATTTATCATTTATAGCAGAGGGGGGGGGTCCCTGTATTTCCACTCCTCACTCTTGTGCTACTTGCACCCTCCGGCACTGATTTGCCTGCCGGTGGCATGAGGCATTGGTTAGACCACATGTCCCAGGGAGGTTTCTTAGTCTGAAACTGCCAAACGGGTTGCTGCCGCTTGCTGTTTGCTGTCCATCCTCTGTCTTTTTTCCCCACACACACTTGATGTCATTATATTGTATCCTTACTGCTGTATTAGCATAAGAATTAAGATGTGATGCTACAGCTAATTAGGTCTTTCCTAATCACACTGGGTCAGTTGTGGTTGGAGGGAGCCATGTGAAGTGATACAAGGCAGCTGCCACGTTGTCCCCGGGTACAGCCGGCTGCCTGATTGGTGTGGGACGCCGTCCTTGGGTATGGCTGGCTGCGTGATTGGTGCTGGGCGTCATCCCTGGATACGGCCGGCTGCGTGATTGGTGCTGGATGCTGTCCGTGGATACAGTCGGCTGCGTGATTGGTGCTGGGCGTCGTCCCCAGATAAGGCTGTCTGTGTGATTGGTGCTGGATACCGCCATAGTGTCCTCCTGTAAACACGCAGTTGTCTGTTATGAAGCAGCATTGATAACTGCCTCTCTGCTCACTGTCGTGTTTTCACAGAAACCTTAAGAGTGAGTATCAGAAGGAGTCACATATATTCAAGGGTTGTCAGCCATGCAATGGATATGGATGAAGAAGGAAATTTAATCTGTCATACTTACCATCATTAGTTATATTTGAAACCTTTCCACACTGCGGTTCCCTAGTAGTGGGTTTGAGAACTTGTGTTTGAGATTGTTTTATATGAACGTTTTACTGTTAACAACAAAGCAGCTGAAATAGGGTTAGTAAAAAGTAAAACTATTCCCTAGCTTGCAGGAAGAAACTAAGAGAGACGGTAAGAGAACCCCACCCCATTTTTTTATGCTAAATGTCAGTCTCCTTTTCTAAATCCATCTTATCTGGAACATCATGAAAGAACTTCTTCACCTTTGATCCACTTTGGATACTGCAGTGAAGTACAGTGTGATCTTTCTCAACAGGGCTTATCTAAATGCTAAAAATACTTTCTTTTTTCTATATAAACTTATAATGCAAAAGTATAATATTTGCAATTAGCTGAAATTGTCATTAATGTGGGTTACGGGTGGTTCATGCAGAATCTTCTAGATATAGTTGGGACATGCTACCTTTTTTTTTTTTTTTTTTTTTTTTTTTATTGGTGTTTGAATATGACCCTCCTTTTTGTGTACTGAACAGAACCATCTCTTGTAATCAAGACATTTTGTAGGTGGACTTGATGTTCTGCAAATTCTCCTTTCCTTTAAATATTCTAGAGAAGTATTCGATTGCTAATGCTGTAAACGTGGTATTTTGATTATTTTATTGGGATGGCACAGTGGCTTAATGGATTACACTGTTTCCAGGCTTGGAAGGTCAAGTCACAGTCCCACTCCTGGGATAGGCTGAAGGCTTTCCATAATGCTGTGCCCCATAAGTGTTTGGGAAATGGGTGCACGGTTATTTTCTGCAAAAGGGCTGCTGATATCTACTGTCAGTGGAAATACCCAGCAATGATAGTTGTCCATCTGTGTGTCTGTCTTCTAACCACTTATCCTGCTCAGTCGTGTGGCAAACAGAATGTAATTTCTTACATTTCTTCTGCCCCCCTGAATCTGCCAGGGTATCTGTGCCAATTCTGTGCCCCTGGGTAGGGCCCCTGTAAAGCGCTGCCCCCCTGAATCTGCCAGGGTATCCATGCCCCTTCTGTGCCCTTGTTCGAGTGTGATTTAGAGCCCACATCAGAAAAACCTCAAATCTAAGAACTTTCCTGTACACATCAACTAAAACAAACACTATCAGTGTCTCCTGCAGTTTGTGTCGTATGTCACTGAGGCCCATGAAAAATTGCGCCTTCACCATTTTCTCAAGGGCGATTCGGGAGTGAAAGTACATAGGGATGTTTGGTTAATGAATCGTCTTGCTTATGCCCGCATGTCTTCGCTGAAGACCCGTGACAGATAGCTTCGGAGGCCCTCACAACACAAGTGTCTGTTTATATGAGGGTCTCACTGTGTATCATGTGTGAGAACTCAGTCTGTCCCAAGCAAGTCCACAGGCACAGACAGTGAATTCACGCTACACCAAGCACACTAAAAATGAATTATGTGCAAAGAAATGAATTCATAGGCAGAGCACCTTTGCCATAAAAGATATCTCACAGAAAACAAAGGATTATTCCATAACACTGACAAAGTTAATAGGTTGTTTGAAAATTATTTACAGCAGATTTACAGATAGTTCCAAACAAAGCAGTTGGGGTCATGTTTGGTTTGGGACTATATTTCTGCTGATATGGCAGAAATATGTTGTGGGATAGGTTTGTCTTTGATTGACTGATGATAAAAGAAGGGAAAAAAACAAGTGTCCTGTATTAATCTTTGAGAACCATCTACGTCAATATGAAGTCCTTACACAAAAAGAGCTGGTTTTAGGAGTGAAACCCCGATGAGTGAGTCAGTCATGTGACCATAAAACATGCACATCAGATACCATTCCAGTAACCAGCCGTTATTTGCTAAAGTTAAAAGCCTATATTTCTGAAATCATTTTTTATGTAGGTGAAGCGGTGACCATTGCTGTTATGATTGCTTTCATGATTTAATATGAGGGGACATTTGTAATATCTGCATTTAGCACACAGTACATAAACGTGGTAGAAAAATAAATAAATATTAAATAATGTAAGTCCGTTTGAGGGGCCTCCTTGTCCAGAATGGCCTCTCGGTAAACTCTGTAGCTCTGTACGTGGCTGAAGTTGCTTCAGATGCAATCATCATTTGTGGATTAAAATATTTCAGGCATTAGGTGATACGTGGCATGTTAAAAATCCCAGTCATCTCAAATCTGATAATTAACCAGATTTAACATTAATGTCAATCTGTATTACTCTTTAGACAATTATAAGTCATCTAGAATGAAAAAATGCTTGTTATTCTAAGTAAATGCTAAGGATATGTCGACCAAATGTTTTGTAGGCATATATTTTTTTTATTAAAACTCTAGTGAACTGTTACAATCCTGCACGCTCTATTCATGTTTGGGGTCGATTTGACTCCAATTTAAAAATTTTTATAGTTAATTTTTAAATTTAATTGATTCACTTCAGACCTTTTCTACTATTAAGGGTCATCCCATATGTTTTTGACCATGTGATGGCTCCAGAGCTCCAGTTTTGTCTCATAACTCTCCACACAAATAATGAAGGCAGATGGAAATACCTGGTTTCACCCTAAAATAATTTATTTAATGCCTAAAATATTATTGGTTAACAAATATTTACAGCACATTCACCATTTGAGTACCTTTATTATCAATAAAATGTCATATCTTTGATTCATCGAAGTAACCTCCTCTAGCAGTTATAACAGCAGAGAAAATTCAAGGCATTCTTTTCTACAAGGGTGTGTGCGTGCGTGTGTTTATCTACATTACCTGACACCTGAGTTCTCCACCCCCCCCCCCATCATACATCCATGGGCCCTTGAGCAAGGCCCTTAACCCACAGCTCCATGGGGGCTGCTGCAGGTAGCTGCCCTTTGCTCCCAAGCTTGCGCTCACCTACATGTGCGTTATAGAAAGCAAAATGGAGTAGGTGAGAAGAGAATTTCCCCATGGGATCAATAAAAGTTTATTAGGTATCCGGGGATGTTGAAAATGGAGGAATGTTGGGATAATTCCATGAAATTTATTTGTAAACGAACAATCAGAGCGATAACCTTGAATTTAAAGTGGTCCAAAAAATGCATTAAACCACACTCTGCCCTCCTGACATTTGCTCAACCAAATTCAAATCTGCCGCCTCACGTAAATGCTATACACTTCAGGGCTAAAAGTCACACATCACATCCCCTAAGCTTTAAAAACGGGATAAACTAGTCCATTATTTAGTATCCTTATCTCACTTATTTACATTCACATGATTACTTTATGTACTTTACATCGTTACTGTGGGGGAAAAATGGATACATTTTTTAAGGCAAACACTTGGCACAAGGCAGATGTGTCGCAACAAACACAAATTCAAACAGGTAGACTTTCAGGAAGTTTAGTCATTGCTTTGGCAGGATTAGGGTAATAAGGCATACAAGAGTGATTTAAAATCCTTACAACAAAATTAACCAGGATCCCAACCGCCTCCCCTCGCTTGGCGAATTTTATTGCCAAGATTTCAAATTTCGGAATAGTGCTGCTTTTTCAAATGCCATATACCTCTGTATGATGTCTGGACATTATGAAAAATTAGATGTGTGGGTACCTCCGACCCTCCTCATACAGCTACTCACCTTAAGTACAACTATTCTTCCTCTACTCTTTAGTTGTTGGTCGCTGATCTCTGGAAGTCAGCGCTGCCACCTACTGGAAATACCCAAAAAAATATCTCGCACATAGGCGGTCAATGCGCACAGATGTGCAAGGTTTCTGCTAGACAAAAAAATCGGAGTTACACGAGCAGCAACCATTTGGGCTAAACCGTCTTGGCCTTGATGGCTTTCCATACGAGTTAGGCAGGAACGTCCTATTTCAGACTGGCCACATCAACAGAACGGAGAAGTTGTCTTTACGCCACCCCCAACTTGCTCTTTGTAGAGTAAGCTGGTCGCGAAGGGCAGCCACGTGTTGCAGCGCCCCAAGTTGGGGGAGGTGTAAAGACAATTTACCCACGGGGATCAATATAGTATCAAATAATAATAACAATAATAATAAATAATTATTAATTATAATAAAATAATAATAAATATTATTATTATTATTATTATTTTATTATTACAGGTTCTTCATGTATGTGTTAGATCTGCAGACCACTTGGAAACTTTGAAACCTAGATTGAAAACTGATTTTTATATAGTCACTTTCCTTGGGTTTTAACTTCGTGATGCATTCTATTAGCTGCTCTTATTTCAGTCTGAAATTAGGCATTTATTTGTGATTTCACTCAGCCTGAGGCTAAGCTGTTGTTTTTGATTATGCTCATTTTTAAATTTGTCTCCTTGTATTGTTTCTGTGGTTTTCTTGCCTTTTAATTACACAGGACAACAAAAAAACATTCTTTTAAATCATCAGAGACCAAAACACATTTTTCCAAATCAGTTTTTCACGCCGATTCCATATTTGTTTTCAGTTTTTTTCTGTCACGTCAACTTCTTGATTTATGAGTAATGCTAGTTAATAGCGTAATTGCAAGTTTTGTGTACTAAAGTTAGATTTAGTATTTCTTTTGCAACAATTCAAGAAATAATAAAAAATTAGTTGAGAAGCTTACGTCAGCAAAACTAAACCTATGTTTCCCGCCAAAATATGTTGTATACACAAGACATGCACATGCACACTAGGTCAAATTAATTATACTCAAATCACAACTAGACAAGTGTCAATAAAACATAAATCAATATGTAGTCACCTAGGGCAGGGGTCACCAACTCTGGTCCTGGAGGGCCACTATCCAGTAGGTTTTCTATCCTACCTGGCTTCTGATGAGCCACACCTGGCCCTGGTATTTATTCCTCCAGGACCGGAGTTGGTGACCCCTGACCTAGGAAATGGTGATGCTGTCTATAAGATAAAAAACACATATAGCACAAAAACACAATAGCATACCACATATAGCTTCATCACAAAAACTTGACGTGCTAGAGAAAAACTAAACACAGATTTGAAATCAGCATGAAAAATACTATAAAACTCACATAAAATTACGTCTGATGAAAATTACCTGCTAACCTGTGTTATTTATACTGTGTCGCCGAGCAGACCGAGGCGTCGGGATAGCGGCGAATTGACGCAAAGTTATTTTAATATAATCTTTAAAAAGAGCGTGCTCACGGGGAAGTTACGCTATGGACAGTAAAGCGCACACACGGTGGGTAACTACACGACACCTGGATTACACATACAGCACAGAACGGGGTACACGCGAACTCGGGAACATAGACGTTTACGCCACAATTACACAGCTACTTACAACAGGACACAATCAAGGGCTACATACACGCGCTCCCAGCATGCTCAGTGCACTTACCGGGCTCCGTTAATGGGATCCTTCTCGCTAGCTCTAAAATATCTTTGGTTTTTTGATGCTCATTGTTTATTTAATCTTACTTTTATTTATTTGTGTTTATTGCTACTGTAAATTGATTCACATCCACTGGAAAGCACGTCGGTAAAACTCCTATTGTTTTAAAAAAGTTCTCTATAAATAAATGTACCTTGACTTATTCTCCTTATGTGAATGGATACATAAGATTAAGGCCCAATCCCAATACCCCCACTTAGCCCTACCCCTCCGTTTTGCGCGTACCCGCGTAGGGTAGTGTTGTCCCATT
>JAODJU010000108.1:1979915-1996259 GCA_026776725.1 Gnathonemus echidnorhynchus | reverse complement strand
GGGGGTCGTTGGCGGATTTTGCCAGCTGGTGGGTGATCACGCAGTTTTGGTTCAGGCTAGAATCCACAATAGTAGTCTGTAAAATTCAGGATGAATACAGACATTGCTGTCGTGACCAGCAATTACACAGAAGCAGACCGTTAGCTTAGGGCTGCCATGTCAATGTACTGTGTGTTCCTGCAGCGTCTGCCAGGGTTCCTGAGCCGCCCAGAACGGAGATCCGCATTAAACTGGAGCGTCCGCAGGAACAGAAGCCAGCACCGGTAGGCAAAATGCCACTGGCCACCCAAGCCAGTGCCAACTGGAGAGCTTATAGTGGAGAGATGGTGGGGGGTGGGATGGGGATGAAGATGAGGATGATACTGTGAGGATGAGTATGCCATGGGTTTACCCTCTGCTTTCCTTGCTAGATGTTTCCTCCTGCTTTCTATTTCCTCTCTTTCTACCAGTTGTAACTGGTTCCTATGGTAACCCAGTTGCTGTGTGTCATTGTATCCCCTCTGTAGAACTGCTAACCCTTTCTGCCCAGATGCATCATGGATGCCCATAAAAGGTCAGTCTCTGCTGCTTTTTGCCTGAGCTTTCTTCATGTGGGGTTAAGGATATATTTAATGGTATCTATAATACTTCAGCTACCACTGGTGCCCCCTCCCAGTTGGCAGGAAAGAGCAGCCTATGTTCAGCACTGGCGTGTTCCCGTATGCCGGCTCCATCCCTTCCCTCACGCTCCATGACCGTGCTGAGAGGTTCCATGTGTCTCCCTGCAGAACTATCATAGAAGGCACCGTGACCAGGAGATGAGGCGCTCACCATTTTTCAGCACCTCAGGCAAGGAGGTGGAAGAGGAGAAAGAGGAGGAGAAGGAGGAGTGCCTGGTGCACCGGGCGTCGTCCTTTTAACTACCGCTCTAATCACACACACGCGTGACGGCGGCCAGCTGCGGAACCATGGAAAACGGATCAGCGGGAGACAGAAATCAGGGACCACAGGAATGTCACGCTTTTGTGTCTCAGTCACTTGCATGTTCATTTGTTTGTTAACGGGGTTCCCCAATTCTGGTTTTGGAAATAGTTTGCAGATCCCCCTCCTCAAACTCACCTACTAAACCTGACAATTGGCTCTTGAGCTGAATAAGGTGTATTTGAGCAGGGAAATCTTCATAGTGTGTAGACTGGCCCCCCAGGACTGGAACTAAGGAACCTCGTACTATAACCTTTGCCAAGTTTTACAGCAACAAATGTTCCTCATACATTTTAGTCCCCCACCCCCGTTAGGCAACATCAACGAAATTCACTAGCAAATAGAGTGGACAGTTTTTTAAAATTTATTTTTATGGTTCCACTGTGAATTTGCCTTCGAAAGGGACAAGCCGACAGATCTAAAACGCCATATGCATTATGTAAAAGTCTACAAGACAAAAGTAATTAAGCAGAACTTTGGTGCGACATCCACTCACTTTAATGACAAAGACATTCGAGGGCGGAGTATCATTTATTTTGTAATCTGTTCCGTGAACAGGGAGCATAATAATTACGGTGCATCACAGACAGCAGTTTTGTTGACACTGTTAGTCTAAAATTATACACACAGAGCAGCGTTTTTTTTCCCCTTAAACGTAAATTAATTTTAAAAGTGTTTATATTTTAGTATGTTGTTTCACTTTAATTTTCAACATCATCATAATCGTTGTAAAAATGGGAACAACCTCGTTGCTGAATCAGCTCAGCATTGTACGTTGTAGCCGCATGTATCATTTTGGGAAAGATGGAAGCGTTTGATCATAAATTATCCTGCTGCCCTGCTTTTACCCAGTCAGCAGTAAATCTCAGTAAACCCCAAAAAAACGACACCATATTTTGTTAGTGATATAACTCTTCACCGGTTGCGGCTAGCTGTCTTTAGGGAACCCCCCCCCCATGTTTGTTTGGTCGTGTATTTATTTTAACCGAGCTGTTTATTGTAAATAATGATCAGCAGTTTCCATATGAGGCATTAATTTACGTTACGGTGGATATTTGCTGGCCCGATGGACCAAAAACCATCGCTTTTCTCCTCAAATCCATTACGTGGGAGAAATGCTGTGGAAGAGACCAACGTAACACATAAAACATAAGAAAAAACAAGTCAGTCAGCAGACTGCTGCTCAATACTGAAATTATACATCCTTGCGCTGGAATTGTAGTTAAATGTTTAGTGCAGCAGTAATTTGCCAAAGTTAAACAACTCTTAAAGTCTTTTTTGACTGTCCGGGGATTACATTTTCCCTTGAATGACCGGGATGTATTTATGACGGCTGCTGCCTAGAGCGACCTTCCGTCTCTCTGTCCTACAGGCGCCCGCAGACATCACCGGTCTCAGTTTGTCGATCTCGGCTCCGCTTTGCACACTGAGTCCTCCCATGACACCTGATAAAACTCTCTTCCCAACATTTTTTTCGGTCAGACGTAGACTTATGTTTTATACACACAAAATGACTTGATTTGTGTGTACTGAGCCGGCCTTGAGCGTTGCCTTGAGCGTTCATTAATTGAAACCAGTAAATAATATGGCATTCAGAAGGAATTATGATCTGTATACTGTGTTGTATCTGTATAACTATATTTAAGAAAAATACTGTGCACTTGTTTTATTTGTGTATTTAAAGATGTACGTATGTAGTCTGTGTTTGTGACCGATTTGTTACTCTCCATGAGCTGCTGTCTTTAGTCCCGCTGTAGTTATTGTGCACTCAGGCTAAACCCCCAGCGCCCTTTGACTAAACCCCTCACTGTTCCTTGTATAACTCGTACTAAACGGTTAATTGCGCCAGTTAATTACATTCATTACAGGTCTTTCGTGGCTTGTATACGTCTGCTCAGCCTTGATTCTTGGGTTGTTGGTTTAATACTGTACAACAACAGATGTCTCTTGTGTGCTGTTAATGGGTAACCCTCTTTGAACGTTTCATTCCTTTTTAAATGATTGCAGTTTAATAATATAAGTTAAACACTGTGCAGTTATATATAAATATGAAAATTACTGTCTTACCTTTAAAGCATGTGTTCATGTACGATGCCTTGTCCGCGACGGCCAGGAACGGAGCCCCGAGATCAGTGTGAATGTGGAAGTGAAGTGCAGTGCTTCAGGCAACTTCTGCTAGGAGAAGCAGAACCTCTATGCATTATCTGGCCCGAAGACCAGCGTTGGTCAGTGCTCATGTTTTTTTTATTTCGGGTTATCTCAGAGAGCAGCATTCATCTAAGAACGAAATGCAAATGTTTAATACATGTTTTTCATACAAGCTAACTCATAGTAACATGAATAATACAAAGTAAATGATCCAGGCTGTTGTTCTTCTTCCTATAATACTACTACTACTACTACTACTACTAATAATAATAATCCATCCATCCATTGTCCAAGCCGCTTATCCTACTGGGTCGCGGGGGGTCCGGAGCCTATCCCGGAACTAATAATAATAATAATGATTTATTATTATTATTATTATTATTATTATTATCATCGTTAAGAATGCTGGCTCTCTCTCTATTTTTTTCCTGGCTATGTCCTTGTGCATTTCAGAAATACACATGGCTGTTCAGTGGGCTATCCTGTTTAGACAGCTATATAAAAGGTTCCTCAGTAAAATCATAAACCTTATTTCATGAAAAACATCATGTTCTGTATTGTAACACTACAAATGAATTGCTTTTGGGCAGCTGTTTTGGGAAGGGCACCGTCTTAAGAACCTAATCAAAGTTAAATGACATTTTAATCATTATGAATTGTATTATATTTATGTATTTTAAGTAAAACTACAATTGCTCCTAGTTTTATTTCAGTTAATTTTATTCAGTAAAATAGGTATTTAAGTAGAGCATTTGTCTGTGTTGTATTATTCAAAGGGCCAATGGCGCCCCCTACTGTAAGGAATCTGCTCCTGCTTCTTTGTGCACAAATCAATGCTGATGACCTACAGAGAACTTTATTTAGAATATAAACAATCAAAACTCTGTTCACACTGCAACGTGCTAACATAAGGTGATGGTATTTTTGTTCTGTTAATTTAATTTAATGAACCCTTGAATGACAGTCTCATTTTAAATGACTTTCTTTTTTGTAAATATAGCCAAGACAATAATAAATATGACTGATTATTTTAGTATTTGTTTTTTTCTTCATATTATTATGTTATTTGGCAAGAATCATATTTTTTAATAAGAGCTATAAAATATATTTGGAGTCAACTTTTTCTTGTTATTATTAGTCATACTAGAGTAACTGAGGCAAATTTGGTTACATACAGCAGCGAAGGGACATGAAGTGCACAGTGAGAACAAAAGATGTAACACCACAGTGCAACAAGGGATAAATAAAGGAAATATAAAGTGAAGTGAAAAGCAAGGAAAGAGGGCAGTTCATAGCTCAGTGGGCTAAGGTCTCTGTGCATGGGATCAGAAGATCATCAATTCAAGCCTAATCCCTGTGCTATGACCTTCCTGGCCCCACCAAAGCTTCCACTCATGGAATGTGTGTTTGTCTAATGGGCCAGGCATAGGGAAACATTCCAATGTACTGCTGTAAATGGCAAATAAAGGATTGTTTAATTTTCAAATGTAAGTTGAGTGGTAGAAATAATGGCCAGGAGTTGTTTTCTGTTTAGGGGTGAGAGCTGGCTTGTCTAGGAGAGCCACTGGAGAGCCTGACAGGTGCAGGCAGGAAATATTCCCAGTAGCAGAGAGTGTTATAATGAGCTGATGGCTAACGGTGTCCCAAGAGGAGATGGTCAGAACTATTCACAATGTCCTTCAGTTTTGCTACAATACTCTCCTCTGACACTGTCTCCCGAGGGCCCAGGGTCATGTTTGTGATAGAGCTGGCTTTCCTGACCAATCTGTTTAGGCATTTGGTATCACCTGACCTGACCTTGCTTTATAGATAAAGGCCTCCACTATCCTCCTACACTTCGACTCATCTCCATTGTTGATGCACCATACAATAGATGAGTTGTGGAGAACTTTTGTAGGTGGCATGAGCTGGTGTCGTAGTACTAGAAGTCCGTCACGTGAAGAGTGAATGTGGAGGAAGGTGGGACAGATCCCTGAAGTGCCTCAGTGATGCTCACCACCATCTCCTACACATGGTCCAGGAGCCTTAAAACTGACTTCTATTAGAAAGTCCATGATCTAGGAGACTGTGGGAGCATCAAACTGCATCAAAGTTGCACTTCTAGACAATAACAGCAACCATATAAAGACTGTTTAATTAAAAATGAATAAAATTGCTGTGTGAAGTAGTCCGTGGTTGTGAATATAAACACAACCAGGTGATACAACTCTGGGCAGGTAGTGGGATTATTATTCACTGAAACTGCCTTTTCCAGGAGAATCAAGGTAAGGACAGAATGAACAGCACACACTAAGTAAATAAGAAAAGAAACTTTCCCTCTGGTTGGGACTGGTCGGAGGACCAAAAGGGTGGGGACAAGAACATTTTGGCTTGCAGGGATGAGAGCTTTCCAAGTGCTAAAGAAACAGCACACATCTTTTGTTTACACATGACCAGGAATGGAGGACAGTTGGAAATAATCATCATACCAATATGAGTCACATGATTGCCCGTTTTGAGACTTCCAGGCCATACCTGCCAACTTAAATACTGGAGTTTTTTTTTTCCTAAGGGTGGGTGGAGAAACAAACAGCTAGCTAAATAGCTAGCTGTTTGTTTCTCCACCCCTTACAGAACAAAAACTAGCTAGCTAGATATATAATTAGCATACCAATATGAGCTTACAGCAAGCTAGTTGTAAGAAAAACATCAACATCAAGTCATCACAGAAACGGTAACACATGGGTTGAAACTGTATGTAGCGTGTGGATTGCGTGTCTAGATTTTGTTTTATAGACGATCTGGCAACATGGGTAAAACAGGAGTGTTGGTATGTCTGTTCCACAAACACCCCTTACATCAAAATAAAATAAAATTACATAAAATGTAAAATAAAATTTTAAGACAATGTACAGAATACTATCATTTAAAAATGCAGATATTTTTTAAAAGGTTATGTAATAAAGCTGTATTTTTAAAAAGTAGTTTACATTTTAAAGTGTTCGCTTAAACCGCCAAAACACTGGATTGCGCTGGTTACAAAATCACAGACGTTTTAGATTTGGATTTTATAAATTGTTCTTGATCTTATCTTCGTTATCCGTCTCCCTGCTTTATAATTACAGCAGGTGGCTTTGTGCTCGTTGTTGTGCTCATGTAACACATATTAGTTGTTCTACTAAAAAGCGCGATCGTTCCGCCCCGACGCCGCCCAATTTGTGTCGCTGTTATACCTCGGGGAAAATAACTGAGTAGAAGGCTGGAGTTCTTTCAATAAAATTTCAACAGTACTAATGGGCGAGTTTTGCGCTTTGGACAACTGTTCAGCTAACAAATAAAATCATAAATCTATCCACTGTATATAAATTAAGTGGCCGCCCCCCCCCCCCCCCAAAATCAAACTCTCCCCTACGCGGTGGCATGACAATAACCCTCATTTTGTGAGAATGGAGTAACACCGATATCAAAACCTGCATAAACAACTGCATGGCTACAAAACAAATTATTCAACCTGGCGTGTAAAACGATTACTTTTAGTGCATTAATTTTATCATTAAAACTGTTGTAAGATATGCTAATCGTCAATGGGGTTGCCATGGTACTGCAGGTAAACAGGCTGTGTTTCTACCCGGAATTATTATGATGTGCAGAACAGGAAGCCGATAAAATTTCCATCCGGGACAGGAATCAGCAGCGCACCGGTGTCACATTGACATCGCAATAGATAGCTAGTTGGGTAAGTTATATTTTATATTATGCGATATTTTAAAGCATTTATATAGTAGATTATTTTTAGAAACACAGTAACCGATGTTTTTTTTTTTTTTTACTTATAACTATTGCTATTTTTGGTATGATACTGAATCACTGCTGTTAGGTTACTGTTACTTTTCGTATTAGTTGTTCATTTGGCTAGATAAAGTTAGATAACGACGATTCTTACATGTTTTTTTTTTGTATATCGCATGATGCATGAGGAACACTTAACAGTCCTGTTCGTCTGCTTATATCGAAATCAATATTTCGGTATCTTTAAGTGTGTAGTGTGTGATAAGTGACTCGTGCTTCAATGATTACGTTTAGCGACCTCCTACCTCTAATGTTGTGTTTTCTGCCATGTTCATGAGTGTCTCCTCCGGTTTTCTCCCGTGGAAGACTGAAGTTGAACATGTACTCTGCGAATGTATCGTGAAAATGTGTGGTCCCATGCCGTCAGATCCCTTCCCATCCAGCATTTTGCGCGAATGTGTTTTACTGTGTGCTTTCTAGAATAAGCTTCAGACTCACTCCAGACCCTAGATTGAATATTTCATTATTAAGATGAATGGTTTTACTACAGAGGTGCTCCTCATTATTAAAGGTCAGGACAATGTGTTTGTCTGATTTTTAATTATTAATATTGGTTTTATTTTTCTTTTAGGAATCCAGGAATGACATTGCAAGGATTACAGTAGAGCAAATATGTTTAGAAGAATCTCTCCATTATATGTTTTATGCAGGTTGTCAAATAAGGGCATTGGCACAGGTGTGGTGCCCTCTGCAGGACAGTCTGCATGCAGTGCAGTAAGGCTAGTCTCCTGTCCTGGCTTGGCCATCACATGTGGCAGGCTAAGACGTTATGGCACTGGGCCCACAGGCAACATGCTGCCCCCCCAGCGCTGGACGTCCCTTGAGCCAGAGCTGGAGGAGGCCCTCGTTCCCCGAATGCTGTCTTTGTCCCCTCTGGAGAGCTGGCTCTCTCTTCGCTACTCCCTCCCACCCCTACTGGAGGCCAACCCCTTGCCCTCGGGGGAAGAGGAGATCCTGCAAGCGGTGCTGCCCCCGGTCTTGAGCCCAGTACTGCCTGAAGACGGGGGTTCAGGTGTTCTGGATTGCAAGAACGTGCTGGAGATTCGGCGCAGGAAGATAAACAGGCACAAGTACAAGAAGCTGCTGAAGCGCACGAGGTTTCGCATTCGGAAAGTGCGGCTGGGAAGGCGGCGGAGGAAACAGGTCAGCCATTGGTGGCGCTAATGAGGGGGGAGGGGCTTAACCGGTGCTGTGCAAGAGTAGAGAAGAATGGGAATAAGAGGAGGAAATGCACATGCATCTAAGTCAGAATGAGCTTTTACGAAGTGAAGACCTATGTGTGCTAGTTTACATTATGTTAATCACAATGGAGTGACTTCTTAACATGTCTTTAATCTTTTTATGCAAAAAATCTGAAACACTGCAGAACATGGTCAGGGCATGTACACACACCACAGTCATGCTCTTCTGGCAAGTTAGAAACGCCAGTTAGCTCAGCTACATGTTTTTTTTTATCCCACGCAACATGGAAAGAACATGAGAATCTCCACAGAGATAATAATAATTTATCATTTTTTCATTTTTTCCTTTGAATCTAACTAAGATTTTTGACTCTCTTAAATCGTAGAAGCGCTTTGAGAGGGACCTGAGGAGAATCTTGAAGGGGGCTGGCCTAAGACGACCCCCCAAGGGGTGGAACACGCCCAAGATCTTCCTCAAACAATATGGGACGAACCGACACCAGCATGGCGGCAAAGCTTAGCTTCTGTGTGCCTGATGTTCGCACAGTTCCATGATAAGCGTTTCTTCATACTAGCACACAGTTACTTGGTCTGCATCTGGATTGTGATCGTGATTTGGACTGAAATGTGCAGATGAATGAAATATTGGGCAAAGAGACACTAGAAGATTCTACATTCAGGCTGTTATGGATGTTCATTGTTTCAAAATCCAATCTCTCATTAAACGGCTTGTCTGTATGTGTCTTCTTGACTCTAAATCGGCATTGCTGTCTTGTAACTGATATTGTCTTTTTAAAGGGAATTTCCTAGATCCACTGCACACTTAGTTCAAGTGTCTGATTTATAATAATGACACTTTATTGATCCCCGTGGGGAAATTCTCTTCTCACCTACCTCATCTTACGCTCCAAGGCCCATGTAGGTGAGATCAAGCTTGCTAGCGAAGGGCAGCCACCTGCAGCAGCATCATGGAGCTGGGGGGGTTAAGGGCCTCGCTTTGGGGCCTACAGGCACATGACTATACTGCCAAACCAACAACCTTCTGATCACAGGTACAGGGGCTTAAGCTGCTGAGCCACACAGTAATGATGGTTTGGCATTAATTTGATCATTATCAAACCATGATGAACAGGGCTACCGTCTCACGGGGGTAACTAGGGAAGTTTATAATGAGTCACCACCTTCCTACAAGCCATCCCAGTTACGGTCATTAATGTCCTTTGGGAATCGGCAGGTGGCAGCAAAGTTTAGCTATTTTAGCTTTGTGTTTTAAAACGGGACTTTTCAGTACCTTTTCATTACGTCTGCTCTGAAGAGAATACCTCTGCATTAAACATTAGGTAAATAGACTGAATCGAGCTCCACGTCTCTGTCTTAGCTTTTCCTGTTTGTTTTTGTTGTGTATTTTGTTGCAAAAAGCGCTGTTTCACCAGTTTCATCTTCTGTTAGAGGGTATTTGTTCATGCTAGAATAATTTCTGCATTTATTAAGCGTTTAAAAACATTTTCAAGGATTATTGCTTACGAATTGCATTTTTAAGATGTGGCGACCCTATAATTTATTATTCCTGGCCCATTTTTTAATTCAGTGCAATCGCAAAGTTTTTTTCTTGGGGGTTTCCAGACAACGCCAACAGCCTCTTGTTTTGTGCTATTGTGTCCACACCACACATACCCACCTTTGTCATCTGGCATATGTTCAGCACTGGAGAGCGCTTTCATAAATTCAGATTTCATGCATAAGTAATTAACATCCGTTTAAATTAATTAGTTTTGTATTCATAATGGCACCTATAAACGCCATTCGAAGATAAAATTATCCACAGAGAGCACATAATAGACTCATATATAGCAACCTTTTTCTACGCGTGTTAAAAAATGAGGTCGGTCACATTTCAAATCCCAGTTTTCCACGGACTGTCGATTGTTAGGATATAATCGTGACTTTTTTTGTGGCTGTGATCTTGATTTCACGCATGGGATGCGCATCTTTGCCTCAGGAGGTGGAAAATAAAAGTACTGTATTCTGTGATCAGAGTTATTGCTCCTAATCCGGACGTTTATTCGAAAAGCGTAAAAGGTCATCCTATTAAAATAAAGGTGAAATAAAGCAAGAAGTAAAAGAAAACCTGAGAAAAACAACGGGCCAGGTCGGCGAGAGGAGGGGTTTCTGTGAGCTGCATGCGCTTGTGGGTTAAGACTTTGTGGAATAAGGCAGTGTCATGCATTCTTCAGAAAATTATTACCAGAAACAAGCAGAGACGAGCAGAGGAACGGAGGGAGGATCATAAGAGCTACCTCAGCCCGTCAACATTGCCCACTTTGTTGGGGCATTCGTGTGTGCGCTGATTTTATACCTTCATCAGTCGAGTTTTAAGCGGTGTCTTTATAGCGTTGCATCTGAGACAGTTTTGTCTTTTGCCTTTTCTCCTACTGGTTAACGTTGGTTTTATAGTTTATGTTTTGAGATTTTGGGGATTCCGAAATACGTACAGCTTTGAAATGTTCTCAGATAATTGTAACTGAGTTGCAACAAGATGAAGGGAAGCAAAAATTAAGTTTCTAAAAAGTTATCATAAATCGGAAAAAGTTTCACTGTTCTTTTTGGAGGATCGACAGCTGCAAACATCCTTTAATGAAACTCTAGAGAATACACGGTTAGAAACATCGTCAAAATACCCAACTAAACTTCAAGATTTCCAAGATTTTCTTAATCAATAAAAATACTAAGTATGAAGACAAACAAACTGAAAATAGTGATTTGTCACGGTAAGTTCTTAATCATTTTACTTTTGCAATTATGGTTGAACTACAAATGCTGCAGATTTTCCCAAGACTTCACAAAAATTATGATGGAGAAAAGATGTTTACTGTTTCTGATAGCTGTGCCTCTTTTAATGGGAACTGGTTAAAGAAATGTAAACGGTTTGAGTCTGTGTGAATGGTAATCTGCTTTTATATAAGCATTCAGTCATTATCGTCCTCAGATATCACAATGAAAATATAATGTCCGAGGAGGTATCACGTAGAGCTTGGAAGTTTGTGAACCCACACGAGTAGTATTCATAAAGGCTACACATGTACCACATAAATCTGTGTTTTCAAAAACAAAATAGAAACAACAAATGCTATCAAAACCCGAATAAATCGCTAGGACATTGAAATGCAGTATTTATGTACGGTATTAATGCCTTGATTTATGTACAGTAATTGAAACAGATAATATTTGGTCACAACAGCATGATGACCAGTTGTTTCCACTTTGTCCCGATCTGTCTCTCTCTTTCTCTCTCTCTCCAATTACGAAGCCCTCCATGACAAGTTTGTTTTCTAATTGAAAATAAGTAGCCTCGAATAGTGGCGATTGCGTCCTCTGAGTAATGAGGATGTCATAACGTGACTCAAAGCCTCTGGCCTGGTCTTGCTCCCTTTCTTTCTCCCTCATTATAGGGATGTTAGAATTATTGTGTTTTCTCCTGGAATTTTTTACGACAATGTGTTTAGGATTAAAGTTGTGCATGGCAGGCAAGTTTCACAAGCCACCTTCCGAGAGGGTGCTGAACCACTGGATTTGCGCTGGTGTTTAGTTAGACTGTGGCAAAGCACAAAATGGGGGTTTTAGTGGTAGAACTCATTAAAATGGGGGGGGGTTGGAAAGTCTCTCTGTCTTTAAGAATTAATTATCTAAGGCAAGACTGAAGCACATCCTCTGAAGTAAAAGGCACTAGGCAAGTAGACCTGAGGCAAGACACCACCACATGTAGACCTCATGTTTGTAGGTCATGTGGGAAACCAGAGGAAACCCACACAAACATGGAGGGACAGGCAGACGGCACTCAAACCCAGAGCCCTGGGAGGGACAGGCAGACGGCACTCAAACCCAGAGCCCTGGGAGGGACAGGCAGACGGCACTCAAACCCAGAGCCACGGGAGGGACAGGCAGACGGCACTCAAACCCAGAGCCCTGGGAGGGACAGGCAGACGGCAACCACAGGGCAGAGCCTGAAATGACCATATTCCAATGAGAATGAGAAAAACACAAAGACCACGTGGAATAAGGGGAGTCAAATATGAGTGTGGGGATAAGACTGAATTTTAAAGTATAAGTTCTCACGGAGAGATGAACTCACTTGTTCTTCAGCTCCTGTGAGCTGACAGGTCAGTTTAGAGATTGTTCACTCACTGCACTTACAACATCAGCAAAAAAATTACCTATTTGTACCTTTGAGGGTACAATTATGTGTCACTGGGGCTGTACCCTCAAGGGTCTGCCAATTGTACCCTTAGCTGTAGGTAAATGTACCTTTTATGGTAGAGAACTTGACTCTGAGGAATTTTTTGTACCATTGGAGGAACATTTCTACGTTTCTACCTTGGGGAACAAAACTGTACCAGGCTTGTACCTCATTTTCTGACAGCGTATGTCTGTTCTAAACATGTTCTGTTAGCATGACTTAGCAGTTACAAAAAAATTATCACCCCCATGTGACTCCATTCAGTATCTGCAGCACCAGCCATTTCCTACTCAAGCAAAAAGGGACAGAGGTTTTAAGTTAAAAGTCCTTAATTTGCATATTGGGGGAAAAATTATTTTGCATCAAAAAGACAAACTTCACAATGTACTAACAGCAACTGCTCTGCTATCTTTAATGTCTCACCCAACAAATAATCTTTAGTCTCTTAACCAACAATTATTTGCAATCAGACACACTTCGAATGTATATATAAAAGACTGAACTGGATGTTAGTATTGTAGTGTTAGTATTCTAGAACACAGGGTGAGATATAACAATGAATTAGGGCTCTGTTACCTCAATAGACATATTAGCTCATGCATTAGTGCATATTTACCAAGTGTTCAGTCCTTCACAGTGTGTCTTTCCACAGAACACAGTACTGCTTGTATCACACAGGTAGCAGTGTTAATGCCATTATGATTTTACTCTCTCCTTTCATGTAAGGTTGGACTCCTGCAGCACTCGCTGATACTGAGATGGTTCTGTGTGTGTTGGATGTGCTTCTGATGTGTTTTCACTTATTAGTCGCGGCTCTGATGCATAAGAAGGAGCAGTTTAAATGTGGCAGTTTCATTTTAATCTTTTCCTTTCATTTCACGTCTGCTTAGACGTCCAGGACGTTTGCAAATGATGGGTTCATGGGTAGCGAGAATTTTCTTTCATTACTCTTTGGGCTTCCAGAATAAATTTTCCCTCTATATCATTTTGCACCTACAGAAACCCCCGCTCATTCACTGGGGGGGAGGGGGGAACTCATTAGCCAAAACCATCAAATCAAATTAGGTTCAATAAAACTGTGAGTGCTTCAGATAGCTGCTACGTGGGACGATGGGATTTCTGCCCAGAATTTAGCAGAAAATTTGTCAGAGAATGACTGAACGCCTTGGTAATTTCATTTAGTGACCTGTCAGCAGATATGTGTGTGTGTCATGCCGGTCTGTCATGATGGTCTTTCCTTTTCTTTCCTTCAGTGTTTGTTGCTGGCTTCCTCACGTGTGGTAAGTCATTATGAATCATATCGAGCTCACAAAATACCGCTTCTGTGATTATACTCACCTGCAGACACTTATTGTATCACTTATTGCATCTTCTTTGCTATTTTTTACTAATCCTTACTACGTTCTCAGCTGTGTGCTCATATTTAACAAGCATTGATGTCCACTAATTCAACATAGCAATTCCGGAAGCTAAAAGAGTATTTTCACGGTGCATGCTAAGCGTCTGGTAACGTCGGGTCGTCTGTCTCGTGCCAGCGCTGGGGCAGATGGGCCAGGAGAGTGTGCCCACGGAGAAGCACGATGTGACCGCCCCCATCGGGTCACGCCTCAAGCTTCGGTGCCAAAGCAAGCGGCTGGTGGCCGGGCGTGATCGCCTGGGCGACCAGCAGCGCGTGGTGCACTGGGACCTGTTCCGTGGCGGCCCAGACCACCCCCAGGTAGAGCGCATCCTGGACATGTTCCCAAGCGGCGACCGGCGACTCTACAACGAACTAAACAAGGGCCGCGTCAACATCTCCAAAACTGCATTTGTTGATGGAAACTTCTCTCTCGTCATCAAAGGTGAGGCGCCGCCCCTGTTGTTATGCTTCCGTCGCTGGATATTGGTGAAATGTGGCCTCACAGCTGTGTTTATCTTTGCTTAGGGGTCAGTATGAATGACAGGGGCATTTATACATGTCACCTGCATCATCACTACTGCAACCTCAACGAGACCCTCAAAATGCAGCTCAATGTTACCAAGTCAGGTGAGTGTATGGCCCTCGTCGTCAATGCTTTACACATAGAAACGTCTCTTTGTCACCTTGCTTCTAAATATTCTTACTTCTTCCTTAGATACCTGTTCTATTCCTTTTGTATACAGTACTGTTCAAAAATCTTAGACAATCACAGAAAAACTTACTGACTTAGAAGGACATTGCTTCAGTTCCCAAACCTCTCCTCATAGGCATGTCAGATATTCTATGTGCTTGTTAAATTGCACCACCAGCTCTATTAATTAATTAACTTAATTAGGCATTTTATCTGTATTCAGTTTTATTATTTATCATAATAAAAAGTAATCAGTCATAAACCTGTGAATGTGTCTTGACTGCTTTGCACTGCTGATTGTTTATCCATGAGATTCTGTAACCATTTTAACACCCTTCCTCTCCATGCCCTCCACTCTCTTCTCCCCCCCCCCAGCACGTAAGGAGCGCCGCTACTGGGATGGCGAGAAGGTCGTGTTCGTGGTGCTACTGAACAACACGGTGTCCCTGCCCTGCGTAAACCGGCGCCCCCTGTGGACTAGGAGGCAGCGGGAATCCGAGCGGCAGGTGGTCACCTGGGACCTGCGGGCCCCGTGGGCCCTTCCCAGCAGCGCCGAGCGGCTCGTCGACCTCTACTCCGCCGGCGAGCCGCTGTGGCAGCACGGCTCGCTCTTCCAGCCTCACAGGATGTCGGTCCCCACCGAGGCCTTCACCCTGGGTGACTTCTCCCTCACCATCTCAGGGGTGCAGCCTCCCGACGAGGCCGTCTATATCTGCCACATGAACCACCAGTACTGCGGCCTGCGCAAGAGCATCACCTACTACGTCAAAGTGGGACCGGCCCTCCAGTCTGAAGACGTCCCAGACAAAAGCCCAAGTAAGACATTTCTCATCTTTTCTGCTCAGGGGCGCAGCCTAGGTGCTGTAACACAGGATACACATGTTAGTGTTTACTTTAAGCCCTGATAGCGTTGCTATAGCTATATTGCTGGCACAAAAAACAGCTTTGCACAGTGATGCATTAACTGAGCTCTCTGCATCTCTTGGTGCTTCCTCTTGATCCTTGACTTGATACTTTCTGTGGTACTTTTTTCCTGATGCATTTTTCCTGCGGTGTTTTTTTTTTGGTACAACCTCTGCAGATTCCTTATTAGGGCGGCCATTTTATTTCCCCCAGACGTCTGAGACACATCTGTAGGGAGACAGTGGCTGAACATAGTCTAGTTTTTTCCTTGTGGCTCTCTGTCTAACGCTGACTTATCTCCCTGCCAAGCTCAGTCCCCTGTTTTCAGTGCTGACAGTGAATCCACATGTATAGCGGGAAGACTGACATTCGGAGTTTGATCTGTTTTCATCATCTGACCTAGTTTAAAATGGCTTTACCAGTGATCTCAAACCACACCCCTGATTCGGGGGCTCTGCTCTGTCCAGCTCGCCATTCGTGCTTTCCCCTCCAGAGAAGGTCTCCTGACCAGATATTGCCAGCTGGTGTCTGAGTTCACGCAGGGAAAAGGGACAGGCTCTTTTTAAAAATGGGAGAAGGCTGTTTGAGGAAGAAGAAATATGGAGGCCAGAGATGGGGTGGGTGAGTGTTTTTACTGGAGAAACACTTTTCGGTGAAGTCAGGAAGTGGCCTTATTCCTGGAGAAGTTTTTCATTTTTCTTCAGTTAAGCAATGGCTGAGTTTATGCACACAGCCCACAAAAGCTGTGAGGGTGGGGGGGGGCGCAGAGACGCCAGCGAATCAGTGATAAACAGTGCGGCCACCCGATCCCTCCTCATTTTCACGTTCACGTTCAGTCTGCTCGTCGTCTTCTCCTTCGACTGGCGAAGACAAATTCCTGCTGGAAGGTGAACGGGGCGGATGGCTGTAATAAACACCTTCCACGTTGGCCATTTCGGGGAAATTTGAATAAACCTTCTGTTCAGGCCAGGCCCCTTTGCCGGCTGTACCCCCCCCACCC
>JAODJU010000108.1:1959498-1978808 GCA_026776725.1 Gnathonemus echidnorhynchus | reverse complement strand
AGTTTGGACTTTAAACCAAAATACAGGAAACCGTAAAGAGCAGATCTTCTCGGAGTCAGCAGAACACAGCGGCTGATGTTTTTCCATGCAGCTGGCTCCCTCGCTGCTTTCTGTGAAGGTCCAGCGTTATTGTCCAGAGACGTGACACGTTGATCCATCTTGAGCGGCACTGTGGTGCTTATAAACCTCCCTTAGTTGTTTTGACGCTTCACTAGATTTTATGAATCGCTCAATCATTTGCGAGATATATCACATTATTGTTTAGCACTGTAAAGTTCTAACAGGTTGACTTAGGGTGAAGCGCTCATCTTGAAGGCTTTCCTTCTGAATAGTAAGGAGCGTATCCCAAAGTTATCTTTGTTTTAAACAGGCACCAGTGCTGTGGATGCGCCCGTGGTGAATGTCATCATATCCAAGCACGGAAGTTACCTCTACATCCTGACCATCCTCCTCATCGTCATCGTCATCGTCGTGATCTTCATTGTGTTGCTGACCTGCCAGTTCAGAAAGCGAGGTATAGAATGTCCTCTTGCCATTCCAGTGTCATGTGACCTTTGTTTTTTTTTAACCATAATGTTTTTTAACCATGTTGTTGTTCCAGGGTTGGATTATCACCTACGCAGGACTGAACGGTGAGGACGTGTCCCTTTATGCAGCACAAGACCATATAAAAGTGCCTGCAAACATTTTTCCCTGTGTTTCGAGTCCTCTGCACCATCACATGACAGCCAAAACATAACATTATTAATGGGCATGATTCATAGTCAGATTGTTTGTGTGGTGTTGTGAAATCAGTGTGTTTCAGATGTTATCTTCTGCTCGGTCACGCAGGGGCAACACGCCCACTGGTGATGCGGGGATGGGCAGCGTGGAGTTGAAGATGTGCAACCAGGCACTCGACAGGCCAGGTAAGAAGCTGCGGGGTGGGGGGTTGCTAATGTTGCCAGGTAACGTTCTTAAGGTTCTTACTTGAAATTGTTCCATTGATGAAAAAATGTAGCAGAGGAACCGTAAGTCACTTAGGAGAAGTGTGATTTAACTTGGATGAAATCTCAGCAGGAGAAATAATGTTGTTTGTATATTCACTGTGGCTGTGGTCATTCAGGGGCGAACACAACTATGCATTTCCTCCCTGTCCTAGACTACAAAAACAACATCTGGAAGGAAAGGGTGGACGTCTCGAAACTCCCTTCTCCAAAAGTTATCGACTTGGACACAGGTAAGAAAAGCCAGCGTGATGTAGGAGGCTACGGGGAGGATATATCAGTGTTAGAAAAATAAACGTGTGTCCCTCTTTCTGTGTCCTTCTGCTCCACAGAGATGGAACGAAGGATGTGGAATTAACATGCATCACTCTATTGCTGGCGGGCCCAGGATAGATGCAGACTGAGCTGTTTTTCAAAAAAAAAAAAGTAAATAAATTGACACCAGTGAGAAGACAGAGCTGGAGTGAGGCACAGAGAACACGGGCCTCGTGTCAATCTGCTGCTTCCAGTGTTTAAGCCCATTGGACCAGCTGTTTCCTGCTACTATTTCACAGACTTACAGGTCTATTCCGAACTGCTTTTCTTTTGACTCAATAGTTTGACCATCGCTACGTAGTTAAATAAGTTGATTGTTTGGTAATGTACGCTTTAGGTCTTTGTAGGATACTCTTGAAGAATCTATGCACAATTTTAGAGTAATAGAAGGCCAGTTTATGCATATAACATGCTGGCTTGGAGCTTTTCACTGATTTTTTTTTACTGGCCAAATGTATGTAAATTAAATAAATATATTTGCTTAATATTTGTGTCTGAGACTTAACACTGTAGTACAGTATTAAATCCCACATTGCCATTGAATTATTTTATTGCTGTTATAAAAATGTGCATGACTTTTTTTGAACTTCTTGTTTACCTAAGAAGCTGAACCAACAGCAGACAGCATAGTTTAGTCATCCCTAGTAGGCATACAGCTTAACTTCTTGGACTTAAGACAATTGAATTGTACTGCACCTGCTTGTAATCACTCTGTGGAATAATCATTATAATTAAATAAATAGAGAAATTGCCACACCTTTATCTTGCAGTCAGTACATTTAAAATTGCTGTAATAAACAAAAACAGAGACCGGATCCTTCTGAAAAAACAGATATAATCCATCTTATGGTGGTAGCTGGTTTTAGCTGGTATAAGACGGCCTTAAATGGTCATATCCCAGTGATTGCAGCTCTTTGATGGTTTAGCTGGGTCGGGCACCAATTGGCCATGCTGGTGTGGCCCAGCTCAACCAGCTAGAATGACCACAGTAAGCCTGTATGACCAGCTAAACTATCAAACCGGCACGCAAAAACATACCTTAAGCTGGTCAACTATCATGAATTGGTCAATCATCTTAAACAGCTTAAGCTGGTCAGGTTGTTTTTTTTTTTCAGCAAGGGAACAACATACATAAATTCAAATTAGCAAATTAGAACACGGTTAGTCAATAAATGTTCAGAGACAGATAAGACAAAGGTTATTAAATCAGGACGGTGCCGCCACATCTTCACAACATGCAGATTACGCTGTGAATCCAATCTTAGTATCCTCACGTATTGCTGATAATTATTTATTTGTACTTTAATACTCGGTTATTGGGGGTATTTAGAACATCTATGCCCCAACGTAAATTCCAGAAGAAATGTTATCTGGTTCTGCAAATCGAGATCAGCCTCATAGTCTCGCTTTAACAGAAACAAACGACTTCGCAACCGATAAGACCAGTGACTGTTTAGCTCTGAATGTTATTGCGTGTGGACATTTTTCAGGGTGCGAACTGCAAAATACAGACAGATGCACGGTTTGATGTTTAGTCCGCTGGGTTTGTCTGGTTTTTGTAGGTTCGGATGTGAATGTGAGCTGTATAATGTAAAGTAGATGTAGTCTGAAATTGGAAGACTGGACAAATATGGCTAAATTATTTTTTTAAATCTACTACGCCTTATTTACCCTGGAATTAATTTAACATACGTTATTAGCCTGAAGCGGGATGTAATGTTTTTAAAGTAATGAAAATGTCATGTCCATCTAAAATGGACTATAAAAGCATTTTTAATCTCACATAAACACACCCCATTTCTTAGAGATTCCAGATCGCCTGTCTTCTTGGTGTTGTATTTCAAATCACAATACCAGACGCATATTTCTTTAATGTTATAAGTAGGGTCTAAAGCTGCCAAGTCTGGCGGAGCGGTGGCAGAATGTGCGAGCGAAATGTCGGCTGGAGGCGGACTAGGATTGGAAGAGAGAAAACAAAGAACACGGATTTTCGGTTCTGTGTGCTGTGTTTTAATACAGACAGGCTAAAAATGCATCGTTTGAACTGAACCGTCCAATATGTTACCGTGCCAATAGAATATGCCGAAAGAAAGGAAAAAATATTTCAGTCGCAACCAGAGCTGAGCTGACAGGAAGTGAAGGAGTGCGTCACCGGCGAGACGGTCCAGCATCTACTTAATGGCACCAGGGAGAAGGCTAAGTTGCAGAAATCACTTTTTCCCCTTTCAACAACAACAACAACAAAAATGATAATATATAAATAATATATAATCTTTTTTTTTTTTTTTACAAAACAGGCTATATAAATCAAAATTAATAACTGATAACGTTTATTTATACACATAAGGAACTTGATGCTTAAATACTCAATTTTATAAACATTTCCACAAATTAACAGCAAAATCTGTGAAACGCCGTCGGCAATGATTCTGCTTCATTCTGAGAAAATAATTTAATAATAAAAAATTATTTGCATTAACAGACTGCCCTCTGCTGTCGGGATAACGCAATTGAATTTTACATTTTTAAGATTATACAGAAACATACGAAAATGCATTCAAACTGATTATAATTGTTAAAAGGTTTAGAAAAAAATGAACGACGTGTTTTTTTTTTCTAGTTATTGTGACTGCAAAAATATATAATATCACATTGTTGAAATGTACGGCAACGGGCATAAGTCTATTCTGACCACTAGATGGCAGTGTTGGGTAGGAAAATAACTGGAAAACGAATAATATTCCAAGATCGGTCTTGTAAGGATGTGAATCGTCCCTTCCTGTTTTACTACACTGTGCTACCGTACTGAGACACATTGGAGCCGCATAAGACACCCAGGTCTCGATTATGTCTGCTTTTCTGCCTATGCCGTCAAAGACAAGGACATTTTTGGCGTGAAATACATCGTAATGTTTATTTATTAACGCTATATATCGCTGCCGTTGTAATTTATATTTGACTAGTTGGTAAACTAGCTTAAATTTGTATTGAATCGCCACAGCCCTTTTTCCTTTTCCTATTTCAATGATTGTCCTAGCCACAATCTCATGGCGGAGACTAAAATAATTTATCATATCGACGAGGAGGAGACTCCTTATTTAGTGAAACTGACAGTTCCTCCGGAGAAAGTGACTTTAGCGGATTTCAAAAATGTCCTCAACAATCGCCCGGTCAACAGCTATAAATTTTTCTTTAAATCTATGGATCAGGATTTCGGGTAAGTCCCTGAACTGGATTCTTTCTCCTGTTTTTTTGTTGTTCAGCGCTTGTACTGCTGGCAGCCTCTCGATCGTCTGCGCTAACAATATTTTCCTTTCATTTACGATGATTACTAAATAAGCCCAGTGGCATTTTAAACAAGGACTGCGTTGAGGTCACATCGTCCTGCTTTAATTAGCCGAAACTAATTGTGTAAAAAGCCTGATTGGCACCTGTCTGCATTCACAATAAGCCTGTGACAGATGAAATGATTGTCGTTGCTATTCGGCGAATCAGTATGCACAAAAGCAACTGATTGCTGTTTTTGAGTATTAATGCAAAATATGATACGATTAGTTTAGCTATACGTAATGATTTTTACGTATTTCCATGTTCTTGTATTGATGTTTGTATGTTGTGTATCCTGGTAGCAGCTTTGCCACTTGTTCGCTTGGGCACTCAAGTTTGAAAAGCGAATCACGACAAATACATATTTATGTATTAGTATTTTCGTTATAATCTATGACTGATAAATTGACAAATTAAAACGCCAGCGGAAATGCTGGCTTGCAGAAGAGAGCATATAGCTATTAGAATACAGGGTTATTACCCGTGATTTGTAACCAAGTATTTTAAAGCAATTGCAAATGTAAATAAAGTTAACGTGAAAAGGCGAATGGAATGGGATACATATTCTCGGCCGAATAAAACATTTTGCAAATGACACAATTGTTTGGATACTAACACTCTTTCCCCGGAATCGTCGGTACACATGTATGCCATGTCAGAAATGCATTTTATAGCCCGATTAAGAAATATGCGCCTGTATCACTCCTTTATTTGCATGGTGGTTGATGAGCAGGCGTGGGTGGAGGCTTTATTTTTGACTACACGCCTGTTAGCCAAAATCTTTCGTCTTGTTCGCGTGTTTTGTTCGCTTGTTGCCCGGCTGTGGGAGTGGTGATTAGGTGAACGCGACTAATCCTTTCTGATTTTAAAGCCCGGCGTTGCGGTGGCGGGCGGCGGGTGCAGCTTCACCCTGCGCGCTCCCCACCCGCGTGATCCGCGCGCCGCCCGCGCGGTGTCCGTGTCGCCTTCACCCTCGTAACGTTTACGCTACATCGCGAGCCGCACGCCGCGCTCCCGCCTCCACCCCGGGCCTTAATCCCTCATCCACCCACCCGGGAGCGGAGCGCCGCTGTCGGCGCGGACTAGGCCGCAGAACTGCTGGAATGCCCGGAGTGCAAACATGGCTGCCCCGGAGCGCAGGGCTCAGGAGCGACGGGGCCTGTGCGGATCACCGAGCACCTCTGTGGCCCATAAACGAAAATGAGAGAAAAAAAATAATAACATTAAGTCACCTGTCATCATTAACCCATCCCTTATTTCCAATGGCGGCATGCCGAGATTTATTTCCATGAACGCGAGCCATTTTTTATCTGTTAATTATAATGATAAATGGCTCTGTGTTTTATTATGAACAGTGTTACTATGATTTCAGTTGTATATATTTATTTGTTAATCTGGTGAGATTTACAGATAAAGGAAACTTAATTGTATAAATATATGTATATGATGTAAGCAGGAGTAGGTGCTTCGGTAGCGCTGTCTCGTGGGTTACTGATTCATTTTATAATGTAATTTAATTGTGATGTGCTAAAGTTTTTATATTTTATATAATCTGTCTGCAGGCGTCAGTGTGAAATGTTAGACGTGACCAGTTTTAATAATGGTCATCGATATAGTCGGAAAGTGTTACATATTTGAACTTGTTCGAGAACCGTCCTGGGAATCTAACAAATCTAGTGGTACAGGAGGGCAAATATAGGCGTGAAAATTACTCAGTAATGTAATTTAGTCGTGTCTTTGTTTGGCCATGTGGACTGTAACAAATAGTTATTTTTTTCTTAGACTTGGATAAGTCTCCTCAGAATCTTCCCAAAGAATGATATAATTAATTCCCTCTTTGAGTGACCCAAGGGGTAGACGTTTTTTAACAACACAAAGGTGACATGTTGCACACGGAGTGAGGTTATACTGTGAAATATAAATTTAACCACAAAAAAGGTTAGGAATGTTAACCACTGGTAAAAGTAGTATTATTCATAGAGAAATGTAATATGTAATTTGTCATTGTTTTTCAAATTATGAGAACTGTCTTTAGATGGGGGCTTTTGGGTACTTGCGCTGTGAGGTAAAAATGTTCGACTTCCTCTTTCTCGCCTTCCAGTAAAGGGGGGCTGGCTTTGACTGGAGTTTAGAGGTCAGACTGGTTATCTAACTGGTTTCCTATTACATGAGTTTATGAGGCTGGCTACATTCGGCAAAGCTCTCTTAATTTATTGTTCACTGGAAGTGACCCAAACTGCATGTCTGTCTTGTCGTTCACCTCTGGCTCGTATCGGCTCGGCCTTGGTTCAGCAGTATTGTGCACACGTGTGAACCGTTGGCGGTCAATGAAGACGTTTCACATTTCACCTTCGGCAGTCAAATCCAGCTGGCTTGAAGCAATGAGCCATTTGGAGCCTGATTTGCATTTCCAGTCTTGCGGATTGAAAGGGTTAGGGGGTGATAATTGGCCAATCTGTTTGTGCCGCGGTGTAGGTGACTCTGATCGCCTGGTCTCGTGAGATCCGCTTAAAGCTGTCTGTGGCAGGGGGATCACGTGATGCTTCGCACTCTGACCGGCGGGGTGGGAGTCAGGTGCCGCTGTTTCAGCTGCCCCAAGATCAGGCTGATTCCCAGGGGACTTGCTTCCACCCTCACAAAAGAAGCTTCAGCCCGACTCTGTGACCCTCACAGGCTGTTTACGAGCATGATGGTAATAAGAAATATACTACCACTGCAGATTGGGGTTTTTTAGTGCTTAAAGCTGCAGGAGGAAAGCAGGTGGGAGAAGAAGATGCATCGTCTCTTTGCTGTTGCTAAAGGAGCATAAATTTCCTCAAGAAAGACAGAAATATGGTCTTTACCTCTATATGCAGCAGAGGAAGTCAAAGCTGACTCAAAACGTGTTTTGAAATACAAAGAATTGTTTTTTTTTTTTTTTCTTTGCACTGGCTGAATCTACACTGTTAGCATGCAGGTTAAGACACAAACCGCTGTACTTAAAGGCTCCAGGAATCTTTGGCAACACCATGCTGAAGAACTGCAAACAGGACTGGGACTACAACTCTGGATGGTGGAGCCCCCAGCCAATCATGGCTAGGCTTCCACATCTATTTTTATTTATTGGCTTGAGTTTTTCCATGTTAGAAAGGGGAAAACTGGTGCATTCGGCATTGGATTTTACTGCATTTTCACTTGGATGACATTGTTTCCCACTACATCTCTGCATGTAACATAAGGAATACCTGAAAACTGGTAGTTAGGCATTCTGAGGGGACATTTCTGGGTGTCTGAAATTTTGGGAACCGGATAACTTGTGTCACAGCTGTGGGCAGCTAGGCTGAGAATTCGTCCGGGCCCATTGTTCCGAGAACCTTTAACATTCCCTGCATAAGCTGTGTTGTGACTTTGATGCCCCAGATGGAAATTTGTCTGCTGAAGACCTGCATGCTTCCCCAGTGTCATTTGAGTGGTATTTCCCAAGTGGCTCGGTACACCAACCCAACAGTGGTTAAAAATGGCTGTTGACATGTACTAAAACACAACATAGTTAAGTGTTTGGAATTGTAACTATTACGTTGTTGGTCCTTCCAGAGTCGCTTCAGTTAAATATTTAGTGTAAAATTGTAAGGTGCCCAGTGGCCTGATGCGTCCAGGATGTACCTCGCCCAGTACCCTGCCTGGGATAGACTCCAGATTACCAGAGCTATATAACTGGATAACCAGTTGCTGAAAATGGATGGATGGAAAAATATTAAACAAGCTGCAGCCTCTCTTGTATCTTGCACTGAGTTTAACCACTGCAAGTCGATGTAAACATGTTTGCAACAACAGTGTTTGTTTTTCCCCTTCTACAGCAAAACACAGCTGAAACATCCTGAAAATTAACATAATTTAGCATGTCGCCATAGTATGATGTTTAGTGGGAGTTTTGTGGGAAAATTCTGATAGGCCATTCCTAAGTGAATATAAGTGAAAAATACATGGATACCTCGATCAAACAAAAACAGCTAGTTAGAAACAGCTCTCACTTTGGACAACCATAATATACGACGTGTCTCAGAATGATGTTTATAGGTAGAAGTTTTGCAAGTAGCAAAGGGTGGATGGTAACTGGAGAACAAATGTGAGCTCTAGTTTTGGCCAGAACACAGTTTAATGTGAAATACAATAAAAGAATAGTAAAATTAACATGTGAATAATAATTTGGCAGTGTCTAGTTTTCAGAAATTTTGCCTGCTGAGGTACAGACATGCTTGTCTGACATGTAACTGGCGGATTCCTTCATTTGGGGTCTCCTAAAGAGACTGTTAGGGTGAGATTACTGATCTCCAATTTAGGGCACGGAATGGGTAAACTGAGGTGTGATACAGGTGTGTTTTTATACTTTTCAGCTGACTTCAGATTAAAAACATCCCTTGCAAACAGATGATGGCAGTGCTGTTGGTGCAGCCGAACCCTGCAGTAGCTGTATGACGTTAGAAGGCTGGAATCGCAGCTTTTCGTTTGTGTTTCACTGTGATGGGAGAGGTGGAAGGTGACAGGTCTCGGCTCCACCCCTCCGTCTCATCTCGCCTTTAATATGTGCACCCAGTTCAGCTGGGAGGGGAGGCTGTTTCCTTGCCCTGTCCTATAGCTGGGTACAAACCAGCACTCAGCAGAGACGCTCGCTAATTGCACTGCCTAAGGATGTACTCAAGCGAGAGGTCATGTTGCCGTGGGGGCTCTATGGAGACGCCCAATAAAAGCCATGCTTAGTTCACCAGAAAGTTTTAGTGGCTTTTCAACACTGTGGCGTTCCTCCTGCAGATTATATCGACGGACTCGATCATCATGTCATGGCAACCAACAATAACTGTAATTACCGGATGTCTTGTGGACAACGTGAAAAGAATACTTTACATTTTACTTCTTTTTTTTTTTTGCTTGATTTTTCTTCTAACTGAAGGTTTATTGCTTCTTTAAGCTGTTATTTCACATTCTGGGGAAGAAGTATGAATTCCTGTCGCACCAGCCTCCACATAAACACATAGACTTTTTACTGTTTAATTTCAGGTTGGTATAATGAATATCTATTGGTTTTTGTTCCGTGTTGAGCCTCTTAAATATAGCCCAAGTGGCCATCGATCATCCTTTGATTCCCACTGAAGCCAGCAGAGGTTATTTTCACATTAATAATGAGGGGATTTTAAAGTGGATTCCTGCTGCACCAGTGTTTGCATGACACCTATGACGGCGTCAGTGAAAGGAAACGGGAGTTTTGCCGCACCTGGGGAAAATCCACGCGCAACCCTAGTTAAACATGCACGCCTGGGTGTTCCTGTACCCTGAATCAGTCACAACCCAAACAGAAATTCACACATACTTTTATTTAAACTTACATAAAACAAAATTGCTATGTGACAGATGCATGGCTTTTCCATTGTGTTCTTCTTCACTGTCTTCATCTGCTTGAGGAAGAGATTCACCACCCTTAGACCGGTGTCTCCCAATCTAGTCCTCGGGGACCCAAAGTCGGTCTGTGCCAGACAGCCCACATTTTTGCTCCCTTCTAGCTCCCCAGGAAGTAGCTGGGAGGGAGCAAAACATGGGTCGGTGAGGGCAACGCTGCCTTAGGCTATTCACTCTGCAGGCCCTTAAAGCAACCTGTAATAGCTGGGAATTTAGCACTTTGTCAATGTATTATATATAGATCTAATTTTAATTTAATTTAAATATATATATAAGATTTATTAATCAAAAGGTATACTATATACTAGATTTTGCTTCTGTTTTTAGCCAAATTTCCAACAGCCCTTGCAAACAGTCGTTCCATTTTGGAATATTTTGATTTCTTATTGTCCCCACAGCCTTGATCAGGATAAGCACTTAAAGATGGATGGATGGATTTCTTACTGTAGTGATTATTCAGCTCTTCTCCGGCTCTCTGTTTTTGCCATATACAGGACGCCCTCATTCTGTTTATCTTCCCGATGGGCTCCGAGAATCTCACACACAGACTCATGAGAGGAGCAGCAGCGAGATGGAATTGATTGTTGCCTCCGTGCATTTCGTAATCAGATCGCGGAAGACTTCTGCATTGCAGGCGGGGATGAGGTTTCTTGCTGCCAGGCTACTCGGATAGCTGGCATAACAGGGGGGGGGGGGGGGGGTGCAGCTATTATTCGGAAGGGAACGTAGACATCAAGAGGTGCTGAAATCCAAACCATATCAACAGGTTAAGTCACATAGCTTGGTTTTTAAGCCTTGTTAGATCTGTTGATGATACTACTGTGAAGACATATTTTAGCATTGCAGACTTTCTTTTTAATGTTAAACAGTCTTCTGCAGTAGTGTGGCAGACCATGGGGTGGGGGGGAAGCTGATGACATCGGCAGAAGGTCAGTGAGTACTTACACTGACTCTAAAGCACACACTTTTGTTTTTTTTTTGTTCTTTTTTGCTCATGCATAAATGGTTATGTCAGTGTTAAAGTCGTGGGCAGATTGGCGGCCTGCGGCTCAGTGGGATGCACCTCTGTGACTATGATCAGAAGGTCCCTACTTCAAGCCTGGGCCTTGGCAGAACAGTTACCTTTCTTTTGGGCCCTTGGGTAAGACTCTTAACCCCCCGAAATCCTCCAGAGGCTCAGAATGAATGCCCAGACCCTGCATTCGGACCCCAAGCCACTTTCCTGCCTAAGTTCTGGAACTTAGTTCTTGGTTCTGAGTTCCTGTGCTGCCTCGACCGGGAACTTTTGTAGCTGTGTGTTCTACCGCAAAGCAAGAACTGTGACCTTCATGCTAATAATCATGGGAGACACAAAAAACTTGTAGGTTAAACTTAACAGGTAATTTCATACGAGACTACAACACCACTCCAAGAACAATGGAGGATGAACAAGTCGATTTGTTCGTAAGTTATTGGGGGGGGGGGGGTCACTTGTGATCAAAGCAGGACACCACCTTATTTTACCACATCATAAAAAAGGTGTAAAGTTACCCTGCTAATAAGTTCTGACAAGTGTTACTGGCAGCACCAGCAAAATTAGACAGACGTATATTGGTTCTCGATCAAATTTTCTGATGCAGAAGTATGGAAGTACAAGGAAAAAGGTGTTCATTAATGCATTAAGTGTCATTGAGATAAAAAATAATTCCATCTGTTCAATTTTTGTTCCGCTACTTCTATCTCTTTCCCTTGCGTTTCTGCGTGACTTCCAAGTTAGCAGTGGTGCTTGTGGTGAACCAATCAGCAAGTTCATTGGTATAAGACCCACCCCGACAGTTTGTGTTCGAACAAAAAGTACCTGGTCCTTTGTGGAGAATACGAAAAGGTTGCAGAATTGTCTCCGAGGAAGTACAGTTGGGCCGAATCTTGTATTTGGTTACTTATGGTGAATGTTAGGGCTCGGTAAGGGTTAGGTTATGTTATTATAGTTAGGATTAGGGTTATGCCCACAGAATTCAGTGGAGAGTCCCCACAATGACAGTAATATATGAACCTCAAGTGCAAGTTCGGATATGTGAATAGAAGCCTTCCAGTCTGCCTGTACTTGTGCAGTTAGTAAATAAAGCATCATTTCATTTTATTTCTTTTTGCAGAAGTGCTTGGCTAGAGAAACTTTTCATTTTCCAGAATGCCCAAGTGACTGTTTATTTTAATTGAAGCTGTGCATAAACTTGCAAGATTTATTGCAGTATGGACAAAACATGGGAACAGTGACAGAGTCTGTCCATGTTTATTGCCTTGTAAATGGTGCCTTCTAATCTCATGATGCGGCACTTTATCCAAAGTTACAGCTAAATGTCTTCAGCAGTTCATTTCAAGCTGCTCTCAAGCATAAATTAGCATTTTCTCTTGCTGAATACACAACATAGTGAATTCATGATTTTCCAGTCTATTAATTTACTAATATGCATTGCTGGAAAAGTCCTCTGATTTTTTTCCACTTTGTACATGTGTTGTTAGAATTGATTTTTTTTTCAATCTGTAGCTTGGTAGCAAAAATTGTAAATCCAACCTTTCTGACCATGAATCTTTTTATTTTCCAGTATGTGAAAGTAACCCATACACCTGATTTTCTCCATGTCCACATGTGAGAAACATCTAGTGACAGTCTTAAGAGAGAAGCAGAGCACAGAGAGCCTTCAGATCTACCAGCTGACAGGGAGGGATCCTTCAAGCTGAGAAGGAATAACTTAGTGACCATATTAATAATAAACACAGATAATTGTCATTGTGCTTCAAGTTAAAGGCGAACGGAAAAATAGAAGTGCTTTGTGGGTGTTCATAGTTTTTGTAATTGTATTTATCCGCTGGTTGGTATTGTGTGACAAAGTGGGCTAGGATGCTGTGCTTGTCAATGGAAGGTTGTTGGTTCGAATTCCATGGTCAGCATAGTGATGTCACTATTGGACCCTTGAGCTACGCCCCAAGCAGCAATTGCTCCAGGGACTGGCTGATCCTGCTATCTCAACTGTATGTTGCACTGGCTGAAAGTATCTGCTAAAGAAGTTAGTGTAATGTTTTTCTTATATTTACTTGCGGCAGCTAAGTTTTCATTCCGGAATATGAAGGAATTGCCATGTAATCCACTCGCATTCCATCAGCCCGTCTGTTCTGTCACTATTCCTCTGAGTTTGCCGTTGGAGAAACGCGGCGAGAAATCTTGAAAAGTCATCAACCTCTTTTTTTATTTTCCCCGGAAAGCTGGTGGTCTTCGCCAGCACCCGTACAGCCACCTGCGTGGCCAGAGCGAACCGTGTCGTACTCACCGTGAGCTGAGAAGGAGCCCAGCGTTTAGATTTCACCCTCTTCTATCATATAAATACTTTTATCCCTTACGGAGTAAAAAAATTTTGCAGTGTTGTGCGGAATGATGGGACTTCGGCAGAATTCTCATTTAAAGTAGTTTTGAAGGCTCTGGTGCCTTGGAAAGAAATGTGAAATTTGGTGAACGCGGGGCCCTCACAGGTGACAGGACGTATCTTACAGCTTTGACTCCCAACCAGTCTGTCTGCTTTGCGTCACTCGTCCCAACCCCCGACATGTCACCCCTTCCAGTCCCTTGTGGTAACTATCTGGTAGCTCCCCCATCCCGCTTCAGGCCAGTCCTGTAGAATGTGACACCAGGGCAGCAGGTGTGCCCTGGGTGAGGTCAGGGGGTAAGCAAGACATATCCCCTGCAGGAATTTACAGCCCTGGACAGGCACTTCTCACGGTGGATGACTCTTCCTCTGGTCTGCCGCCCCTTTTGGTGTTTGCTTCCAAACACGTGATTTTCACCGCCGTGGCCAAGGCTGCCGCAGCTCAATAAATCCGTGTTAATGAGTTGATCGCTTGTAGAGTTCTCATGTGAATTTGTCTACTTCACTGGTCTGTTTATTTAAAGTGACAGGTGGATCAATTCTGTTTGCTTGGTATGAAAGTAGGGGTTCCTTTATGTGAGTCATTACGGAACCTGTTGAGAAGAGCTTGATTGATGGCATGCATGAGATTTGTGGTTTTTTTAGCGGTTCGTCGTGACGGGCTCTCAGGATTTCCAGGTTCTGGTGCTCAGGCTGCATGCAGTTTCACTTTCATTTGCAGCATTATGTGAGAGTTGCTGATTTCTAGTCCCTCTTGAATTTGTGGATGGGTCTGAAGGCAGAGAGAAGATTACGGGCCTACCGCTTGCTGCTCTGACCTGATCTCATGTGCCTCTCTCTCTCTCTCTCTCTCTCTGTCTGTCCCACAGGGTCGTGAAGGAGGAGATTTCTGACGACAACGCCAAGCTGCCCTGTTTCAATGGGAGGGTGGTGTCCTGGGTAAGGCTAATGGACGGTGTCCTGCAGGCGTGGCTTAGCATGCCGCTGTGGGGCTCGGTTACATCACTGCTTCTGCAGCCCCCCCATCCCCCCTTAATGAAGTCACCAGAATGCGGTTACCACCTAATAAGCTGCACCTCGATGGGATGTATTTTACTTTAAAGGCTCAGATCTTCGGATGGTAATTTTTTACAGAGAATAACATTAATATTTTAAAGCATATGCTGTGTATATTCAGCGACAATAACATGATACCAGAACTCAAAGATCATGTTTGCTGTGGTCGTTAATAATACAGTGCACAGCACTAAATGGGAATCTTTTAGAGAATCCAGAGATTATAACTATTATCGGTATCACTTAATAGTGCATCAGTAACCGTAGCAGCAAAGTTTCACAGAGCAGAAGGTATCACTTTACAGCAGAGGTACAAGCTGACTTGAATACAGATTAATGCTCTAAATCAGAAGCTCGGAGGTACTTGGCGTTATGTGTTTTGACAGTAACGTTGTCTCAAGGCAGAGAGTGGGGAGCTTCGAGAAAAACGACTAGAAAAAAGGACTAAAGGACTGCAGAGAAACACTGTAACGTGTGAGCAGTTCAAAGATCGTAATCCTGTTTACACATTTTGTGCAATGTCAAGATAAACTATTATTTTTTTTCATCATGAAACGTATGCAGCATTTCCATGTGGAACAATTCACCTCCTAACAGTTTTTCAACCTGGAAACTTCTAGCTGTGTGATGCCATTTGTATTCATAAATGGAAATTAAAATATGGATTACTGAGTCCTTTGTAGCTGGTGCTGGGGTGCCCTGGGACCTTAATCTCTGCCCGCTTCTGTACGGATCCCCTATGGCAGACCGCTGTAAGGTTCTTATTTGTTCCTTTAAGAATAGGCTTGGTACCCAGCCTGCACTGCTTTCCATAAGCTGTTTTACACCACTGTCAGAGGGATATTAATGTAATCTGCTAATGTCCAGATGCTGTCCTGGTACCAGGTGTGAGGCTGTTAGATAGTGATCGACAAAATGATGTTTCATGAACCGTTTGCTGTATTTTTTTTAACTCCATAGATGGTGCTCTTGGTTTGCTTTCGAGCATGCTTTGTGCCCTTTTTTTTTTTTTTAATCAAAGAACGCCATCTAGTGGGGTCAAAAAATACAGCAAATGGTTCATGAAGCATCATTTTGTCCATCGCTACCATTAGGTGATAGGGCTGCCTTGGGGCAAACTGCGGTGTATCTGATGGTCTGTCTGTGGCATTCTGTCTGCTGTCAGCTCGTGCTGGCTGAGAGCGCCCACTCCGACGGGGGATCCCAGTGTACCGAAACCCATCCTGAGCTCCCGCCTCCCCTAGAGAGGACTGGGGGCATCGGGGACTCCAGACCACCATCCTTCCAGTGAGCACCTGCTCTCCACCACACTTCCATAATACACACTCACGACACGCATGTACATTCATGTATATTTATACATGGATTAAAATGCCAACTTACACACGACCATACATATGCACTTCCAAACCTTTGATTTTAACCAGCAGTATCTCTGGACCATCAAAATATTTGCAGATTTTTCAGTCTAACTAAAAGGATTTGTAGTATCTTAAGTGCAAGGTTAGCAGCAATCATTCAGGCTTAATAGTATGTTCAGCATGGGGCGGGTTTCACACTCGGGGGCCGGGCTATCAGTGCTGAATGCTCACTACCACATGTGCAAACCCAACCCTCTTGACCTTAGTTATAGTTCGAGATATGGAGTATGCCATCTGGTGGACAGAAGGCAACCATGCATGTCTTTCAGGAGTCCAGTAACAGAGACAGCCTACACCAACACCTCCCCCCCCCCCCCCCCCCCCCCCCCCCCCCCCCCCCCCACGCCACCGCAACGTTTTGAGAAGAACCTTGTGTGTGCCAGACCTCTGACTAAATGTGCCTGGTTCACACTCATCCCTCTCTGCAAGGCTGTAGCTTGCTGCTCGTCTGGCCGTTACGATGCCCTTAATAATGGATGCACTCCAAACACAGCAACAATAATCTAAACATTTTGCGGGAGCTTCTCCCCAGGGAAGTCGCATAATGTGCTCAGCCACAAAATTTGCTTATTCCAGCAAAATTACTTGTTTTAAAAATGGAATGAAACGAAAACGGCTGGTGTTTTTACTTTTAATGTACACTGGATTGGCTCTTATGTAAAACTAGATTTGAACTCTAGCACAATATTAAAGATGCTTTCCGAGCAACTTAGGAGCAACGCTAAATTTAGAAAAGAAACTGCTGCTAGCTTGTTGCCGTCGCAGCCACCATTGCTGGGTCTATATTGAGAACAAGCAATCTGTCAAGTCACGGTATCTGTTTTTATTGAGCGTTTCACATTCTGACTCCTTTCTGCCCTCTGCTGACTGCTTTGGTCTCTTACCTCCATCTCATGACTTGTAGGCGTGTCGGCGTATTTCTAACCCCATCTTGTGGCGAGAATGGGGAACACCGCATAATGGGCGTTCCGTCGATTTCACCGATTTTTTTCTCTAAAAATCTCTTCTTTTTATTATAAATGCTGACATCATTGATAATCAGCAAAATACTGGATGGACAAAAATTACTTTAAAGGGTAAAGAATACTGATAAAACACCAGTTCGCATTTCCCATGGGACCCGGTGGGGTTACTCAGCGACAGTCTCTCAATTTGTCTGACCCAGTGCGACTACCTTTGCTGTCTACCTGGATCTCGGTCGTCACATGCCAAAGCACTCCTGTGACATCCGCTGTGTCATGACAGGATCGCTGTTTGAACAGCGCTGCGTCACATATGGACAGGCGCAAGATATACTGGGTTGCATTTTAGTTATTCTTGATGGGCGCTGTGGACAGTTGTTAAAACACGGAAATAGAACAATTCAGTTTGGTTCAGTTTGAAGAAAAAAAAATGACTGTTGTCACATGAATTGCGTTAAACTGGTATTTTTCACACGCAATCAGTTTAAAGATACGGTGTAATCACAGCAGTTTGCCACCTGGGGGAGACGTACACAGGGAGTCCCTCAGCTGAAATATAGTGTGTTCAAGCTCTCAGTACAGACCTGCAGTTCCTTTGTTTTACTGATAGTTATATTCCAGTTTTAATGTATATTAAACAGTCTTTAGTTTTTAATATTCATTAAAGTAAAATGTAATATGAATTGCGTAATAAAATGAACAAATTCAATAGTCACTTTCTACCATTGCAAATTTTAATGTACTTTAATGTAAATTTTATTGCATATGCTGATAGTACCATTTTTGTAAACCATAGAAACAATATTTAGTCAGATTGCTTGTAAATCAAAACGAATGACATAATGATGTTTTTGGCATATTAAAAAACACACAATACAACATGTCGTTAAACTGCCTTCAGTTTTAATTCAGCTTTCATTGAGTGGAGAGCTTTATTGTTGTAATATGAGTATAGCTGTTGTGCAGCTGTGGTGCGACGCTGCCATGTGTGTGATTTACAGCGCTAATGCCGTGAGCAGCCGTGACGGCCTGGACACGGAGACGGGCAGTGAGTCCCTCCTCAGCCACCGTAGAGAGAGAGAGCGGGAACGCGCCCGGCGGAAGGCCAGGGAAGGCGAATGTGAGTACTGACACCGCCACGGCGAGTGCAGCCTGAACAGCCGCCGCTCCACGAGTGTCACTCATCACGTAGTTCCAAATTATGCCATGTTAATAACTCTGCACGATAAGCGGGACGTCCTGTGTTCAGAGGCAATTCTAATATTTTTTTGTGGTGGGGGGCTTAAGAGTGGCCATAATTCATAGAGAGGGGGCCACCTTATTATTAACCATGATATGCTTTGAATTGGTGAGTGACAGGGATGGTTTTGAAGGGATGTAGAGTACTTACCTTTGAACAGCACTATGTATGCCGGAAAACCATCAAAAATGTTAAAAACGTGTTCCTGGGATTATTACGAACGGCTACCGATATTTTCAGGTTATATTTTATTTTAGACTTGCCCTGCATTTCTGTTGCCGTGAGAGCGCCCTCTCTGGTGGATGCGGGGAAGGGCTGTCTTTTCTGAGGGGTGGTCAGCCCCGGAGCCATGATGCATTTCCAAGAAAGCAGGGGCTGTAATGCCAGAGAAAACATATTTTCTGCATTTTTTTAAGTGACCCAGATGGCTTATGCTTTTCTTTGGTATAAGTCTGGGCTCTGGAACCGGCTCCTGGCTCCCCCCATAATCCTGTACTGGATAAGTGGTTAGAAAAAGGATGGATGGATGGATGGATGAATCGAATATGCCTTTGTTTGATTCAGCGTTGAATACGATCACTAATATAAGGCAGAGATCTAAAGATTCATCTGAAGGTGTCCTGCTGGAAATACAGACAAATTGTGCATTTCTGTGTGTTTTTAGAATGTTTTTTGGGTTATACTATATCCAAACAGATTCTGGTTTCAGTTTGGGATTCATTTCAGCTGTAGAATGTGTGTGTATGTGCAGTTGTCCAGTTGGGTCGTGGTCAGTCCCTGTTGAATACTGCAGTGCTTTGCAGGGAATACTGGTCTAATGAAAATATGGTGTCTCTCCTCATTTCTTATGAAAACGTGATGTCTCTGTTCACCTTGCTGATGTGTCCTTGGTGTGGAAGAACAGGCTGGGACGTCAACACTCCTATGATCGTTTTAGTGCAGTGTTCACCAACTGGCGGACTCTGGTCTTCATCCATACAAAACTAAAATTAAATTCCCCCCGTCAAATGGCGTGTTGATGGAATTTGACCTTCGAGGAAAAATTGTTGGGGTTTAGTATAAAACTTCAGCTAAATCAAGGATTATCATGCACAGCTGCCTGCTTTAACATGCACAGCTTCCTGCTTTAACATGCACAGCTGCCTGCTTTAACATGCACAGCTTCCTGCTTTAAC
>JAODJU010000108.1:1914598-1926792 GCA_026776725.1 Gnathonemus echidnorhynchus | reverse complement strand
TATATATACACGAAGCAGGGAATTCCAGCAATCCTGCGCTGAATTTGAAGCGCTCCTTTAACTACACATACACAATGTTTCTGACTACCACCACTAGCGTGCAATATTAAACCAGGATCTCTGAAAGATGTTAACTTAGTGCAAGACTTTCTTGCTCCGACATCATGACAGAGATACTAGTTGCTTCCCTATCGACTGATCAGTGATAATCTTCTTAATCTTCTTCCAAAGCAAACAGCCAATCATAGGATTCAAAGTGACCAATCAACCTGACCTGAACCAAAGTCTCAAGATTCAACTCGTCGAGCGAGCGAGAGCTGTGCAGGCGCGAGCGCGGAGAGAAGCTTTTCTGCTTGCGAGCGCGTACGCGCCGGTGGTTTATATGTGCGCGACTTTTGAAACTAATTAAACACCAGTGAATTAAGTGGCTCAGAGTTGTAAATAAGGGCCAGCATAATTAAGGAAACAGTTCACATACCAAACTAAGTACGCGTTCAAACTTCTGTTACCACCAAATTAGCAGGAGGACAATGCCTGGCACCAGTGCGGTAACCCTCACAAAATAGTTTCAGAAACCACAGTCACCAAGGAAATTTGAGGCATAAGACTGAAACATACTCCAATAGGCATAAGGGATAAATCTGCGTATCTACAACCAAAAACAGTCAGTGCATACAAAATTCAATAATTGCACAGTATATACTGAATTTTGTTAGTCTACTAGTCAACCATTAATGTTTTACTTACTGTATGTATGCATGCACGTTGACATACAACAGTCGCCATCTTACATATTACTTGACCCGGATGTTTGATGTATGACGTGATCTCCTAGCGGAGATCAAAAGGGGGACATCCCCCTTTTGATCTCCACTAGGAGATCACATGTGAAAGTAAAACACTATCAGCTGTAAAAACTATCAATGAAAAAAAAAAAACATATTCCAGCCAACTTATGCAACCATATTGTTTTCAACTGACGGTTGTGCAATGTTGGCACTTCGCCATCTTGACACTAATGCCTGAGTCATTGTTGTTCTTGCATTTTGGGAACTTAAATGCAAAGCAAAATACTTCACCTGCATTCCATTAAGATTTATTCCAGTCATCGACATTCCATATCCATGAACAACAGTACCATTGGATTAAGGAGGCACAGGAGTCGTTTGTGATTTGCAGTGTTTTTAAGCCCTGCAGGCAAAGTGATGTCGATTAGACAGGAATGACTGCCAACTGAAACTTGGAATTGTGGCTGAGTAACCATTCAGATGCAGATGTGAATGATACATAGTTGATGACTCAAACTCAAATCCCAAACTCAACAAGAACGTACTGCAGCCCTCCAGGCCTGGGAGGGACCATCAGACTACAGCAAACAGGGCAAGATGGGCAAGAACAAACCAGAATCTCTCTGTATACAAGTCCATCAGTATTTTATTTTTAATGCTATAAAAAAAGTTCAAATTACTTTCCAAATTCTGGTTATTAAAATGTAATAATTAAAGGTTCCACATTCTACATAGACTACCATTTAATTTCCCTAATAATATTGTGGACGTATGAATACCACCCAGTAATTTGTAGTCTAATTTTATTCTGGGGGTGGGGGGTGAAAGGGCACGGTGGGAATCTAACGAAAGTCTAATGAAAATCGGAGAGATTAATCTTACAAAAAAAAAATTCAAAACCTTCCTAGATCAGCATCTATAGATGATAGCAGCCCAGTCTGGGAAGCGAGAGCAAGGAGAGGGGAGCAGTGGCTTCAGCCCAGTATGGAGGCCCACAGGGAGACTCAGCAGCTGTGCTCCTGCTGTTTACAGGCCCCCTTCTTCTGCGGAAAGGAGCACCGAGTGCTGCTGTTACCTAGGGAGTTGGGATTTGACTTTGAATGCCTCTCACTGAAAGAGTGCAGCATCTCCAACCAACTCTATGACTGACGGTGTCAAAGGGTGGACGGGGTCCACCTGAAGTGGTCAGCAGGCTTTCTCTGACATGAACGTGGGGTCTAGCTCCTCCGTGACGAACCTGAAGGCTCGCATTTTCCTGCTGGTAGTAGAGACACACGCACACACACACACACACACATACACGCACATGTAGGGTAAAGATATCCTTATGGGGACCGCTCATTCATTTCAATGGGATAAATGCTAATGCTAACTATGACAACCTTAACCCCTACCCTGCCCTAACCATAACCATAAGTAACCTAACAAAATACAAGAGTTTTTGCATTTTTAGTTTTTTCATTAGCAGTCACCGATTTTTATAAAATAGAGTTTTCCCTTATGGGGACCAGGAAACCAGTCCCCATAAGGGAAAAAAGACAGATATTTATCACGTTATGGGGACATTGTGTCCCCATAAGGATAGGTAAACCCGCTCGCACACACACACACATACACTCACAGAGGGAACTTTTACTCTTGTCTAATTTTACCTAAGCTGGAAAAAAATAGTTGAGTTTTTGAAAAACATATTAAACGATTAATACCTCTACAAAGAAAAACCACACGCCTTCCTTTAAGTCTTTAAGGTCAGTACTGGTGGCTCGGGCAGGGGGGGCAGGGCAGAGGCGGAGGGGGAACACCGAATTCTAAAGGTCACGTCTGCTACCACCTGACAGGAAATCAGGGTCTATGAGGAGGCCGGAGGCTCACTGCTCTGCAGCTCTGATGCCACAGCATGGCAGCCCCGGCTTGGGGCAGGCTAACGACGGCTCCCCCTGCAGGACAGGGCCGTGTTCAGTCCTCCGTTACATACTTTTGATGTCACAGCAGCGATATGATCACAGGGGCTTCAGCACACAGCCTACCTTTAACAGACACTCGACACAAGTATACAGAAAATATACTACAAACATGTTACATACATACATACATGTTATTATTGGGGTGACCAGATAATCCATGTCAGGGAGGAATCTTTGAGCTCCTTCGGGTCTTACAAACTACTTTAAAACTGAAAGGCTCCTGTGCTTAGCTAATTAGTTCAGTTCTTCTTGTGCATTGACTGGTTTGTCTCCTTGATTGAAAGACTCATCTAGCTGTTTTACATTAACATTGGTAATTATTAGCATGATTATAGGAGATTGACAAATCAGCACGCGGCAAGAACTCAGCACTTAACAGTTTTTCTCAGGCACTTAGCTACATTCGTCAAAACAACAACGACATTTTCTTTAACCAGTCAATACAGCCTTCGTAAGACTAAAAAATCTGGCAAGACTCCCAATCCTCTCTGCAAAACTCCCTAACTGAATCAAAACAATAAATACATACTACGAAATTCTATAACTCACTCAAACAGTAACACACATCAGTCAACAGTAAACACACACAAGCAATCGGGGGAACATTCTCAGGCAAAAGACTCAATAACTGCAGTAAATGGACTGCATTTATATAGTGCTTTTTACCAAAGTGCTTTACAATTATGCCTCACATTCACACCACACATTCATACACTGGTGGCGGTGGCTACCATGCAAGGCACCAACCAGCTCACTGGGAGCAATTTGGGGTTCAGTGTCTTGCTCAAGGACACTTCGATGGGGTCAGGAGGACCCGGGGCTCGAACCTACAACCCTCCGGTTGCCGAACGGTAGCACCACCATCGCCCCCCAGCGATTTTACTGCCTCTTGTAGTAAAATCTGTACACACACAGAGGAACCAATAAAGTGACAAGAATGAGAAACATCTTCACTGTAGCTCCAGTAGTTTTATTGGCCTTATACAGTACAGTGAAATATACAGAAGAGGATTAGGGCCGCCATGAAAATATTATTTGAATTCTGACTTTTTTTCTCAGAATTCTGACTTTAAGTTTAGAAAAAAAGTCAGAATTCTGAGAAAAAAAGTCAGAATTCTGAGAAAAAAAGTCAGAATTCTGAGAAAAAAAGTCAGAATTCAAATAATATTTTCATGGTGGCCCTAATCCTCTTCCGAAGAAATACTATTGTATGCATGCAAACACAAATATTGAAAAACCAAAAATACTGTAATGTAAAAAACAAAAAAAACAAAAAACATGTAATTTGCCTTAGTCTGCCTGATTCCTGAGCTCTCTGGGCCACGTTCACTGTTCACTGTTGGGTTCACTTTACTGTTCATTAACATCACAAACTATATCCCCGCGGCAATGCAGTGGGGAAAAATCTCCGAGCATGTCTGATTCAGGGATGGTGATCATACACTTTCCGTTGCCAGGCCAAAGGAATTCCTCAATTGGATTGAGGAATGGGGAATATGGAGGTAGAAATTCTATTGACGTATTTGGATGAGCCCTAATCCAGTCCCTCACTATGGCTGTGTGACGGCATGGAACATTGTTCCATATCACTACATAACATTGCACAGGGACCCTAGCAAGCTCTCTCCCTTCAGACATCAGCAGTAATCTGTGAAGCTCATCCAGAAATACAGTCTTGCAGCATTATATGGCATAACTGTGTGGGATGTATGATACAGGATCATTTTCTGATATAGCAGCACACATAGTTATGTTTGCACCTCCCTGTCCTGGTACCTGCACTGTCGCCCTGTGCCCAATGATATTCCTTCCACGCCTCCTGGTCTAGGCCAGACTGAAGCCAGCTTCATCTACGAAAAGAAATGTAGGTGGTTCAGCACTGGACTCCAGTTCCATGATCCTCTAAGATCACAACAGTCATCCCAAAGGCTAACAAGTGAAAGCATGTGAAATGGAACAGGTCCTGCATAGACTTACAGTAAACATATAGTGAATGCACAGTTCTGGCTCATTACTTGTACATCTTGATATGTCAGCTCCTTTACGTGGTCCCTGTTCCTCTCCAATGGCATTCTGTACATTTGTTTCATGCTTAAGCTGCTACATTTCAAGATCCTATCAACAGCTGATAAACTGACTAAATGGATGCCATTGAATATTATGTGATCTGTAATTACAGCAACCTGTATTTCCTGTAATCAAATTGTATTGTTCCTCTGCACGATCTGAACAATCTCTGCTTCCTGCTCTGCTGTGAAGATTTTACCTCACCCAAAAGGTGCAGATCTTCTTTCAGTTCCATGAAGGCAAATACATAATGTAGGACACAAAGGGCAAAATTTACAGTATTTTTACTCTGCTACTGAAGATATAAACATGATTGCTGTGTGCACTGTAGCCTTCATATGCAAATACAGCAAGTGAATATTTTTGTACATATCGATTTCCCTGCCAGAATATTCGGATAATCGATGCCACACATGATCCTGAAATGGCACCCTTAGGCCAATCTCACGCATAGAGTCCATGATTAAGCACGTGGCTCTCATTTCATGACTGTTCTTGTCTGGCTGTTCCTCTCGCACATCCTCTTTGGCCTTGTTCCATATGGTCTAGTTCCATTTTGTGTTTAAAATTAAACTCCGTGACCTTTTTGTACTATTTTCACATTTTTACAGTTTTAGAGTATGATTTGCTGGATGTACAAACCCAGTTTTCAGGCTACATTCACAAATTCTTTGACCTGTCTTGCAAAATCAAACAATCTATTCAAAACTATTTTATTTTTGCTCAAAACTAAACACTGATTTCAAATTACACATCAAGCCACTCAGTACATAAACACTACTATGTCATTGTACATCACAACAAAAATTTTAAAACAATACCAACCAAAACTGTTACTGGCATAAGGAGAAACATGTTAACTGTGAATATGATCTTTTGCACCTCGAGTTGAAAAATTGGAAACCAAACGACTAGAGTAAAAAAAAATAGTTGTTTAGCAAAAATGTGTGTATACAATTATGCTTAAAGCGATATGTAATTTTGCAGATTCAGTACTTCAAAAGGACAAAGTCAAAAATCCAAATGAGAGGCATATTACAGTAAAATGTTGTGCAACTGATAAGCCAGAGTTAAGGAAGAAAATTCATTCTGCCTGATCATCATGTCTCAGGGCTAGGTCAGGACAGGGAAATTTGTCTACATCACAAGAAATTCTCTCTCTTGTTGGGCGTTCCTCTGTGTGATCCATTTGTACATTGACATGAAAATCACCTGTGGCACTTGCAGAGTCATCCGGCACATATTTTATGTTCTAGCCAGTCTTTGGTTCCTTTTCATGCCTAGAAACATGTGTGAAGAGTTTTGAGTCAGTTTTGAGTGATCGTGTTTAAATGATGACTACTGTGTGCTGACTATGACTGAATTTTTGTGATCTGTGTTTTCTATTTTGCATCAAAGTTCACCATGGTGCAAAATGTATTTTGATGAATGAGTCTTTAAAAAGGTTTGCAAAAAAGTTTGAAAAGTATAAAATCGCTCACTGTCCTTTACGAGATTCAGTATGAAGCTAGATAAGTGAGAACAAAACTAACGTGACTGTGGAGATTAAACCTGCCGTTTAGCCACAGAAAACAGGCAGGGAAGGTCTACCACAGATGAAAATGTGCTATTGTGTGGTCACCATGGCCAGGAAGCCTAAGCAAAAAAAAACAAACAATCTTGACAGAATTGAAACGTAAAAATATGCCAAGAACAACATTAGAATTTAAAAAATATGCATCCTGTGTTTATATCTGGGCTCTATTGATTCTCCCTGTTCCACTGCACCTCTGGGAGTTTTGCTGAATAGCTTCACTCCATATCCTTTGATGCCTGCGTGATTTGATGGCCAGGGGGGGTTCACTTCCATAGAACAAGCTAGTTTCCGAAAACAAAGTCCTGCCTTTTGAGTCATGTTTCACAAGCTTGAAGTCTGTCAGCAGAACTTATTTCATTTATGAGGAATTCAGACACTTACTAACAACATTGTACTGGGCACCAATACGGTGTCAGCATTCGGAGAAAAGATCATATCTGAGTTTCTAACAGAAAAATGCGTGGAAATACTGTGGTGTGGTGCTACCCTGATAAGTCAAATTCCGGGTGCATCAGATGACACAGACAGTGGCTTCTTTACTGGTCATCTGTGTCTGTCAGCCACACAGCCCATGGTTGTAATCCATGAAATTTGAGTTAAGTAAAACAAAGACCACAGTACCCTTTTTGAGTCTGAGTCATGCAGGCTCCACAACCTCCACAGAAAGAAGAAGAGTCGCTATTCTTAGAAGGGCTTTCTCGCCTGTCTTGTGCTTGTCCATCTCTCCATCAGACAGCCGTTCTGCAGCTTCCTGTGAGAAAGTCACAGCCAGTTACATCCTGCTCTTGCTATCAACAGAAATGCACCACTGAGGCTGGTCTTATTAGTGTTTAATATAGTTTGCACAGCTTATTTTAATACATGCACACATTCCAATTGAATGGTTGTATGAAATGAGGAAATATCACAACTAGGTTAATTTAAGCTACTCAGACAGCATCTGACCGAATTGTCCCATGCTCAAAAAAGCTCAACACGCAGCCAAACCAAGCTTAGCAGATGGATGTGCATGAGGCAAACAGTGGGATGACATCCACACTTGGTAGCACGAACAGAACTCGGCAAAACATATGTACTACAGTATATACACTACTTGTTGAGACTGAGGGCCTGCCCGCACTAATACTTCTTTGTTTAATAATGCAAAATTTCTCCTAATTTGCACTAACACAGATTTTTTTTTTCCCCCAGAAACAGACAAAAATTTCACCACTCTCTGACAACTAATCTTTCTGTAAACGCATTACCGCGGACACACGTAAACGCAAAAATTTTGTTACGCCTACATCGGTGAGCTCCGATTGGCTATTCTTCATGGGACTGAAGAATGTTTCTCCCGTTTTCATGGAAGCAAGCCAGTTGTGAACATGGAGGACGTACAGGACTTTTGCCATCTGGCTTATGTTCTTTCGCTTACTGTACATTATGCTGCTTATAAGCAAAGAAAATGAAAAATTACCGATCGTTGCTTACTGCAAAGAAAGCTACAGTATGAATCTAAAGTACCATGAAACTATATTTTTATGCACCTTCAAGGAAAGTCTGATTAGAGTTTAAGAGGGGTGGTTCTGGAGGGCCCCCCCCAAGACAACATGCATGCCCCCCTCAGCCCCCCTAAATATGTATGGTACTTGGATCTGAAATTAATGTATTATTATTATTTACATTTATATATGTAGGCTAAAATTTTGTGCGCTGGTAAGAGGTGAAATACAAACATAAGCACATTTCACATCTTTGGTGAGAACCATTTTGGTCACTGACCCACAGACTCATACATAATCACGGATGGGTCTCTGTGCAACTACAGGGTTTTCCTCCATGTTGCATGTCTCAACTGTTTATTGATGGAAAAGCCACATTCAACAGTTGCCTGACCACGTGAGACAAGAATCAGCTTCCAAACAAAGTGCTAGAGCTTCGTGTAGAAGATGGACATGTGCTCATGAAGAAAAATATCAACTCTGGACTTGGTGTTCATAGTTTTAACTCCCTAAATTATCAATAAACCTTTCTTGTTTTGTTTTTAAGAACTGGTGTTATTGACAGTTACTGCCCCTACCTTTAGGACTATAGTAGACCCAAGGCCAACTTCCACCTGCTAGAAATCGGCCCACAGCTTTTGATCTTTGACATCAAGCCTCACAAGTTTAACCAAAGAAACATCCATTGCACTCCACTTAATGAAATGTCTCAGAAGACTCTGGAAAAACAAAATATGTCAAAAATGAAAGATTAACTGTCACCATGATGGCCTAGTAGCAATTATACTTAATATGTGTGTATTAAGACGAACTCGCAGGTGGCCACGTAATTGGCCACGTCGCCCACGTAACATAGAATTAACAAAAATAGTTCATTGTCCTCCTGTAATGATTGGGGAAGCTGTTATTGTTTGGCTCCATTACTCATGGTTTGCTGGAGCACCTCCAACCTCACCTACAGTAGCAGACATACATATGAGGTGATTAAGGTGTGGATTGATTCGGATTGTGTGATAAAATAATCCCGAGATTCAATCACGTCATTCATGATTCACCCATAATATTATTGTGCCAAGGTCGAACTGCACGAACATGTTTTTCACTTATTGCTTATATAATTTGTTTCTCACAGAAAGAGTTAGGACACGAACGAAGAGCGCATTGTCTGAGGGGAGGGTAAGCCTGGTCACGTGTACCACTCCCGAATTAGTCTAAAAGAAGGGGGAAATTTACCGGAGTTCAACCGTGGGACAGGGCGTGCATCGCCCGGTGTTCTAACGAGTTGAGCTACCTATCGAGACGTACTATCGAGCCTTTTTGCGCATGTGCAGTTCCACTGTTTGGGGGTTAGGTTTTAGGGGTTTGGGTTAGGGTTAGAGTAAGGGTTTTGATGGTTTTGGGGGGGTTAGGATTAGGGCAAGAGTTAGGGTTAGGGCTATCGATTAGCACTACGGTAGCCTACTGTAACTCGACAAAGTAGCTCAACTTGACAGAACACCAGCACTTTCTTGGGACTCACGTGTTGGTCTCCTGACTGAAAAGGGCTCCCCAGTCCGTGTGTGAAGGTGGGTGATGATGGCACGTCCGAGCGTGAAGGTGGGTGGTGATGTGTAAAGTTAAAAAAAACAATGTGTCCTGCCCCGATCGTCCGCTCCTTCCGTGTGCCATACCCCCTCGTTAACCCCGTGTGGAATCCCCTTGTGATCAGCTGTTTCTGGTAGTTTTTATTAGCTCTCTGTATTTCGTCCGCGTTTCAGTTTGTTTCCCCAGTCCAGTCATTGTATTGTCCGTCTGCGTTTTGCCTGCCTTTCCTGTAATTAAACCCGTATTCCCCGATACTTCTGCGCCTTTGTCTCCGTTCCGTCCCTGCTCGGCACGACAATATTATTATAATTAAATGTATTAATGGTTTATTATTAATATTAAAATAATGAATAGTATACCATAGATAACAAAATATCCTAGATCGGCAGGGCGCGGTGTTTTGATATCTATGTGCTTTGCATGCCAGAACTCGTGTGGTTGTCGTGGCAATAATAAACAAGACATGCAAGCTCGGAGATCACATGATTCCATAAACATTCATGATTTTATTAAATATTAAACCATATGTGATGAGATTTAAGACTACATACCAGTAAAAATAAGACATTTTATGACCTTAAATTCAGCAAATCTAAAATAAGACTTTAAGGATCCACGGGAACCCTGTTATATTTGCAAGTGGGCAGATCTCCAGGAGCAACCTGAAGTAGTTTGCTGAGAGCAAAAAAAACAGTGGGATCAGGGAGGCAGCTGTCAGGAGACCTCAAAATGATATTTTGATAAAGCTGGAGAGAGATATAAACATTCAATGTGTTTAGGGATACCAGTACCAACTGTGAAGGCCATAATCCACACCTGGAAGAAACATTAACACAACAAGACTCTACCAAGGAGTGGTAAACCAAGAAAAGTAACTGAAAGAGCAGCTAGTAGAATTGCTTGAGAGCTACATAAGAATCAAAAGCAAACAGCGGGGTGCCTGAAAAAGTCCTTAGAGGCACTGGAGTCGAAGTCCACATCTCCACAGTCAAGCACAGTCGGCACCCGCCTGGAATAATAATAAATAATAATAATAATAATAATAATAATAATAATAAATACTTTATTAATCCCCATGGGGAAATTGTCTTTACGCCTACCTCAACTTGCTCTTTGAAGAGTAAGCTGTCTGCAAATGGCAGCCGCCCATAGCAGCGCCCAGGGAGCTGGGGGTTAAGGGCTTTGCTCAAGGACCCACAGATGTGCTGAGGCTGGGCTTGAACCGGCGACCTTCTGATTACAGCCACATGCTGCCCCATAAATGTCTGGAAGAAAAATACGCAGAAGGTTTTTGCTCACTTCTAGATACAAAGCAGCGTGCTTGGAGTATGCTAAAGAGTGCGTCAACAAACCAGATGAAGTCTGGAACAAGGTTATGTGGTCTGATGTTACCAAAGTAGAATTATTTGGTCATAATGCACACAGGTACGAGTGGTAGACAAAAATCTCTATGAGGAGAGGAACACTATTCCCACGGTCAAACGTGGTGGAGGCTCGCTGATGTTTTGGGGGTGTGTCTCTGCATCAGGCACTGCAGCTCTGCATAAAGCGGAAGGAAAAATTAATGCAGGCCAATATCAAAAGATTTTAAGGCAAAGCTTCCTACCATCAGTCAAAAAGCTAAAGAGGCAGTGGATCCTACAAGACAATGACCCAAACCACAAAGCAAAAGCAACTCAGGAATGGTTTAAAAAGAAGGTGAAACTTTGACCATGGCCTTCCCAGTCTCCAGACTAGAATACAAGAAAAACATAGAAAACGCAGACAGATTTGAAGAAGGCCGTACATGGAAGACAGCCAAGCAATCTGGTGGACTTGGAACAAATTTGCCAGGAAGAATGGCTTAAAATTACACGAGGGGATACAAGAGCCCATTAGAGGTTATCCAAATAGGCTGGTGGAGGTCATAAAGGCAAAGGGAGGGCATACAAAGTATTAGAGAACACTTCATAGTAGGGGATGCAAACGTTTGGAATGACATTATTTTCATTACTTCATTATAATGTTCTATTTATATAGTGCTTCTTTAAAGTTTGTGAACCCCTTGAGTAGTTTAGATTTTTCTGTTGTTTTACTAGGATTTTCGTATTTTATCATCACCAGTTTTCATATATGAAATGTCAGGTTTATGCTCATCAATTCCATGTACCTGTTTTGAGGGAACTGTGTAAGTAGCCAGCAGACTACCTGAAACATGGAATCAGAGTATGTGCAAAAGTAAGTGAAATTAAGTAAAGTTAATCAGATATCATAAAAGGTCAGTAATTGCAGTAGTTTGCAGTAATAGACTCAGGTGAAGCACATGTGGGTGCTCAAGTAATCAATTAAGCAGACCAATCAAATGAGACATCGTTAGGAAAGATTTGGAGCAGCACTGATTTAAAGAGAGAGGAGACCAATCAAACCACCAATTACCAAGGCGTAAAGCACACAGATCAACAATGACGAGAGGAAAGGGGACATCCGAGGACATCAGGAAGAAGGTGGTGACAGCCCATCAGTCCGGGGGAGGCTACAAGAGCATCTCCAGAAGGTTCCGGCTCCATCCATCCACTGTAAGACAAATCATGTACAAATGGAGGGTAGTCAACATCACACTCAGCATTACCACAACTGTAGTGGCAAATTTTCCGCGTTTTACTTAAATAAATTTGACCACTTCTTCATATGGGCAGACTAGAAGATTTTCTGACTCGTATCCACATCCATTCTAACATCCACCTCATTAGCA